>CM059438.1:54040414-54230079 GCA_030390025.1 Squalus acanthias
CTGTCCTTCCCCCACTCCCCCCCCCACTCCCCCCCCTGTCCTTCCCCCACTCCCCCCACTCCCCCCCCTGTCCTTCCCCCACTCCCCCCCCTGTCCATCCCCCACTCCCCCCCTCTATCAAAACCTTTGATAATTTTAAAGACCTCTATTAGGTCACCCCTCAGTCTATTTTCAAGAGAAAAGAGACCCAGTTTATTCATCCTTTCCTGATATGTATACCCTCGCATTTCTGGTATCATCCTTGTAAATCTTCTCTGCACCCTCTCCAGTGCCTCTATATCCTTTTTATAATATGGCGACCAGAACTGCACGCAGTACTCCAAGTGTAGTCTAAACAAGGTCCGATACAGGTTTAGCATAACTTCCCTACTTTTCAATTCTATACCTCTAGAAATAAACCCTAGTGCATGGTTTGCATTTTTTATGGCCTTGCTAACCTGTGTATTTGTACTCCAAGATCCCTTTGTTCCTCCACCCGACCTAGACTCACACCCTCCAAGTGATAAGTGACCTCCCTATTCTTCCTACCAAAATGTAATACCTCATATTTATCTGTGTTGAATTTCATTTGCCAATTATATGCCCATTCTGCAAGTTTATTAATGTCCTCCTGTAACTTGTTGCAGTCCTCCTCAGTATTGACTATGTCCCCCATTTGGTGTCATCCGCAAATTCAGAAATTGTGTTTTTGATTTCTAAGTCTAAATCGTTCATGTAAATTGGTCCCAGCACTGATCCTTGTGGAACACCACCTTCTGCCACTGTGAATAGCTACCCTTTACGCCCACTCTCTGCTTTCTGCCTTGAAGCCAGCTAGCTATCCATTCTGCTACTGGTCCCCTGACTCCGCATTCTCTGACTTTATTCATTAGCCTATTATGGGGTACCTTATCGAAGGCCTTTTGAAAATCCAGATAAATTACATCTACTGCATTACCATTGTCTACTCTCTCTGTTACCTCTTCAAAAATTCAATAAGGTTGGTCAAGCAAGACTTTCCCTTTTGAAATCCATGTTGACTATTCATTACTATGTTTTTGGTTTCTAGATGTTCTTCAATTTTCTCCTTTAGTAGGGATTCCATTATTTTTCCTACCACCAATGTTAAGCTGACTGGTCTATAATTCCCTGGACATGTTCTATCCCCCTTCTTAAATATCGATATTACGTTAGTTATCCGCCAGTCCTCTGGCACTACACCTTTTTCTAACGAATGATTAAATATGTGTTGTAATGCCTCTGCTATCTCTTCCCTAGATTCTTTTAAAATGCGTGGATGCAATCCATCCGGACATGGGGTTTTATCCTCTTTGAGTTTGATTCGTTTATTTAATATATCCCCTCTTTATTTTAAATGTACTTATCTCATTACTAATCTCATCATCCAATGTCATGTCTACCTGTTCTATTTCCTTGGTAAATACTGAAGCAAAATAATTATTTAATATTTCTGCCATCTCTCGATCGTTACTTGTGGTATTATCCTGTCTATCCCTTAATGGCCCTATTCCCATCCCAACCTTCCTTCTTTTATTGATGTGCCTGTAAAATAGTTTACTCTTTTGTTTTATGTTCCTTGATAATTTAATTTCACATTCCTCTTTACCTTCCGAACTGTTTTTTTGACTTCTCTCCTAATCTCTTCATATTCTCCCTTATCATGCACTCCCCTGCTGTCTATGTACTTAATGTATGCCTCTTTCCTTACCCTCAATTGTTCCCTTATGGCTTTATTCATCCATGGAGTCTCATTAGTGTTTAGTTTGTTCTTTCCTTTTAGCGGAATATATTGTTCCTGCACTCTGTTGAACACTGTTTTAAATGTTTACCATTGCTGTTCTACATCATTGTTTGCCAATATTGTTGCCCATTTTATTTTCCCAAGTTCTATCCTCAGCCCCTCAAAATCAGCTTTTCTCCAATCTATTAACCTGGTTTTCGTCATACTTCTCAATTATCATCTTAAATGATTATATTATGCTCACTATTGCCTAGATGTTCCCCTACTTTTATTCTCTTATCTGCTCTGGTTCATTCCCCATTACTAGATCCAATAGCGAATCCTCCCTTGTTGGGCTTTTTACATATTGGGTTAGAAAGGAGTCCTGTACACATTGTAAGAACTCCATTCTCTTATCCCCTTTATCTACCTCTTCTGTCCAATTAATATCGGGGTAGTTGAAATCCGTCATAATTCTATATTTTTTACTAATTTCCCTAATTTGTCTGCATATTTCTTCCTCCACCTCCCTTCCACTATTTGGTGGTCTGTAGTCTACACCTATTCGTGTGATTGATCCTTTATTATCTTTTAAGAACGTAAGAAATAGGAGCAGGAGTAGGCCATTTGGCCCTTCGAGTCTGCTCCGCCATTCAATAAGATCATGGCTGATCTTCTATCTCATCTCCACTTTCCTGCACTATCCCCATCCATATCCCTTGATTCCCTTAATATTCAAAAATCTATCGATCTATGGCCAATCCCTTATTCTGAGACTGTGACCCCTGGTTCTAGATTCCCTGCATCTACCCTGTCAAGCCCTGTAAGAATTTTGTATGTTTCAATCAAATCACCTCTCATTCTTCTAAACTCGAGAGAATATAGGCCTAGTCTACTCAATCTCTACTCATAGGACAATCCCCCCATCCCAGGAACCAGTCTGGTGAACCTTCGTTGCACTACCCTATGGCAAGTATATCTTTCCTTAGGTAAAGAGACCAAAACTCTACAAAATATTGCAGGTGTGGTCTCACCAGGGCCCTATATAATGGCAGTAAGACGTCTTTACTCTTATACTCAAATCCAAATGTAATAAAGGCCAACATACCATTTGCTTTCCTAATTGCTTGCTGTACCTGCATGTTAACTTTCAGTGATTCATGTACAAGGACACCCAGGTCCCTCTGAACACCAACATTTCCCAATCTCTCACCATTTAAAAAATATTCTGCTTTTCTATTTTTCCTACCAAAGTGGATAACTTCACATTTCCCCACATTATATTCCATTTGCCATGTTCTTGCCCACTCACTTAGCTTGTCTATATCCCCTTGAAGCCTCTTTGCATCCTCCTCACAACTTACATTCCCACCCAGCTTTGTATCATCAGCAAACTTGGATATATTACATTTGGTCCCCTCATCCAAATCATTGATGTAGATTGTGAATAGCTGAGGCCCAAGCACTGATCCTTGTGGTACCCCACTAGTTACAGCCTGCCAACCCGAAAATGACCCGTTTATTCCTATTCTCTGTTTTCTGTCCATTAACCAATCCTCAATCCATGCTAGTATATTACCCCAAATCCCATGAGCCCTAATTTTGTTTAATAACCTCTTGTGTGGCACCTTATCGAATGCCTTCTGAAAATCCAAATACACCACATCCATTGATTCCCCCTTATCTATTCTGCTAGTTACAACCTCAAAAAACTCCAACAGATTCGTCAAACATGATTTCCCTTTCATAAATCCGTGTTGACTCTGCCCAATCATATTATTATTTTCTAAGTGCCCTGTTACCACGTCCTTAATAATAGATTCTAGCATTTTCCCTACTACTGATGTCAGGTTAACTGGCCTGTACTTCCTCGTTTTCTCTCTCCCTCCTTTCTTAAATAGTGGGGTTACATTTGCTACCTTCCAATCCACGGGAACCTGTTCTAGAATCTATGGAATTTTGGAAAATGACAACCAATGCATCCACAATTTCTATACCCACCTCTTTCAAAACCCTATGATGTAGGCCATCACGTCCATGGGATTTATCGGCTTCCAGTCCCATTAATTTCTCCAGTACTATTTTTTTACTAATACTAATTTCTTTCAGTTCCTCATTCTCACTAGACCCTTGGTTCTCCACTATTTCCGCAAAGTTTTTTGCATCTTCTTCCGTGAAGACAGACACAAAGTATAGAAACATAGACATAGAAGATAGGAGCAGGAGTAGGCCATTCGGCCCCTCGAGCCTGTTCCGCCATTTAATGAGATCATGGCTGATCATCCAAATTCAGTACCCTGTCCCTGCTTTCTCCCCATATCCCTTGATCCCTTTAGCCTTAAGAAATATATCTAACTCTTTCTTGAATATATTTAATGAATTGGCCTCAACTGCCTTGTGTGGTAGAGAATTCCACAGGTTCACCACTCTCTGGGTGAAGAAATTCCTCCTCATCTCAGTCCTAAATGGCTTACCCCTTATCCTTAGACTGTGACCCCTGGTTCTGGACTCCCCCGCCATCGGCAACATCCTTCCTGCATCTAGTCTGTCTAGTCCTGTTAGAATTTTATAAGTTTCAATGAGATCCACTCTCATTCTTCTAAACTCTAGCGAATATAAGCCGAATCGACCCAATCTCTCCTCATACATCATTCCTGCCATCCCAGGTATCAGTCTGGTGAATTTTCGCTGCACTCTCTCCATGGCAAGAACATCCTTCCTCAGATAAGGTGACCAAAACTGCACACAATACTCAAGGTGTGGTCTCACCAAGGCCCTGTACAACTGCAGCAAGACATCCTTGCTCCTGTACTCGAATCCTTTCGCTACGAAGGCCAACATACCATTTGCCTTCTTAACCGCCTGCTGCACCTGCATGCTTACCTTCAGCGACTGGTGCACAAGGACACCCAGGTCTCGTTGCACTTCCCCTTTTCCCAATCTATTGCCGTTCAGATAATAATCTGCCTTCCTGTTTTTGCCACCAATGTGGATAACCTCGCATTTATCCACATTATACTGCATTTGCCATGCATCTGCCCAATCACCCAACCTGTCCAAATCATACTGGAGTTTCTCTGCATCCTCTTCACAGCACACACGCCCACCCAGTGGTTTAATTTCTCTGCCATTTCCTTATTCCCCATTATAACCTCTCCTGTCTCAGCCTGTAAGAGACCCACATTTACTTTCGCTAATCTCTTCCTTTTTACATACCGATAGAAGCTTTTACAGTCTGTTTTTATGTCTCTTGCTAGTTTACTCTCATATTCTATTTTCCCTTTCTTTATCAATTTCTTGGCCCTCCTTTGCTGAATTCTAAAATCCTCCCAATCCTCAGGCTTACTACTCTTTTTGGCAACATTATAAGCCTCTTCCTTTGATCTAATACTATCTTTAACTTCTCTTGTTAGCCACGGTTGGACCACTTTTCCTGTGGGGTTTTTGTGCCTTAAAGGAATGTATATTTGTTGCAAATTATGTATTAATTCTTTAAATGCTAGCTATTGCTTGTCTACCATCATACCTTTAATGTAGTTTCCCAATCTACCTTAGCCAACTCGCCCCTCATACCTACGTAGTTTGCATTGTTTAGATTTAAGACCCTAATTTTGGATTTAACTAAATCATTTTCAAACTCAATATAAAATTCTATCATATTATGGTCACTCTTCCCTAAAGGCCCCTTTACAACAAGGTTATTAATTAACCCTTTCTCATTGCACAATACTAGATCTAAAATAGCCTGTTCCCTAGTTGATTCCTCAACATATTGATCTAGAAAACTATCTTGCATACATTCCATGAATTTGTCCTCCACACTATTACTGCAAGTTTGGTTGCCCAGTCTATATGTAGATTAAAGTCCCCCATGATTACTGTATTACCCTTGTTATATGCGCGTCTAATTTCCTGATTTATACTCTGACCTACATTACAACTACTGTTTGGAGGCCTATAAACAACTCCCACCAATGTTTTCTGCCCCTTGCTGTTTCTTAGCTCCACCCAAACTGATTCTACATCTTGATTTTCACAGCTAAGATCCTCTTTCTCTACTGTCTTTACCCCATCCTTTATTATCAGGGCTACCCCTCCTCCTTTTCCATTTTGACTATCTTGTTGAGGCTGCCGCGAAACACGAATTAAGGCTGAATCCAGGTGTGTTAAACAAGAGACTTTTTAATCAACTGCATGGCAAAAAATGGCTGAACCGACTGCTCCCAGAATTCTCTGGAAAAATCCTGAGGCCCCGCCCACTCCTGCCTTAAAGGTAAGGTGCCTTAAAGGGAAGGTGCATCGATATATTGTCCACGGACGGAAAAGTGGATAATGCCCGTTTAGGTGGCGATCCGCCACACAGCTCCCCCCAGAATCCGCTTAGGAGGTGTGGACGAGACGGTGCGGCGGTCTGATGGGCCGGCCGGAGCGGCTCTTGTAGGACGCCGGTGGACGTGGAATGGCCGGGCGTGGAGCAGCCGGGTGAACCGGCTTGAGGGCAGGTCGGCCGCGTGGAGGTGGACGAGCTACAGGGACCTGCTCACCGGGCTCCGATTGTGCTGGCTTGAGTCGGTCAACCGACACTTTTTCGGTCCTGTTGCCCACTTGCTGGGTGAAAAATTTGTCCCCAGCCTGTAGCACCTTGTAGGGCCCGTCGTACAGGGGTTGAAGGGGTCCGCGGTGGGCGTTGTGCCGGACGAAAACAAACCGTGCCTGGTGCAGGCTTAGTGGGACGTGTGAGGTGGATTCACCGTGTCGGGCAATGGGCACCGGGGCGAACTGCAGCGCCGGTGAGGCGAAGTCGTGGTGTTGCTGGTCGGCTGACCAGGGTGTCGTGGCGGTGGGCAGGAACTCGCCGGGTACGCACAGCGGCTGACCGTACACGAGCTCTGCTGCCGATGCGTGGAGGTCTTCTTTAACCGCGGTGCGCAGGCTGAGGAGGACCCACGGAAGTCGGTCGGTCCAGGCGCCGTCTTGGAGGCTGGCTCGAAGAGATGCCTTCCAGGATCTGTGGAACCACTCACACAGTCCGTTGGCTTGGGGGTGGTACGCTGTGGTGCGGTGAATGGTCACCCCGAGATTGCGTGCTACGGCGGTCCAGAGTTCAGAGGTAAATTGCGGACCTCTGTCCGACGTCATGTCGGAGGGGACGCTGAACCGTGCGACCCAGGTGCTGACGAAGGCTCTGGCGATGTCGGCCATGGTGGTAGAGGTCAGTGGAATTGCCTCAGGCCAGCGTGTGGTGCGGTCAACGATGGTCAGCAAGTGCATGTGGCCTTGCGACGGTGGCAGGGGCCCGACGATATCCACGTGGATGTGGTCGAATCTCCGCGAGGGGACGGTAAACTCCTCGAGGGGTGCTTTCGTGTGTTGCTGTACCTTGGCCCGTTGGCAGGCTAGGCAGGAGTTGGCCCAAGTACGCACATCCTTGCGAAGGCCGCACCAGACGAAACGGTTGGCTGCCAATTTGATGGATGCGCGGGCGCCGGGGTGGGAGAGGTTGTGGAGAATGTCGAATACCCGGCGGCGCCAGGACGCTGGGATGACGGGCCGAGGTTGACATAGGGATATGTCGCACTTGACCGTGACTGCGGTCGGGCCACAGGCGACGTCGGCCAGGCGTAGCCCTGGTAGGTTGGTTGGTAGGTGTGGAGAGCAGATCAGGGTCGGTGATCTGGTCTGCTGCGAGTTGAGTGTAGTCGACTGCCAGGTGTGCGGCGTGGATGGCGGGGCGGGAGAGGCAGTCGGCTACCACATTGTCTCGGCCGGAGACGTGTTGGATGTCCGTGGTGAACTCGGACACTGCCGCGAGCTGGCGCTGCTGCCTGGCGGACCAGGGGTCGGTTGTCTTTGCCATTGCGAATGTCAGGGGCTTGTGGTCGACAAACGCAGTGAAGGGGTGGCCCGCAAGCAAAAACCGGAAATGTTGGACCGCCAGGAACAGCGCAAGGAGCTCGCGGTGGAAGGTGCTGTACTTGACCTCCGGGGGGCGTAGTTGGCGGCTGAAGAAGGCAAGTGGTTGCCAGGCGCCATCGACCCACTGCTCATACACGGCGCCGACCGCATGGTCGGAGGCGTCTGTGGTGAGCGCTACCCTGGCATTGGGCCGTGGGTGCGCGAGCAGGGTGGTGTTGGCGAGCGCGGTCTTGGTGGAGTCGAAGGTGGCGGACGTATCTGCCGTCCATTCGACCGCCATCTTGCCGCTCCTGCCCCGGAGGGCTTCATACAGGGGCCTCATGAGGGACGCCGCTTTGGGGATGAAGCGGTTGTAGAAATTCACCATCCCGAGGAACTCCTGGAGGCCTTTGATGGTGGTGGGGCGGGGAAATTGTTGGACGGCCTGCACCTTGGTGGGCAGGGGAATGGCCCCAGCATGGGTGATGTGGTGGCCGAGGAAGTCGATCTTGTCCAGGCCGAACTGGCATTTGGCTGGGCTGAGGATGAGCCCGTGGTCGCTGAGGCGCCCGAACAGGATGCGAAGGTGTTCGAGGTGTTCCTGCTTGGAGGAACTGGCTACCAGGATGTCGTCCAGGTAGACGAACTGGAACTTCAGGTCCTGAAGGACCGAGTCCATGAGCCGTTGGAATGCCTGGGCCGCGTTTTTGAGGCCGAAGGGCATCCGCAGGAACTCGAACAGGCCGAAGGGGGTGATTACGGCCGTCTTGGGGACGTCCGCGGGGTGGACGGGGACTTGGTGGTAGCCGCGCACCAGGTCGACCTTGGAAAAGACTGAGCGGCCGGCCAGTCTAGCCGAGAAGTCCTGAATGTGCGGCACGGGGTACCGATCAGGGGTGGTGGCGTCGTTGAGGCGGCGGTAATCCCCGCAGGGGTGCCAACCTCCGCCTGGTTTGGGGGCGATGTGGAGTGGGGAGGCCCAGGGACTGTTGGAGCGGCGGATGATGCCGAGCTGTTCCATGGTGGCAAACTCGGTCCACGCGATCTCCAGTTTGGTCGGGTCCAGCCTGCGGGCGTGGGCGTACACTGGGGGGCCTGTGGTGGGGATGAAGTGTTCCACCCCGTGTTTGGCGGCCTCCGCGGAGAAGGTCAGATTGGTAAGGGCCGGGAATTCGGCCAGGAGTGCCGAGTAGTCATCCGTGGCCCGGGCATGGCACTGTGACGCCATGTCGGCGGGTTGACGGGGGGCCATGGCACCCAGGATGGGGGACATGGTGTTCATGTCCACGAGGCAGTGACGAGGGATGTCTACCAGTAGGCCGTGGGCGCACAGGAAATCTGCGCCGATGAGAGGGGAGAGCACCTTGGCAGTGATGAACTCCCATCGGTAGCGGTGACCAGCGAGGTCGAGGGTGACTGTCCAGGTGCCATACATCCGGATTTCCGAGCCGTTAGCAGCAGCCAGTGCTGGTCCTCATTCGTCCTTTTGGATGTCGAGGGCGGAGGCCGGGATGATGCTGTGCTGAGCCCCAGTGTCGCACAGGAACCGGCGGCTGGTTTTGTCATCCGTGACGAACAGCAGGGAGCCCGCGTGACCCACGGCCATTGCGGGGGCTGGTACGGGGGCAGACTTGAAAGAGCAGGGAGGTGTGCACCGTTGTGCCCTGGCGCCGAACCGTGCATGGTAGTAACAGTGGCCCGGGTTAGTGGGGCGCGAAGGCCCCGTGGGCCTGGTGGCAGGCCCTTGTGGCCGCGTGGTGGCCGGTGAGGGGCGCGCCCAGGCATTGGCTGCCAGGTCCGGAGTGACGTCGCGGCTGGAGTGAGCGGAAAGCAGCTTGTCGGCCTCATCGGCCAGGGCTTCCAGGTCCGTGAGGCCGGACGCCACGATCGCTGGGCGGATGCTGAGAGGGAGCTGGCGGATGAACAGCGTGCGGAAGAGGGATCCGGGTGGGCTCTCGTCGGTGAGGGAGAGCATGTGGGAGAGGAGGTCTGACGGTGAGGCATCACCGAGGCCTGGAAGGTCAAGGAGGTGGCAGTTTCGCTGATATGCCGAGGCCGTAAATTTTTTAAGGAGCGCTGTCTTGAGATGTGCGTACTTGCCTTCCTCTGGTGGGTTCTGCAGCGCTGTCCAAACCTTGGAAACTGTGGCGCTACCGAGTGATGTGACGAGATAGTCGTACTGCGTCCCATCTGTGGTGATGTTTCGCAGCTGGAAGCGAGATTCAGCTTGGAGAAACCAGGCTTCGGGCTGGTTTACCCAAAACTCCGGCAGTTTCACGGAAACTGCGTTCGTGTCCGCCATTGCAGTGCTCAGAATACGTTCTGAGCGTCGGGGTCACCAATATTGAGGCTGCCGCGAAACACGAATTAAGGCTGAATCCAGGTGTGTTAAACAAGAGACTTTTTAATCAACTGCATGGCAAAAAATGGCTGAACCGACTGCTCCCAGAATTCTCTAGAAAAACCCTGACGCCCCGCCCACTCCTGCCTTAAAGGTAAGGGGGGAAAAATTCAGCTGCTTGCGCCTCCCGTTAGCGCCTTAAGAGGGCACTAATGGGGTGTAAAGCAGCTAACGCCCGGGCGCAGCGCAGCCCACGCCTCCCGAAAAATTCAGCGGGAGGTTAGCGGCGGCGCCAGCCGGTAGCGCCCTGTGGCGCTGCGCCGCCGGCGATGACGTCATCGCCGTGCGCAGCACCCCGCTCGCGCTCCAGCCGCGATCTTCAGTCGCGCCCCCTGATTTACCGCCAGATGCTATGTCCGACGGGTTCAGGGAGGCGTACTTGCGGCCGGGGCGGCGATATTTAAAGGGGAGGTGGCAGGCGGCCATTTTTGTTGCTGGCCACCTGCCAGCACCTGCCCCCGTTGCTGTCCCCGGCCCCCGTGAAGCCCCCCCACCGTGAAGTGCCGGCTGCGCTCCAAGAGCCCGGCACTTCTCTTGAGTGCCGGGCTCTTTTGCCGGCACTCCCGATCCCTGGGGGCCCAGCTGGGCCCCGGTTCGCGCTGCGCAGGGTCCCTCCCCTTTAAGAAGGGGAGGAAGGCCTGCAATACCGCGGCGCGACGTGCCGCAGCGCGTGGCGCTGCGGCACGTAGCACCAGGATATTCCCTCGCAGCGCCCCAAGAGGGATGCGGGGTGCTTCCAGTGGCGCCCCGCTTCCCTCTTGGGGCGCAACCACTGAAGTTCCGGCGCGGGGGCCGCTAATTTTTTCGGGGCGCTAAAAGTCGCGCCCCGGCGAGGTTAGCGCCCCAAATGGGTCGCGACTCAATTTTTACCCCAAGGTGCCTTAAAGGGAAGGTGCATCGATATATTGTCCACGGACGGAAAAGTGGATAATGCCCGTTTAAGTGGAGATCCGCCACAATCTCTTCTAAAAGTTAAGTATCCTGGAATATTTAGTTCCCAACCATGGCCACTTTGCAACTACCTCTCCGTAATGGCTATTAGATCAAACCTGTTAATTTATATCTGCGCTATTAATTCATCTATTTTGTTGCGAATGCTTCGCGCATTCAGATATAGTGCCTTTAGCTTTGACTTATTTCTATTTTTCCCTGATGTCACCTTCATCACTGATGCCTTATTACATTTGTTACTCTCTCTGTCCCTTCCTGACCCATTCTGCTTATTTTTACCCGAAACTTTATTCTGCTCCAGAGCCTTGACATTTCTCTCGATCCTTTTAAATTTACTCTTTCCTGAATCCTCCAACCCCCGCTTCATTAGTTTAAAGCCCTGTCTACTGCCCTAGTTATCTCTATCCATATGGATTCTATTTTTGTCTTGCTGATAGCTGTGTCACTTTTTTCTATTGCCATTATGTTATCCCTAATAAGTACATCTGCTCCACCTCCCCCTTTTTCTCTCTCTATCTTTTCTACGTATCTTATACCCTGCAATGCTCAATACCCAGTCCTGATTTTTCTGCAGCTATGTCTCATTACACACACATACCCAAAATCCTGGGATTCCACACACAGGCCCACAGTCCCGGGTCTCCACATACAGACCCACAGTCCCGGGTCTCCACACACAGACCCACAGACCCACAGTCCCGGGTCTCCACACACACAGACCCACAGTCCCGGGTCTCCACACACAGACCCACAGTCCCGGGTCTCCACACACACAGACCCACAGTCCCGGGTCTCCACACACAGACCCACAGTCCCGGGTCTCCACACACACAGACCCACAGTCCCGGGTCTCCACACACAGACCCACAGTCCCGGGTCTCCACACACAGACCCACAGTCCCGGGTCTCCACACACACAGACCCACAGTCCCGGGTCTCCACATACAGACCCACAGTCCCGGGTCTCCACACACAGACCCACAGATCCACAGACCCAGGTCTCCACACACAGACCCACAGTCCCGGGTCTCCACACACCGACCCACAGTCCCGGGTCTCCACACACACAGACCCACAGTCCCGGGTCTCCACACACACAGACCCACAGTCCCGGGTCTCCACACACACAGACCCACAGTCCCGGGTCTCGACACACACAGACCCACAGTCCCAGGTCTCCACACACACAGACCCACAGTCCCGGGTCTCCACACACACAGACCCACAGTCCCGGGTCTCCACACACACAGACCCACAGTCCCGGGTCTCCACACACACAGACCCACAGTCCCGGGTCTCCACACACACAGACCCAGAGTCCCGGGTCTCCACACACACAGACCCACAGTCCCGGGTCTCCACACACACAGACCCACAGTCCCGGGTCTCCACACACACAGACCCACAGTCCCAGGTCTCCACACACACAGACCCAGAGTCCCGGGTCTCCACACACACAGACCCACAGTTCCGGGTCTCCACACACACAGACCCACAGTCCCGGGTCTCCACACACACAGACCCACAGTCCCGGGTCTCCACACACAGACCCACAGTCCCGGGACTCCACACACACAGACCCACAGTCCCGGGTCTCCACACACACAGACCCACAGTCCCGGGTCTCCACACACAGACCCACAGTCCCGGGTCTCCACACACACAGACCCACAGTCCCGGGTCTCCACACACAGGCCCATAGTCCCGGGTCTCCACACACAGAGACCCACAGTCCCGGGTCTCCACACACCGACCCACAGTCCCGGGTCTCCACACACACACAGACCCACAGTCCCGGGTCTCCACACACACAGACCCACAGTCCCGGGTCTCCACACACAGACCCATAGTCCCGGGTCTCCACACACACAGACCCACAGTCCCGGGTCTCCACACACCGACCCACATTCCCGGGTCTCCGCACACACAGACCCACAGTCCCGGGTCTCCACACACACAGACCCACAGTCCCGGGTCTCCACACACACAGACCCTCAGTCCCGGGTCTCCACACACACAGACCCACAGTCCCGGGTCTCCACACACACAGACCCACAGTCCCGGGTCTCCACACACACAGACCCACAGTCCCGGGTCTCCACACACACAGACCCACAGTCCCGGGTCTCCACACACACAGACCCACAGTCCCGGGTCTCCACACACAGACCCACAGTCCCGGGTCTCCACACACACAGACCCACAGTCCCGGGTCTCCACACACACAGACCCACAGTCCCGGGTCTCCACACACAGACCCACAGTCCCGGGTCTCCTCACACAGACCCACAGTCCCGGGTCTCCTCACACAGACCCACAGTCCCGGGTCTCCTCACACACACAGACCCACAGTCCCGGGTCTCCTCACACACAGCCGAGACCAGAGAGACAGGGGTGGGGGGCCCGCCCTGAGTCCAGTGTGGGGGGACTGTCCTGAGGCCGGGTGGGGTGGGGTGGGGTGGGGAGCCCGCCCTGAGGCCACAGGGCCCATACGCACAAAGGAACAGGAGAAGTCTATTCAGCCACTCAAGCCTCTTCCACCATTCAATTAAATTATTGCTGATCAGTATCTTAATTGCATCTACCCACCTTTGTTCCATAGCCCTTCTTACCGTCGCCTAACAAAAATCCATCGATTTAGTTTTGAAATTTTCACTTGACCCTCCGCCTCAACAGCTTTTTGGGGAGAGTTCCAGATTTCCACTACCCTTTGTGTGAAGATGTGCTTCCTGACATCACCCCTGAACAGCCTCCGGTAACCTCTTGCAGATCTCATTATGATTCATGGGCCACTGGCACCAGTACTGGGGAAAGAGGGAGCTGTTCCGTTGAGATGGTCTCCACTTAAACCGGGCTGGGACCAGTGTCCTGGTGAATTGAATAACTAGGGCTGTAGATAGGGCTTTAAACTAAAAAGTGGGGTGGTGGGGAGGGGGTCAGATGAGGTGAAATTTAGAAATCTAAAGAGAAAAGTCAAGGCAATGGAGCAGTGTAGTGATTTGGGTAAAGATAAGCAGAGTGTGACTGGACGGGACAGAGAGTTTAAAGGTAATCGTGCGTCAGTGAATAAGATGAAAGCAGGTACTAACGGTAAAGGGTTAAACCTAAAGGCTCTTTACCTGAATGCACGAAGCATTCGTAACAAGATAGACGAATTAATGGCACAAATAGAGATAAATGGGTTTGATCTAATAGCCATTACAGAGATATGGTTGCAAGGTGACCAGGGTTGAGAACTAAATATTCCAGGGTACTTGACATATCGAAAAGACAGGCAGAATGGAAAAGGAGGGGGTAGCCTTGATAATTAAGGATGATGTAAGAACAGTAGTGAGAAAGGATCTTGGCTCAGAAGATCAGGAAGTAGAATCAGTATGGGTGGAGATAAGAAATAACACAGGGCAGAAAACACTGGTGGGAGTAGTTCATAGGCCTCCTAACAGTAGCTATACCGTTGGACAGCGTATTAATCAAGAAATAATAGGAGCTTGTAACAAAGGTAATACAATAATCGTGGGGGACTTTAATCTGCATATAGATTGGGCAAATCAAATTAGCATGGGTAGTCTGGAGGACGAGCTCATGGAATGTATTCGAGACAGTTTCCTAGAACAATACGTAATGGAACCATCCAGGAAACAGGCTATTTTAGATGTTGTTTTGTGTAATGAGACAGGGTTAATTAGCAATCTTATAGTAAAGGACCCTCTCGGGAAGTGTGATCATAATATGATGGAATTTCACATTGAGTTTGAAAGTGACATTCATAAATCCGACACTAGAGTCTTAGGGGTAAAAATTCAGTTGGTTGCGCCTCCCGTTAGCGCCTTAAGAGGGCGCTAATGGGGTGCAAAGCCGCTAACGCCCGGGCGCAGCGATGTTTGCGCCGCTCGAGAACTTAACTTGAGATTGTGCGGCGGCGCTAAAACTTACCGCTGCGACCACCTGCGCGCGCAGATTGTGACGTCATTCCATGGTGCAACGCCCTTGTGGCGCCCCGGAGCGGAAATTGAGTGGCGCCCCCTGCCTTACCGCCTGGCGCATCCAACGACCAGAAGACTGGAACGCTATCAATCGCTGTGAGGCTGGGGGTGGCGCTATTTAAAGGGGGCCTCTTCCTGTCTTTTATTGTTGGTGGCATTTTTGAACTATGCATTCTGAGAGAGAGAGGGAGAGACTTCTGGAGAGATTCAACATTGTGTGAAGGAGTTTTGGGTACTGAGCAGCACTTTGCAGGTTCATTTTGATTTGCCATTCCTTGTATCGATTTAGCAGAGACTGTGGGAGCTGCACTCTGAGCTCTTTGCCTGGTACTCTCCATTGTTCTTTCCAGCACATTTGATGTGCAAGTCTCTCCAGGCCGAGATTCAAGGCTGCAATGAACAGGATGTGGATGGAAAGCAAGATTAACCATCCCCTTTAAGAACTGGCCCGTGCCATTGTGTGTGTGTTCCATTGCTGACTGACATTACATGAGCTTCGCCAGCGCTCTGAGTTAGCGCCTCACTCCTTGGCCTTTGCGCCTTAAGACAGGTGTGCAGTGCCTGCTTTAGCGCTCCACTCACCTCCCGGGGCGGTAAAAGTGAAGTTTCCAGTCAGTGCCGATAATTAGCGCCAGGCGCTAATATTTGCGTCCAGACGATATTTGCGCCCCAAATGGGGCGCGACCTAATTTCTACCCCTTAAACTTAAACAAAGCCAATTATGTGGTATGAGGGGCGAGTTTATTTTTTAAATTCATTTTTATGGGATGTGGGCGTTGCTGGCAAGGCCAGCATTTATTGCCCATCCCTAATTGCCCTCGAGAAGGTGGTGATGAGCCATCTTCTTCAACCGCTGCAGTCCGTGTGGTGAAGGTACTCCCACAGTGCTGCTAGGTAGGGAGTTCCAGGATTTTGACCCAACAACAATGAAGGATTGGCTAAGGTAGATTGGGAAATTAGATTAAAAGGTATGACAGTAGATAAGCAGTGACAATCATTTAAAGAAATATTCCAAAATTCACAACCAATATACATTCCATTGAGAAATAAAAACGCCACAGGAAAAGTGATGGCTAACTTAATTGGCTAAGTGACAGGAAACAGAGAGTAGTGGTGAACGGTTGTTTTTCGGACTGGAGGAAGGTATACAGTGGTGTTCCCCAGGGGTCGGTTCGAGGACCACTGCTTTTCTTGATGTATATTAATGACTTGGACTTGGGTGTACAGGGCACAATTTCAAAATTTGCAGGTGACACAAAACTTGGAAGTATAGTGAACAGTGAGGAGGAAGAGAGTGATAGACTTCAAGAGGACATAGACAGGCTGGTGTAATGGGCGGACACGTGGCAGATGAAATTTAATGCAGAAAAGTGCAAAGTGATACATTTTGGTAGGAAGAACGAGGAGAGGCAATATAAACTAAAGTACAATTCTAAAGGGGGTGCATCAACAGAGAGACCTGGGGGTATATGTGCACAAATCGTTGAAGGTGGCAGGGCAGGTTGAGAAACTGGTTAAAAAAGCATACGGGATCCTGGGCTTCATAAATAGACGGCTTCATAAACGGTCTCAATCGGGATCTTGGGTTTATGTCACGATACATGACGTGATCCGGACTCGAGTCGTCGTTAGCTTGTTCACAGATGTGATTCCCAGTAAAAAAGTAAAAATTTTCCCAGTAAAAAAGTAAAAAAATGTTAAAGCTTTTCGTTTTACATACAGACGGCAGCTTTTGACACGTTAGAACCCCTGCGACTACACCTCATTGTCTCAGTTGTATCTTGCTATGTCTTTGATGTGGTACCTTCCTGGCTGACTTAATTAACTTTATCACACCTCGGCAGATAGTCAGGATGATTTAATTTATTGGTCTGCAATTGTAAAGTACACATGCTCTGTTTTCCATCTATATATGCTTTGGAGATTCTGTATCTAATTTACTTCACCTGAGGAAGGAGCAAATCGATAGCTCCGAAAGCTTGTGATTTCAAATAAAACTGTTGGACTATAACCTGGTGTTGTGCGACCTCTCAATTTCATAAATAGAGGCATAGATTACAAAAGCAAGGAAGTTATGATGAACCTTTATAAAACACTGGTTCGGCCTCAACTGGAGTATTGTGTCCAATTCTGGGCACCGCACTTTAGGAAGGATGTGAAGGCCTTAGAGAGGGTGTAGAAAAGATTTACAAGAATGGTTCCAGGGATGAGGGACTTCAGTTACGTGGATAAACTGGAGAAACTGGGGTTGTTATCCTTAGAGCAGAGAAGATTGAGAGGAGATTTAATAGAGGTGTTGAAAATCATGAGGGGTCTAAACAGAGTAGATGGAGAGAAACTGTTCCCATTGGCGGAAGGGTCAAGAACCAGAGGACACAGATTTAAGGTGATTGGCAAAAGAACCAAAGGCAACATGAGGAAAAACTTTTTTACGCAGTGAGTGGTTATGATCTGGAATGCACTGCCTGAAAGGGTGGTGGAGGCAGATTCAATTGTGGCTTTCAAAAGGGAGTTGGATAAGTACCTGAAGGAAAAACATTTGCAGGGCTATGGGGAAAGGGCGGGGGTGTGGGACTAGCTGAAGTGCTCTCAGCCGGCACGGGCTCAATGAGCCGAATGGCCTCCTTCTGTGCTGTAACCATTCTATGATTCTAAAGAAGTTAAGGATAGTATTAGATTAAAAGAAGAGGCATATAATGTTGCAAAGAATAGTAGTAAGCCTGAGGATTGGGAGAGCTTTAGAAACCAGCATAGGATGACCAAAAAATGATAAGAAGGGAGAAAATAGAATATGAGAGTAAATTCGCAAGAAATATAAAAACAGATTGCAAGAGCGTCTACAAGTATGTAAAAAGGAAGAGAGTAGCAAAAGTAAGCGTTGGTCCCTTAGAGGCTGCGACAGGAGAAATTATATTGGGGAACAAGGAAATGGCAGAGACTTTAAATAAATATTTTGTATCTGTTTTCACAGTAGAAGACTCAAAAAGTATACCAAAAATAGCGGGGAACCAAGGCACTAATGAGAGTGAGGAACTTAAAGTAATTAATATCAGTAGAGAAAAAGTACTTTAGAAACTAATGGGACTAAAAGCCGACAAATCCCCTGGACCTGATGGCCTACATCCTAGGGTTCTAAAAGAGGTGTCTGCAGAGATCGTGGATGCATTGGTTGTGATCTTCCAAAATTCCCTAGATTCTAGAACAGTCCCAGCGGATTGGAAGGTAGCAAATGTAACCCTGCTATTCAAGAAAGGAGAGGGAGAGAAAACAGGGAACTGCAGGCCAGTTAGCCTGACATCAGTCGCTGGGAAAATGCTGGAATCCATTGTTAAGGAAGTGGTAACAGGGTACTGAGAAAATCATAATATGATTAGGCAGAGTCAACATGGTTTTAGGAAAGGGAAATCGTGTTTGACAAATTTATTAGAGTTTTTTGAGGATGTAACTAGCAGGATAGATAAAGGGGATGTAGTATATTTGGATTTCCAAAATGCATTCGATAAGGTGCCACATAAAAGGTTGTTAACAACAACAAGTTGTATTTTTATATCGCCTTTAATGTAGTAAAACATCCCAAGGTGCTTCACAGGTGTGTTATAAGACAAATAATTTGACACCGAGCCACATAAGGAGAAATTAGGGCAAATGACCAAAAGCTTGGTCAAAGATGTAGGTTTGAAGGAGCGACTTAAAGGAGGAAAGTGAGGCGGAGAGGTTTAAGCAGGGAATTCCAGAGCTTCGGGCCTAGGCAACAGAAGGCACGGCCACCAATGGTTGAGCGATTATAATCAGGAATGCTCAAGAGGGCAGAATTAGAGGAACACAGATATCTCGGGGGGTGGGGTTGTGGGGGGATAAAAGAGATAGGGAGGGATTTGAAAACAAGGATGAAAATTTGAAAATCGAGGCATTGCTTAACCGGGAGCCAATGTAGGTCAGCGAGCACAGGGGTGATGGGTGAACGGGACTTGGTGCGAGTTAGGACACGGGCAGCGAGTTTTGGATGACCTCAAGTTTACGTAGGGTAGAATGTGGGAGGCCAGCCAGGAGTGCGTTGGAATAGTTAAGCAAGATAAGGGCACATGGGGTTGGGGGTAATGTATTAGCATGGATAAAGGATTGGTTAACAGACAGAAAACAGAGAGTAGGGATAAACGGGTCATTTTCAGATTAGCAGGCTGTAACTAGTGGGGTTCCGCAAGGATCAGTGCTGGGGCCTCAGCTATTTACAATCTATATTAATGACTTAGATGAAGGGACTGAGTGCAATGTATCCAAGTTTGTTGACGATACAAAGCTAGGTGGAAAAGAGCCTGCAAAGGGATATAGACAGGTTAAGTGAGTGGGCAATAAGGTGGCAGATGGAGTATAATGTAGGGAAATGTGAGGTTATTCACTTTGGTAGGAAGAATAGAAAAACACTATTTTTAAATGGTGAGAAACTTTTAAATGTTGGTGTTCAGAGAGATTTGGGTGTTCTTGTGCAAGAAACACAGAAAGCTAGCATGTAGGGAAAACAAGCAATAAGGAAGGCAAATGGCATGTTGGCCTTTATTGCAAGGGGGTTGAAGTATAAGAGTAAGGAGGTCTTGCTACAATTGTACGGGGCTTTGGTGAGACCACACCTGGAGTACTGTGCACAGTTTTGGTCTCCTTATCTAAGGAAGGATATACTTGCCTTGGAGGAGGTGCAACAAAGGTTCACTAGATTGATTCCTGGGATGAGAGGGCTGTCCTATGATGAGAGATTTTGTAGAATGGGCCTATACTTGCTGGAGTTTAGAAGAATGAGAGATGATCTCATTGAAACATACAAGATTCTGAAGGAGATTGACAGGGTAGATGCTGAGAGGTTGTTTCTCCTGGCTGGAGTGTCTAGAACTAGGGGGCATAGTCTCGGGATAAGGGGTAGGCCATTTAAGACTGAGATGAGGAGGAGTTTCTTCACTCAGAGGGTTGTGAACCTTTGGAATTCTCTACCCCAGAGGGCTGTGAATGCTGAGTCTTTGAGTATATTCAAGGCTGAGATAGATAGATTTTTGGACTCTAGGAGAATCAAGGGATATGGAGATTGAACGGGAAAGTGGAGTTGAGGTCGATGATCAGCCATGATCTTATTGAATGGCGGAGCAAGCTCGAGGGGCCGTATGGCCTACTCCTGCTCCTAATTCTTTTGTGGTGCACACCAGTTCTCTAAATATTTCCTCCATTGAGGTTGGTCTATTAGAAACGCGGGTCCCACTTCTGACACCACGTGTTACACGGTGCTACTGTCTTGGAGCCTCCTTTCTCATGCAAACAAAGTCCTTGAACAATCTAAGTTCCAAATACATTTTAATGCACAGAACACAATGCAAGATCACACAAAATGTCTTTCAGCTCTTCAACTCCCAGCATCTTTCAGGGCCTACATCTCTTGAACTTTTATGCTAAGCTGGCTGGAGAAAGTCTGCTCCCACTCCAGGTGCAATTATCTTCAAAGGGGAGGTCCTTAAAGGGGCCATCCCTTTCCTCTGGGATCAGGGCACTCATCAGCCTGCGGCTGACATACCTGCTACCATATATATGGGATAGTTTATATATAACCTATGGAGCATATATGAGGGGCTGTATATACAATATATACAGAATGGAGTAGAATTTATATAAATATATACAGGGGAGTTCATATATAATGTATACATAATTTCATATATATGATATATACAGGGGAGTTTAGATATACTTTATACATAAAGGAGTATATCTGATATGTACAGGGGAGTTTATATAGAAGTTATACATAAAGGGTTTTTACTAAAGATCTCCAAATAGTGAGCAGGAGCTAGAGGAGCAAATCTGAGGCAAATTTGAGACACATGTAACAATAATAGAGCAGTAATAGTCGGGGATTTCAAATACCCGAATATAGACCGGGGAGAAAACAGAGTAAAGGGCAAGGAGGGGGAAGAATTCCTAAAACATGTACAGGAGAACTTCCTTAATCAGTGTGTTTCTAGCCCAACGAGAGAGGAAGCAGTGCTGGATCTAGTTCCAGGGAAGGAAGTAGGGCAAATGGAGCATGTTTCAGTGGGAGAACATCTGGGTAATAGTGATCATAATATAATTAGGTTTAAAACAGTTATGGAAAGGGACAAAGAAAAATCAACAGTGAAAATACCCAACAGGAAGAGAGCCAATTTCAGTGATTTGAGAAGGGTTCCAGCACAGGTGGACTGGAAACAGAGACTGGCCAGGGAAACAGTAAATGAGCAATGGCAGGCCTTCAAGGCGGAGATAGTTCGGGTACAAACCAAGCAAATTCCCATAAGGAGCAAAGATGGGGCATCCAAAGCTAGAGCTCCCTGGATGACAAAGGAAACCGAGGTTAAAATAAAACAGAAAATGAAGATTTATAACAAATGTCAGGTACAGAATACAGTAGAAAACCAGGCAGAATACGGAACATGCAGGGGGGAATTTGAAAAAAAGGGTACAAGAAGGACAAATAGAGTGTATGAGAAAAGATTAGTGGGTAACATAAAAGGGAACCCAAAAATCTTTAATAAACATATAAAAAGTAAAAGATTAGTTAATGGAATGGTGCAGCTGATTAGGGACAAAAAAGGAAATCTTGTGGAGGCAGCAGGCACAACTGAGGTACTGAATGAATACTTTGCATTTGTCTTCACAAAAGAGGATGAAATTAATGTTGCAGAAGAGGTGTGGGGCGTAGAGATATTGGATAGGATAAAATAGATAGAAAGGAGGGGCTAAATAGGTTGGCATCACTCAAAGTTAACAAGTCACCCGGTCCAGATGGGATGCATTCTAGGTTGCTGAGGGAAGCTAGGGTGGAGATAGCAGAAGCTCTGACCACAATCTTTCAATCCTCCTTGGGTATGGGAATAGTACCAGAGGACTGGAGGATTGCAAATGTTACACCCCTGTTCAAAAAAGGGGAGAAGGATAAACTTGGTAACTACAGGCCAATCAGTCTAACGTCAGTGGTGGGAAACTACCAGAGACCATTGTCAAGGATGAAATTAATTTTCACTTGGAGAAGTATGGGGTAGTTAGCATGGATTTGTTAAAGGCAAATTGTGTCTGGCTAACCTGATTGACTGACTTCTTTGATGAAGTAACAGAGAGGGCTGATGAAGGTAGTGCAATAGTGTTGTATAGATAGACTTTCAAAAGGCATTTGATAAAGTACCACATAATAGACATATTCGGAAAATAGAAGCACATGGTATTAAAGAAATGGAGTAACTTGGGTATGTAATTGGCTAAGGGATAGGAGACAGAAAGTAGCAGTGAACAGATCTTTTTCTGACTGAAGAGAAGTATGCAGTGGGGTCCCCCAGGGGTCAGTATTAATACCATTGCTTTTCTTGTTATATATAAATAACTTGGGTATAGGGAGTAAAATTTCAAAGTTTGTGGATGAAACAAAACTTGCCGACATAGTAAATAGTGAGCAGGATAGCAGCAGACTTCAGGACTCCCTCCGCGACACCCTGGTCGGCGTGCAGATCGGAACAGTGTGTTAAACTACGAGTTTGGTGAGTGAGGGAGTAAATCTTAAAGGTTAATCTCTTATTTTTATAAATTCTAGACTTGTGTGCTTGCAATTAGCATTTAAATTTACTGTTTCAAGTTTTAAGTTTCTTTCAGGCTTGGGCAGGGCTAATCAAGCTTTGTGCTGGAGAGCAGGTGAGAGTAATTAATTAATTAAGTCGTCTAATCTGGTTCTGTAACTGCCAGAGAGCTCACTTATTTAAATCTCAGCAATATAAATAAGGGAGGCTAGAGTGTAGTTTGTCACAGAGTGCAGATTGGAACAGAGTGTTAAGCTGCGAGTTTGGTGAGTGAGGTGTTCCTTTCTTTTTCCATCTTTGTCAGCTTCCAGGCGAGCAGGAGCTAAAAAGCTGCACAAGACGGGACAGAGAACCAGCGGTGAGTATTTCTACATTCCAGTCATTAAAGTAAAAGTAAGGTCTCTAGTTTAGATTAAGTAGTGTTTCAAGGGAAGTAAGGTCCCTAGTGTATTTAATATTCTTTAATTTAAAGGGAGTAAATTAAGGGTAGGACATGGCAGGGCAGCTCGGCAGTGTGGAGTGCTCCTCCTGTGCTATGTTGGAAGTCAGGGACACTTTAGGTGTCCAGGGCGAACACATGTGCAGGAAGTGTCTCCAGCTGCAGCTACTTGAAATCCACTTTTCGGAGCTGGAGCTGCGGCTGGAGTCACTGTGGAGCATCCGCGAAGCTGAGATCTTCGTGGATAGCACGTTTAACAAGGTGGTCACACCGCAGGTAAGGAGTGCACAGGCAGACAGGGAATGGGTGACTGCCAGACAGAGTAAAAGAACTAGGAAGGTAGTGCAGAAGTCCCCTGGGTCCATCTCCCTCTCCGACAGATTTTCCGTTTTGGATACTGATGGGGGAGATGGTTTCTCAGGGGAATGCAGCAAGAGCCAAGTCCGTGGCACTACGAGTGGCTCAGCTGCACAGGAGGGGAGGAAAAAGAGTGGAAGAGCAATAGTGATAGGTGATTCTATCGTAAGGGGAACAGATAGACGTTTCTGTGGCCGCAGACGTGACTCCAGGATGGTATGTTGCCTCCCTGGTGCCAGGGTCAAGGATGTCACTGAACAGCTGCAGGGCATTCTGAAGGGGGAGGGCGAACAGTCAGAGGTCGTGGTTCACATTGGTACCGATGACATGGGTAGAAAGAGGGATGAGGTCCTGCAACAAGAATTTAGGGAGCTAGGTAGCAGATTAAAAAGCAGGACCTCAAAGGTTGTAATCTCTGGATTACTCCCAGTGCCACGTGCTAGTGAGTATAGGAATAGGAGGATAGAGCAGATGAATGCGTGGCTAAAGAGTTGGTGCAGGAGGGAGGGCTTTAATTTCCTGGATCACTGGGTCTGCTTCTGGGGACGGTGGGACCTGTACAAGTTGGATGGGTTGCACCTGAACCGGAACGGGACCAACATCCTTGCGGGGAGATTTGCTAGTACTGTTGGGGGGGGGTTTAAACTAACTTGGCAGGGGGATGGGATATGGAGTGGAGCTATAGTAGGGGGTGATGCACAGCCAACTATAGAGGAAAAAACAAGTCAGCCTGAAAGGCAGAGCAAATATGTAATGGCACAAGGGAGTATGGCAAGGCTGGATGGCATTTATTTTAATTCAAGGAGTCTTGCGAGTAAGGTAGATGAATTGAAGGTGTTGATGAACACATGGGAGTATGATATTGTTGCTATCACAGAGACATGGTTGAGTGAGGGGCAGGACTGGCAGCTCAATATTCCGGGGTATAGAATCTTCAGGCGAGACAGAGGTGGGTGTAAAAGAGGAGGGGGTGTCACAATATTAATCAAGGAGTCAATTACTGCTGTAAGGAGGGATGATATCTTAGCAGGTTCTTCTAATGAGGCCATATGGGTAGAACTTAAAAACAAAAAGGGGGCAAGCACTTTGCTGGGAGTGTACTATAGGCCCCCAAACAGTCGGGGAGATAGAGGAACAGATATGTAGGCAAATCTCAGAGAAGTGTAGAAATAATAGGGTAATAATAGTAGGGGATTTCAACTTCCCCAATATTAACTGGGATAGTCAGAGTGTGAAAGGCTTAGAGGGTGCGGAATTCTTAAAGTGCATCCAGGAGAGCTTTTTGAGCCAGCATGTAGAAAGTCCTACAAGAGAGGGGGCGGTACTGGACCTAATTCTAGGGAATGTAGCCGGGCAAGTGGTAGAAGTGTTAGTAGGAGAGCATTTTGGTGACAGTGACCATAATTCACTGAGATTTAAGGTAGTCATGGAAAAGGACAAAGATGGACCAGAAATAAAGGTTCTAAATTGGGGGAAGGCCGATTTTAATATGATCAGGCAGGATCTGGCCAAAGTGGACTGGGATCAGCTACTTGTAGGAAAATCCACATCAGAGCAGTGGGAGTCTTTCAGAAAGGAAATAGAGAGCGTACAACGGCAACATGTTCCCGTAAAGGTCAAGGGTGGGACCAACAAGCCCAGGGAACCCTGGATGTCAAGAGATATACGAGAATGGAGTAGGAAAAAAAGGGAGGCTTTTGGCAGATACAAAGGACTAAAAACAATGGAAGCCCGAGAGGAGTATAGAAAGTGCAGGGGGGTACTTAAAAAAAGAAATTAGGAGAGCAAAGAGGGGGCATGAAATAACACTGGCGGGCAAAATAAAGGAAAATCCCAAGGTGTTTTATAAGTATATTAAGGGCAAGAGGATAACCAGGGAAAGAGTAGGGCCCATTAGGGACCAAAGTGGCAATCTGTGTGTAGAGCCAGAAGATGTAGGTGGGGTTTTAAATGAATATTTTGCATCTGTGTTCACTATGGAGAAGGACGATGTAGGCATAGAAATCAGACAGGGGGATTGTGATATACTTGAACAAATTAGTATTGAGAGGGAGGAGGTTTTAGCGGGCTTAAAAGTGGATAAATCCCCAGGCCCAGACGAGATGTATCCCAGGCCGCTGTGTGAGGCAAGGGAGGAGATTGCAGGGGCTCTGACACAAATTTTCAGAACCTCTCTGGCCACAGGGGAGGTGCCAGAGGACTGGAGAACAGCTAACGTAGTACCATTATTCAAGAAGGGTAGTAGGATAAACCAGGGAATTACAGGCCAGTGAGCCTAACATCAGTGGTAGGGAAATTATTGGAAAAAATTCTGAGGGACAGAATTAGTCTCCACTTGGAGAGGCAAGGATTAATCAAGGCTAGTCAGCATAGTTTTGTCAGGGGGAGATCATGTCTGACCAATTTGATTGAATTTTTCGAGGGGGTGACTAGGTGTGTGGATGAGGGTAGTGCAGCTGATGTGGTCTACATGGACTTCAGTAAGGCTTTTGACAAAGTCCTGCATGGGAGACTGGTCAAGAAGGTAAGAGCCCATGGGATCCAGGGCAACTTGGCACATTGGATCCAAAATTGGCTTAGTGGCAGGAGGCAGAGGGTGATGGTCGAAGGTTGTTTTTGTGACTGGAAGCCTGTGTCCAGTAGTGTACCGCAGGGATCGGTGCTGGGTCCTTTGCTGTTTGTAGTGTACATTAATGATTTAGATATGAATGTAGGAGGCATGATCAGTAAGTTCGCAGATGACACGAAAATTGGTGGGGTGGTAAATAGCGAGGAGGGAAGCCTCAGGCTACAGGACGATATAGATGGGTTGGTCAGATGGGCAGAACAGTGGCAAATGGAATTTAACCCTGAAAAGTGTGAGGTGATGCATTTTGGGAGGACTAACAAGGCAAGGGAATACACAATGAATTGTAGGACCCTAGGAAGGACAGAGGATCAGAGGGACCTTGGTGTGCATGTACATAGACCCCTGAAGGCAGCAGGACAGGTAGATAAGGTGGTTAAGAAGGCATATGGGATACTTGCCTTCATTAGCCGAGGCATAGAATATAAGAGCAGGGAGGTTATGATGGAGCTGTACAAAACGCTAGTTAGGCCACAGCTGGAATACTGTGTGCAGTTCTGGTCACCACACTATAGGAAGGATGTGATTGCATTGGAGAGGGTGCAGAGGAGATTCACCAGGATGTTACCTGGGTTGCAGCGCTTCAGCTATGAAGAGAGACTGGACAGGCTGGGGTTGTTTTCCTTAGAGCAGAGAAGGCTGAGGGGGGACCTGATTGAGGTGTACAAAATTATGAGGGGCATAGATAGGGTAGATAGAAAGGAACTTTTCCCCTTAGTAGAGGGGTCAATAACCAGGGGCATAGTTTCAAGGTAAGGGGCAGGAGGTTTAGAGGGGATTTGAGGAAAAACTTTTTCACCCAGAGGGTGGTTGGAATCTGGATCTCACTGCCTGAAAGGGTGGTAGAGGCAGGAACCCTCACAATATTCAAGAAGCATTTAGATGAGCACTTGAAATGCCATAGCATACAAGGCTACGGACCAAGTGCTGGAAAATGGGATTAGAATAGATAGGGCTTGATGGCCGGCATGGACACGATGGGCCAAAGGGCCTCTTTCTGTGCTGTATAACTCTATGACTCTATGACTATGGTCCACTCCTCAATCACCCCTAACAGCCCTTCCCCTTCGCCCGGCACCTTCCCGTGCAAGCGCAGGAGATGCAACACCTACCCTTTTACCTCCTCCCTCCCCACTGTCCAGGGCCCCAAACACTCCTTCCAGGTGAAACAGCGATTTACTTGTACTTCTTGCAATTTAGTATACTGTATTCGCTGCTCACGATGCGGTCTCCTCTACGTTGGGGAGACCAAACGCAGATTGGGCGACCGCTTTGCGGAACACCTCCGTTCAGTCCGTAAGGATGACCCTGAGCTTCCGGTCGCCTGTCACTTTAATTCACCGCTTCACTCCCACTCTGATCTCTCTGTCCTCGGCCTCTTACACTGTTCCAATGAAGCTCAACGTAAGCTCGAGGAACAGCACCTCATCTTTCGATTAGGCACTTTACAGCCTCTGGACTCAACACTGAGTTCAACAATTTGAAACTATAACCCCTGCCCCCATTTTTCAAGCTATATGATTTTGCCATTCCCATTTGCAATATTTTATCTTTCCTGCCTCTTACATAAGCACAGTATGGTCCTTCAATTCCTTCCTCCCCTCCCACCACCCCACTGTCTCTGCACCTGCTTAATATCTGTTTCATCTCCAGCTTTTTCCAGTTCTGATGAAGGGTCCCAGACCTGAAACGTTAACTCTGTTTCTCTCTCCACAGATGCTGCCTGGCCTGCTGAGTGTTTCCAGCATTTTATGTTGTTATTTCAGGAGGACTTATTTGGGTTGGTGAAATGGGCAGACACATGGCAAATAAAATTTAATGCTGTTAAGTGTGAAGTGATGCACTCTGGGAGAAACAACATGGAGAGGCAGTATAATCTAAATGGCACAAAAGCAAAATACTGCGGATGCTGGAAATCTGAAATAAAAACAGAAAATGCTGGAAATACTCAGCAGGTCAGGCAGCATCTGTGGAGAGAGAAACAGAGTTAACATTTCAGGTCGATGACCCTTCGTCAGAACATAATCTAAATGGTACTATTTTGAGGCGGGGGGTGGGGGTGCAAGAACGGAGGGACTTTAGGGTGCATATTCACAAATCCTTGAAGGTGGCACGGCAAATCGATAAGGCAGTTAAGAAAGCATATGGGATACTTGGCTTTGTAAATAGGGAGGTCGCACAACACCAGGTTATAGTCCAACAGTTTTATTTGAAATCACAAGCTTTCGGAACTATC
The DNA here is from genome assembly GCA_030390025.1 of Squalus acanthias. Taxonomy (NCBI): domain Eukaryota; kingdom Metazoa; phylum Chordata; class Chondrichthyes; order Squaliformes; family Squalidae; genus Squalus; species Squalus acanthias. The sequence continues at coordinate 54,068,603 of CM059438.1, forward strand.
GCTCCTTCCTCAGGTGAAGTAAATTGGATACAGAATCGTCAGAGCATATATAGATGGAAAAAAAAGCATGTGTACTTTACAATTGCAGACCAATAAATTAAATCATCCTGACTATCTGCCGAGGTGTGATAAAGTTAATTAAGTCAGCCAGGAAGGTACCACATCAAAAGACATAGCAAGATACAACTGAGACAATGAGGTGAAGTCGCAGGGGTTCTAACGTGTCAAAAGCTGCCGTCTGTATGTAAAACGAAAAGCTTTAAAAAAAAAAAAAAAATTTACTTTTTTACTGGGAAAATTTTTACTTTTTTACTGGGAATCACATCTGTGAACAAGCTAACGACGACTCGAGTCCGGATCACGTCATGTATCGTGACATAAACCCAAGATCCCGATTGAGACCGTCTTCATGAGTGCAGAACTTGGCTATCAGTTTCTGCTCGATGATTTTGCGTTGTCGTGTGTTTCTAAGGTTGCCTTGGAGAACGCTTACCCGCAGATCCGAGGCTGAATGTCCTTGACTGCTGAAGTGTTCCCCGACTGGGAAAATCATCGAGCAGAAACTGATAGCCAAGTTCTGCACTCATGAAGACGGTCTCAATCGGGATCTTGGGTTTATGTCACGATACATGACGTGATCCGGACTCGAGTCGTCGTTAGCTTGTTCACAGATGTGATTCCCAGTAAAAAAGTAAAAATTTTCCCAGTAAAAAAGTAAATTTTTTTTTTTTTTTTAAAGCTTTTCGTTTTACATACAGACGGCAGCTTTTGACACGTTAGAACCCCTGCGACTTCACCTCATTGTCTCAGTTGTATCTTGCTATGTCTTTTGATGTGGTACCTTCCTGGCTGACTTAATTAACTTTATCACACCTCGGCAGATAGTCAGGATGATTTAATTTATTGGTCTGCAATTGTAAAGTACACATGCTTTTTTTTCCATCTATATATGCTCTGACGATTCTGTATCCAATTTACTTCACCTGAGGAAGGAGCGATAGTTCCGAAAGCTTGTGATTTCAAATAAAACTGTTGGACTATAACCTGGTGTTGTGCGACCTCTCAATTTTGTCCACCCCAGTCCAACACCGGCATCTCCGCATCATGATTTGTAAATAGGGGCATTGAATACAAAAACAAGGAAGTCACGCTAAACCTTTACAAATCACTGGTTAAGCCTCAGCTGGAGTATTGTGTACAGTTCTGGGTGCCACACTTTAGGAAGGATGTTGAGGTCTTGGAGAGGGTACAGAGGAGGTTTACCAGGATGATATCAGGGATGAGGGAGTTCAGTTATGTAGAGCGATTGGAGAAGCTGAGATTGTTCTCCTTAGAGCAGAGAAGGTTAAGAAGAGACCTAATAGAGGCATTCAAAATTATGAGGGGTTTTGATAGAGCAAGTAGGGAGAAGCGGTTTCCTCTGGCAAGTGGGTTGGTAACCAGAGGTCACAGATTTAAAATAATTGACAAAAGAACTATGGGGAAATGAGGAGAAATTTCACACAGTGGGTTGTGGGAGTGGAAGGGGAGAGCCATTAATTGGATAACTCTACCAAAGAAGCAGGATGGGCTGAATGGCCTCCTTCTGTGTTATAGCGTTCTGTGATTCTATGAGAGTTGTTATGATCTGGAACCCGCTACCAGATTCCATAGGAGCTTTCAAAAGGCAATTGGACATGTACTTGAAGAGGACTAATTTTGCAGGACAACAACAAAAAACACTGGAAAAACTCAGCAGGCCAGGCAGCATCCGTGGAGAGAGAAACAGAGTTAACGTTTCAGGTTGAAGACCTTTCGTCAGAACTGGAAAAAAGCAGGAAATGAAATAGATTTAAAGCAAGGATAATGCTGGGAAAAGGGGGAGGGGATGAAAGAACAAAAGGGAAGGTCAGTGGTGGGATAGAAAGCAGGAGAGATTAAGAGACATTAAGAGATAATCAAGGCAAGAGGAGGTGGTAATGTGACAGGTAGAGGCTAGATTTTGCAGGGTTATGGGATGTGGGACTAATTGGATAGGGCTTTCAAAGAGCCGGCACAGGCATGACAGGTCGCAAGGCCTCTTTCTGTTCATTTCCCATACACTTGCAGCACCGAAGATTTTCAGACACCACGTGTGGAGGCGGGAATAGAACGCTGAGGGACTCGCTGATTGACAGTCAGCTGGCCAATCACAGCGCGGCTCCGCTCTGTTTGACGCTCCACCTGGCAACGTGGCACGTGATCCAGCTGGCCCGGGGCCGCTCGCTGATTGGCGGATATGCGCGGGCGCGGTGGGTGCGCGCCCTGGGGGCGGGGCCACGGAAACAGCAAGATGGCGACTGCGGAGCCGGCAGCAGTGGTGGAGCCGGTGAGAGGGCGCAGGCCGAGCTCGGCCGGGGAGGGGAGAGGGGCTCTGTCTGGTCCTCGGCCGGGCCTGTCTGCTTGGTCTGTGCCGGTTTGGTTCACGGTCCAACCCCGGCCCCTCGCTGGCCAGGCGTGGGTTGCGCCTGGCCTGGTCGAGCCAGGCCGGGCCGGGCCCAGTTGTCGCCGGTACCTAAGGCGAACCCTGAAGCTCTGTACTAGGGGGCTGGTTCTCACTGCTCGCCCCCCCGGGTCAGTGGGAGAGGCGGGTTACCCGCAGTAACCGGGCCCGGAGCGTCACAAACTCCAGGGGCGGGCTCAGGGCTCATGGCACGACCGCAGGCCCCGGGGTGGGGTGTACTACTGCAGTCCGGGGGCTGATGGAGGAGAAGAGTGGAGTGCAGGGGCTCTTCGGGTGGGGGCAGGGCTGAGCTCGGGTGGTGGGATGGGATGGCGAAGGGATTAGCTGGGCGTGGGGGGATGGGGGTGAGCTGGAGCGTGGGGGGGATGGGGTGAGCCGGGGCGTGGGGGGATGGGATGGGTGAACCGGGGCGTGGGGGGATGGGATGGGGTGAACCGGGCTTGGGGGGGGGGGATGGGATGGGCTGAGCCGGGCTTGGGGGGGGGATGGGATGGGCTGAGCCGGGGCTTGGGGGGGGGATGGGATGGGCTGAGCCGGGGCTTGGGGGGGGGGGGATGGGATGGGCTGAGCCGGGGCTTGGGGGGGGGGGGGGGATGGGATGGGCTGAGCCGGGGCTTGGGGGGGGGATGGGATGGGCTGAGCCGGGCTTGGGGGGGGATGGGATGGGATGAGCCGGGGCGTGGGGGGGATGGGATGAGCCGGGGAGGGATGGGATGAGCCGGGGCGTGGGGGGGATGAGCCGGGGCGGCGGGGGGGATGGATGGGATGAGCGGGGGGATGGGATGGGATGAGCCGGGGCGTGGGGGGGATGGGATGAGCCGGGGATGGGATGGGATGAGCCGGGGCGTGGGGGGGATGAGCCGGGGCGCGGGGGGGATGGGATGGGATGAGGCGGGGGGGATGGGATGGGATGAGCCGGGGCGCGGGGGGGATGGGATGGGATGAGCCGGGGCGCGGGGGGATGGGATGAGCCGGGGCGCGGGGGGGATGGGATGAGCCGGGGCGCGGGGGGGTGGGATGAGCCGGGGCGCGGGGGGATGGGATGAGCCGGGGCGCGGGGGGGGTGGTGGGATGGGATGAGCCGGGGCGCGGGGGGGGATGGGATGGGATGAGCCGGGGCGCGGGGGGGATGGGATGGGATGAGCCGGGGCGCGGGGGGGATGGGATGTGGGGGGGATGGGATGGGATGAGCCGGGGCGTGGGGGGGAGGGTGATGGGTGAGCCGGGGCGTGGGGGGGATGGGATGGGATGAGCCGGGGCGTGGGGGGGATGGGATGGGATGAGCCGGGGCGTGGGGGGGGATGGGATGGGATGAGTGGGGGGGATGGGATGGGATGAGCCGGGGCGTGGGGGGGGATGGGATGAGCCGGGGCGTGGGGGGGATGGGATGAGCCGGGGCGTGGGGGGGATGGGGTGAGCCGGGGCGTGGGGGGATGGGATGGGATGAGCGGGGGGGATGGGATGAGCTGGGGGGTGATGGGGTGAGCTGGGGCGTGGGGGGATGGGGTGAGCTGGGGCGTGGGGGGGATGGGGTGAGCTGGGGCGTGTGCTGGGGCGGGGGGGGGGGGGATGAGGTGCGGCGGGGGGGGTGACTAAAGGGATACGGTAGCATTGTGGTTTTGTTACTGGCCGAGTAATCCAGAGGTCTGGACTAATGATCCGGAGACCTGAGTTCAAATCCCACCACGGCAACTGGGGAATTTAAATTCAATTAATTTAATTAATTGAATAAAAAGCTAGTATCAGTAATAACTACCATGAAACTGTCATTGTTGCAAAAATCCATCTGGTTCACTAATGTCCTTTTAGGGAAGGAAATCTTACCTGGTCTGGCCTATATGTAACTCCAGACAACCCACAGCCATGTGGTCGGCTCTTAACTGCCCTTTGGCCTAGCAAGCCACTCAGTTGTAACAAACTGCTGCAAAGAAGTATCATGGACTGCAGTGGTTCAAGAAGGCGACTCACCACCACCTTCCCAAGGGCAATTAGGGATGGGCAATAAATGCTGGCCTTGCCAGCAACGCCCACATCCTGTGAACGAATGAAAAAATACAAAAGAAAAATCGTGATAACGTAGGGGCACTATTATTTATATTTATTAGAAAAAGGAATAGTGCCAGAGGACTAGCGAACAGCTAATGTTGATCCTCTATAAAAAGGGCGATAGAAGTCGTCCAGGGGACTATAGACCAGTTAGCTTAATGTGGTGGTAGAAACGATAATGGACTCTTTACTCAAAGATGCAATAGAAAAAATCTAGAAACTGAAAGAATAGTCAGCACGGATTTCAGAAGGGAAGACCAAACTTATTGAATTCTTTGAAGAAGTAACAGAGTAGATAAGGGTAAAACAGTAGATAAAAACTTGCATTTATATCGACCTCAGGACATCCCAAAGCGCTTTACAGCCAATGAAGTACTTTTTGAAGTGTAGTCACTGTTGTAATGTAGGAAACGCGGCAGCCAATTTGCGCACAGCAAGCTCCCACAAACAGCAATGTGATAACGACCAGATAATCTGTTTTTAGTGATGTTGATTGAGGGATAAATATTGGCCAGGACACTGGGGATAACTCCCCTACTCTTCTTCGAAATAGTGCCATAGGATCTTTTACGTCCAACTGAGAGAGCTTGGTATAACATCTCATCTGAAAGACGGCATTCCCTCAGTACTGTAATGGAGCGTCAGCCTAGATCTTTGTGCTCAAGTCTCTGGAGTGGGACTTGAACCTTCCTACTCAGGCAAGAATACTATCAACTGAGCCATGGTTGACAATGTAATATGTTTGGAGTTTCAAAAGGGCTTCGATAAGACTCCGCATAGTAGACTCATGACTACGGTCATTTGGAGTCACGGGGCAGGTAGCAGAATGTTTAGCAAGCTGGCTGCAAAACAGAAACCAGCATCCGCAGTATTTTGCTATTGTATTAGGTTAAGGGTAGTTGATGAGACTGGAAAAAGGTGGGAAGTGCCGTTCCACAGGGATCAGTGCTGGGGTCTGGAATTGGAAGTACAGTTTCAAAATTTGTGGACGACACTAAATTTGGGGGATGTAGTTAATACTGAGGAAGACTGCCAAAATACAAGATGTTAATAAACTTGCAGAATGGGTAGGTAATTGGCAAATGAAGTTCAATATAGATAAATGTGAGGTGGTGCATTTTGGTAGGAAGAATAAGGAGGCCACATTCACCTTGGGGAAAATAAGAGATGGGGTGGAGGAGGAAAGTGATCTAGGGGTACAGATACACATCAGTAAAATTAGTGACTCAGGTTAATGAGGCCATTTAAAAAAAAAAAGCAAACAAAGCACTGAGGTTCATTTCTAGAGGAATAGAATTGAAAGCATATAAGTTATGTTAAACTTGTATCGAAACTTGGAGTACTGTGCACAGTTCTAGTCTCCATATTACCAAAAAGATAGAGGCACTGGAGAAAGTACAAAACAGATGGTGCAGGATTATGCCAGAACACAGGTTATACCCATCAGGAAAGATTGAACAGGCTGGGGCTTTTCTCTAGACACGAGAAGGCTGAGGGATGACCCGATAGAGGTCTTTAAAATGATGAAAGCGTTTGATAGGGCAAACATAGAAAAGATGTTCCCACTTGTGGGAGAATCCAGAACTGGGGGCCATAAATATAAGATAGTCGCTAATAAATCCAATAGGGAATTCAGGAGAAACCTCTGGGGTGGGTGGGGGGAGGAGCGGCAGGCAATGTTCCATGATCGTGTGGCGCCGCGCAGGCTAATCACCAGCCGCTGCCGCTGGAAAAGGTACCTTGCATGCGCGGCCGCAGAGCCTGCGCAAGGAAAAACATTAGAGGAAATGTCGGGAGTGGTGGGAGGTGAGCTGTGATGGAGGGGTTGTTGCGGGGGGGAGGGGGCTGTGATGGAGGGGTTGTTGGGGGGGGGAGGGGGCTGTGATGGAGGGGTTGTTGGGGGGGGAGGGGGCTGTGATGGAGGGGTTGTTGGGGGGGGAGGGGGCTGTGATGGAGGGGTTGTTGGTGGGGGAGGGGGCTGTGATGGAGGGGTTGTTGGTGGGGGGGGCTGGATGGAGGGGTTGTTGCGGGGGAGGGGGCTGTGATGGAGGGGTTGTTGGGGGGGGAGGGGGCTGTGATGGAGGGGTTGTTGGTGGGGGAGGGGGCTGTGATGGAGGGGTTGTTGGTGGGGGAGGGGGCTGTGATGGAGGGGTTGTTGGTGGGGGGGGCTGGGATGGAGGGGTTGTTGCGGGGGAGGAGTCGGGCTGTGATGGAGGGGTTGTTGCGGGGGAGGAGTCGGGCTGTGATGGAGGGGTTGTTGCGGGGGAGGGGTCGGGCTGGGATGGAGGGGTTGTTGGGGGAGGGGGCTGGGATGGAGGGGTTGTTGGGGTCGGGGGGCTGGGATGGAGGGGTTGTTGGGGAGGGGGCTGGGATGGAGGGGTTGTTGGGGGAGGGGGTTGGGATGGAGGGGTTGTTGGGGGAGGGGGCTGGGATGGAGGGGTTGTTGGGGGAGGGGGCTGGGATGGAGGGGTTGTTGGGGGAGGGGGCTGGGATGGAGGGGTTGTTGGTGTCGGGGGGGGGGGAGTCGGGGTTGTTGGGGGCGGGGGGGGTGGGAGTCGGGGTTGTTGGGGGCGGGGGGGGTGGGAGTCGGGGTTGTTGGGGGCGGGGGGGTGGGAGTTGGGGTTGTTGGGGGCGGGGGGGGAGTCGGGGTTGTTGGGGGCGGCGGGGGGAATCGGGGGCGGGGGGTTGTTGGGGGAGTCGGGGGCGGGGGGGGTGGGAGTCGGGGTTGTTGGGGGCGGGGGGGGTGGGAGTCGGGGTTGTTGGGGGCGGGGGGGGTGGGAGTCGGGGTTGTTGGGGGCGGCGGGGGGAGTCGGGGTTGTTGGGGGCGGGGGGGGGAGTCGGGGTTGTTGGGGGCGGTGGGGGGAGTCGGGGTTGTTGGGGGCGGGGGGGGGAGTCGGGGTTGTTGGGGGAGTCGGGGTTGTTGGGGGCGGCGGGGGGAGTCGGGGTTGTTGGGGGCGGGGGGGGAGTCGGGGTTGTTGGGGGGTGGGGGAGTCGGGGTTGTTGGGGGCGGGGGGGGGAGTCGGGGTTGTTGGGGGCGGGGGGGGAGTCGGGGTTGTTGGGGGAGTCGGGGTTGTTGGGGGCGGGGGTGAGTCGGGGTTGTTGGGGGCGGGGGGCTGGGATGGAGGGGTTGTTGGGGGGAGTCGGGGTTGTTGGGGGCGGGGGGTGAGTCGGGGTTGTTGGGGGAGGGGGGCTGGGATGGAGGGGTTGTTGGGGGCGGGGGGGAGTCGGGGTTGTTGGGGGAGGGGGGCTGGGATGGAGGGGTTGTTGGGCGGGGGCTGGGATGAAGGGGTTGTTGGGGGGGCGCGGGGGGGGCTGGGATGGAGGGGTTGTTGGGGGAGTCTGGGATGGAGGGGTTGTTGGTGTCAGGGTCGGGAGGCTGGGATGGAGGGGTTGTTGGGGGAGGGGGGCTGGGATGGAGGGGTTGTTGGGGGAGGGGGGCTGGGATGGAGGGGTTGTTGTTGTTGTTGTTGCGGGGGGAGTCTGGGATGGAGGGGTTGTTGGGGGAGGGGGGCTGGGATGGAGGGGTTGTTGTTGTTGTTGTTGCGGGGGGGCGGCGGGGGGAGTCTGGGATGGAGGGGTTGTTGGGGGCGGGGGTTGGATGGTGAGTTGGGAATTTGGGCAGGTCAGGTGAAATTGCCTGAGAATTTAAATGTACGCCGGACTGGCAGAATAGCAGGTGCAGCAGTGGTGCTGGCCGTCGGGAGCATTGCGAGAGGCAGAGTGTCCGTGCCACTGTCTGGAGTGTAACCAGCTACAGGCTGACTGGGCAGATTTGTACACTGGTGAGGTGCAATGATTAGTATACCCAATTGGCCATATAAACGCCAGGCCAACGACGTGAACATGGTAAAGCCAGCCCTCTGCAAGGAAGAAGGGGCACTCCGTATCATTGCCCCAGAGGGAGAGCAAGACTGGTCCTTCAGTCGACAGGATCACTGATTATTTCCCACAGAGCACGAAAGGAAATTACTGTTGGGTTTTGCCCACTTGCACATAGGCAAACATGGAGACTTCAAACCCAGGACACTGCGTACTGAGTTCCCACACTGTGAGAGAGGCACAGGAGATGTCGGACCTGTGAGTAATACTGCCGTTCCCTGGCAAATGGTGCTGGTCCCCAGGAAAAAGAGCACGTGGTTCTGTGTAGATTATTGTAAACTTAGTGATTTGACAGAGGCAGATGCTGGAGGAGATGCTATATAACCGAGAGCACCACTAATGACTCTGGACCCAACTGAAGGGTATTGACTGGTTCCACTCAGTGCCGAAGCTCAGGTGGGCTGCAGGAGTTCTCAAATCAGGCCTTTCAGAATGAAAAGTGCATCCGCCATGTTCCAGCAACTGGTGCATTGCATCTCGGCCGTGCTGGGGGACCCGGACTGGGTCAGGAATCCTGTCCTGACCCGGGCTGGGGATCCTGTTGTGTCCTGTCCTGACCCGGGCTGGGGATCCTGTTGTGTCCTGTCCTGACCCGGGCTGGGGATCCTGTTGTGTCCTGTCCTGACCCGGGCTGGGGATCCTGTTGTGTCCTGTCCTGACCCGGGCTGGGGATCCTGTTGTGTCCTGTCCTGACCCGGGCTGGGGATCCTGTTGTGTCCTGTCCTGACCCGGGCTGGGGATCCTGTTGTGTCCTGTCCTGACCGGGCTGGGGATCCTGTTGTGTCCTGTCCTGACTGTGCCCGGGGTCCTTCCCTGACCTGGGATTACACCACCATCCATTTATGACCTCACCATTTGTGTTGGACATGGAAGGAACACTTCACTTGTGTTGTTAACATTAACTTTGCTTAGCTTAACCAGGTTAGTGGTACAGGTACTACAAAATAAAAACGGAAAATGCTGGAAATACTTAGCCGGTCAGGCAGCATCTGTGGAGAGAGAGAGAGAGAGAGAGAAACAGAGTTAATGTTTCAGGTCGATGCATAGACCTGAAACATTAACTCTCTCTCTCTACAGATGCTGCCTGACCGGCTGAGTATTTCCCGCATTTTCTGTTTTTATTTCAGATTTCCAGCATCTGCAGTATTTTGCTTTTGTATTAATGGCAATACAGCTTTGCTCCTCCTAATCTGAAATCAGTTCACTTGAATTCATGAGTGTTCAAATTCGAACACTAAATTGCCACTTTGCTGTGGTTTATTTTAGATTGCTTAATTCAAATTATTGGATAATTTGAGTATTTAGTGTAAAAATGACTTTGAATTATTAGGAATAGACTATCTGTATGGCCCAGGTTTTATATTTGGGTCATCAGATGGGTGGGGAAGACCTAGGCAGGTGATGGTGAATGCCATCGCACATTGGGTCTGCCCCATGAACAAGAAATAAGTACGAGCATTCCTTGGGTTGTTGCCTGTTGCCGATTTGTTACCTGTTAGTTGTGCAGCTATGCCATTAACTGGGCTTCAAGTGGTCTTTTGTCAGGGCAGAAAATGCTCAGTATTTTGTCGGGCTGTTTTTAAACCTTCACATTCCACACCTCTGCAGCAAGGAGAGGCATCAGTGTGGTACTGAGCTGAAGGAACAAGCTTGCGCAGGAATACCTAGTCATATCTATGTCGCAAGCTGATGTCACAAGAAATGGTGTATTCTACAACAAGCAACACAAGAACAGGAGGAGGCCATTCAGCCACTCGAGCCTGTTCCGCCATTCAATGAGATCATGGCTGCTCTGTATCTTAACTCCATCTAACAGCCTTGGTTCCGTAACCGTTATTACCCATGCCTAACAAAAGTCCATCAATCTCAGTTTTAAAATTTTCTATTGACCCCTAGCCTCAACAGCTTTTTAGGGAGAGAGTTCCAGATTTCCACTACCCTTTGTGTGAAGAAGTGTTTTCTGACGTCACCCTTGAACGGCCTAGCTCTAATTTTAAGGTTATGCCCCCTTGTTTTGGATAATCCCATCAGAGGAAATAGTTTCTCTCCATCTATCCTCTCAACTCCGTTAATCATCTTAAACACCTCAATTAGTTCACCCCTTAATCTTCTACACTCAAGGGAATGCAAGCCTAGTCTACGCAACCTGTCCTCGTATTTAACCCTTTTATCCCTGGGATCATTCTGGTGAATCTGCGCTGCACCCCTCCAAAGCTAATATATCCTCCCTGAGGCGCAGTGCCCAGAACGGCAAAGTACTCTAAATGGGGTCTAAGCAGAGATTTGTACAACTGTAACATAATTTCCACCCGCTTTGTATTCCAGCCCTCTTGAGATAAAGGCCAACATTCCATTCTCCTTTTCCATTATTTTTTGTACCTGTCCACTAGTTTTTAGTGATTTCTGTACCTGGACCCCTAAATCTCTCTGCTCATCCACAGTTCCCAGCTTCTCACCATTTAGAAAATACTCTGATCTTTCTTGGGTCCAAAGTGGATGAACTCACATTTTCCCACATTGAACGCCATCTGCCACAGTTTTGCCCACTCACTTAATCTATGAATGGTCGTTGGCAACTTTCTGCTCCCCTCTACACTACATACTGTGCCACCTAATTTAGTGTTGTCCGCAAACTTGGATATACGACTCTTTATTCCTTCATCCAACTCATTTATAAATATAGTGAAAAGCTGAGGCCCCAGTACAGATCCCTGGGGGATACCACTAGTCACATCCTGCCAAATGGAGTACATACCCATTCTCCCATCTCTCTCTCCTACCTTCTAACCAATTCAGGCAGCAGAGGTAGTGATCCAAATGAAGCAGTTCTGTCTTGTTTTGGTCTAGTATCTGTCCTTTTGAATCAGGCACAACATGAGAGTTCAAAAAAAGACACCAGCATTATCCCAACCTATATCATTACATATACAGGAAACAAGTTTCATATCCTCAGGACATCCCAGAGCGCTTCACAGCCAATTAATTATTTTTGGAGGGCAATCACCTGTTATGTAGGCAAATGTGTCGGCCAATTTATGAATAAAATTGCACAAACAGCAATGGGGAGTGGCCAGTTCATGTTTTTGGTGGTGTTGGTTGAGGGATCATTGTTGGCTAGGACACTGGGAGGACTCCCTTGCTGCTCTTTGAATAGTGCCATGAGATCTTTCACATCCACCTGAACGGGCAGATGGGGTTTTGGTTTAACGCCTCATCTGAAACGCAACACCCAAAGCTATGACCTACCACTGAGCCAAGCGGTCATTGTTTCTCGAGCAAGGGTCAAACACAATCTCACATACATACAGACTAGGTGATTGCATTTGTTCTGGAGATGATGGCCGTTTGTTTTGGAGGAGGCAGACCTTTATGAATATCTAACAATCCTCGCAACCAGTCAAATGGTATAAAAGGAGCGAATCGAGACGAGTGGGGCTGAGTTAAACAGATTGAAACTTCACAAAGATGGACAGATCTAGCGGCTCCCACTGCTCATATAGGAGCTGAGAAAGAAAAACACTGGGTCTATAGTTCTTGATAAAAGTGCAGTTTAGGGTATGAATTACAGCCTCTCGCATTTCAAGGAGAGAATATAATTACTGTAAATATACATATTTTCACTTCATTGTTTAAATAGTAAACCAGAACGTGGTCTGGTTTGCTACTCTCTCACATTGGGGGACTAGAGGGAGTCTGTCCATTTCTGGTTGGGATAGTACAAGATAGTATTTCATTGGGGTGAGACGCAGAATTAGTACGTAATAACCCCATGTATTCCTCTATTTAAGGTGTATGTCCCCCTCTTTAGGTACAACATCATGCAATGCATTGTTAACAGGATATAATCTTAAAATTAGAGCCAGGCCATTTAAAAGGGAAATCAGGAAGCCCCTTTTTTAACACGAAGGGTAGTGGAAATCTGGAAATCCCTGCCCCAAAAGGCTATGGATGCTCGGACAATTGGAGATTTCAAGACCGAGATCGATAGTTTTGTTCGGTAAGGGTATCAAGGAATATAGAGCAAAGGCGGATAAATGGAGTTGAGGTACAGATGAGTCATGATCTAATTGAATGGTGGAACATGCTCGAGGGGCTGAATGACCTACTCCTGTTCCGATATTCCTGTGTTAAAGGATCAGCTGTTGATTCTCTTCCTGTGCTGGTGTTGAACCTACTGAGTGCGCGTGTGTCAGTGTGGGTTTACTTAACCCTAACTTCCTACGGAAAGCATTTTTTTCTGGACTTCTGAGGGAGCTCTGATCTGACCCTCCTGATAGTACAAGGTGTTACTATGCTGAGGTGCTGCAGCTATCACTGGCTACATTTTCCTTTTTTAAAGCTATTCTGGATTCTGCTGCCACTGTTTGTGGTAGGGCATTCCATGTCCTAACTCTTCGTTCTTTTAATGATCGATCTTTATGTCCTCTCGTTACCGACTCACGGACCCGTGGAAGTAGTTTTCCCCCATTTACCCCATCAAAGCCCCAGATAATTTTGAAGACCTCGATCAGCTCTCCTGTTAACCTTATTTGTTCCAATGAGAAAGGCTCTAATTTTTCTAGTCTCTCAGCGACACTTCTCATCTTTGGGGTCATCATGTCTTAATAAGTCTCTCTTGCACCCACTCCATGGTCGTCAACTCCCAACTGTCTAGCCTTTTTCCCTGCATTTGCCACACTACTTCTGCAGCTGTCGATCTACAAAATCGCACCCTTTGATGCCCTTGTCCCCAGTCAAACCCTCTCTCTCTCCCACCCTGGTCATTCCCCCGGTACAGCCCCAGCTTTGTTCCCTTAATCCAAGGGACACAGATTTAAATGTTTTTGTCACCAGATCTGGCTGGCCCACATCAAGCACTATCAGGCCCTGTTCTCCTCTGCCAAAACTGCTCCCCATTCCAGGATCATCCTGAAATACAAAGATAACTCCTGGCTTCTTTTCTCCACTACCAACCATCTCTTTAAACCCCGAGCATGGATTGAGGATTGGTTAACTGACAGAAAACAGAGAGTAGGAATAAACAGGTCATTTTCGGGTTGGCAGTTTGTAACTAGTGGGGTACCGCAAGGATCAGTGCTTGGGCCTCAGCTATTCACAATCTACATCAATGATTTGGATGAGGGGACCAATTGTAATATATCCAAGTTTGCTGATGATACAAAGCTAGGTGGGAATGTAAGTTGTGAGGAGGATGCAAAGAAGCTTCAAGGGGATATAGACAAGCTAAGTGAGTGGGCAAGAACATGTCAAATGGAACATAATGTGGAGAAATGTGAAGGTATCCACTTTGGTAGGAAAAATAGAAAAGCAGAATATTTTTTAAATGGTGAGAAATGTTGGTGTTCAGAGGGACCTGGGTGTCCTTGTACACGAATCACTGAAAGTTAACATGCAGGTACAGCAATGTAATTGGGAAAGCAAATAGTATGTTGGCCTTTATTACAAGAGGATTTGAGTATAAGAGTAAAGACATCTTATTGCAATTATATAGGGCCCTGGTGAGACCACACCTGGAGTATTGTGTAGAGTTTTGGTCTCCTTACCTAAGGAAGGATATACTTGCCATAGAGGGAGTGCAACGAAGGTTCACCAGACTGGTTCCTGGGATGGGGGGATTGTCCTATGAGGAGAGATTGAGTAGACTAGGCTTATATTCTCTAGAGTTGAGAAGAATGAGAGGTGATCTAATTGAAACATACAAAATTCTTACAGGGCTTGACAGGGTAGATGCAGGGAGGCTGTTTCTCCTGGCTGGGGAGTCTAGAACCAGGGGTCACAGTCTCAGAATAAGGGGTCGGCCATTTAGGACTGAGATGCAGAGAAATTTCTTCACTCAGGGTGATGAATCTTTGGAATTCTCTACACCAGAGGGCTATGGAGGCTCAGTCATTGAGTATATTGGAGACAGATCGATAGATTTTTGGATATCAAGGGATATGGGGATAGTGCAGGAAAGTGGAGTTGAGGTAGAAGATCAGCCATGATCTTATTGAATGGCAGAGCAGGCTCGAGGGGCCAAATGGCCTACTCCTGCTCCTATTTCTTACGTTCTTTCCCCTGCCTCCCCCACTCTCGCTTTCAACAAGTGTGAGGAGCTCATGGACTTCTTTGTCACTAAGATTGAGACCATCTGTTCAGCTGCCTCTGCCGCTTCCTCCCTCCTCCATGCCCACCAAACCAAACATCCACTAATGTTCCCAACTGCCCCAGCCCTGAACTCGCATCTTTTTCTAGTTTCTCTCCTATCCCACCTCATGCCCTCTCTGAGCTCACCTTGTCCATGAGACCCATCTCCTGCTCTCTCGACCCTTTTCCCACCAAACTGCTGGGCCCCCATGCTAACTGATATTGTTCAATGATTCCCTCTCCTCATGTACTGTCTCCAACTCCCCCCACCCCCCAAAATCAAATCTGCCGTCATCACCCCTCTCAAAACAAACCTCCCATGACCCCTCTGACCTTGCAAATTACCGCTCTTTCTCCAACGTCCCTTTACCCTTGAGTCCTTGAGCAAGTCACCTCCCAAATCCCTACCCATCTTTCCCACTACTCACTCAATCCGCCCCACCACAGCACTGAAACGGCCCTGATCAAAGTCACAAATGACATCCTGTGTGACTGACCATGGTAAACTGTCCCTCCTCACCTTCCTCAACCTGTCTGGAGCCTTTGACACGGTTTCCCACAGCATCCAACGCCTTTCCTCTCTTGTCCAGCTGAGTGGGACTGCTCTCACGTGGTGCCAGTCGTAGCCAGACAATCTCCTGCAATGGCTTCCTGATATATCCGTGGCCCCCCCTCCTATTTCTCATCAACATGCTGCCCCTCGGAAACATAATCCAAAGACATGTCGTCAGGTTCCACATGTATGCTGACAACACCCAGTTCTACCTCACCACCACCTCTCTCGACCCTTCCACTACTTCTCTGTTGTCAGACCAATGTTGGATGAGCTGAAATTTCCTCCAGTTAATCACTGGGCAGTTCGAAGCCATTGTTTTCTGTCCCCACCACAAACTCCGTTCCTTAGCCACTGATTCCATCCCCCTCCCGGGCTACTGTCCCAGGATGAACCAGCATGTTCGCCACCTTGGTGTCCTATCTGACCCCGAGCTGAGCTTCTGACCCTATATCCTCATCCACCTCTAACATCGCCCAACTTTGCCTCAGCCTATCTGCTGCTGAAACCCTCATCCATGCTTTTGTTAACACCAGACTCGACTATTCCAACGCTCTCCTGGCCAGACTCCCATCTTCCACCCTCCATAAACTTGAGCTCATCCAAAACTCTGCTTCCTGTATCCTAACTCGCACCAAGTCCCGCTCACCCATCACCCCTCTGTGCTCGCTGACCTACATTGGCTCCTGGTCTGGCAACGCCTCAGTTTTAAAATTCTCATTCTCGTGTTGAAATCCCTCAATGGCCTCGTCCCTCCCTATCTCTGTAACCATCTCCAGCCCTACAACCTTCTGAGATACCTACGCTCCTCCTATTCTGGCATCTTGTACATCCTCCACTTCCTTTGTCCCACTGATCGCAGCCGTGCCTTCAGCTGAATAGGCCCATAAGAACATAAGAAATAGGAGCAGGAGTCGGCCATTTGGCCCCTCGAGCCTGCTCCGCCATTCAATAAGATCATGGCTGATCTGATTTTGGCCTCAACTCCGCTTTCCTGCCCACTCCCCATAACCCTTGACTCCCCTATAGTTCAAAAATCTGTCTATCTCCACCTTAAATATATTCAATGACCCCGCCTCCACAGCTCTCTGGGGTAGAGAATTCCAAAGATTCACGACCCTCAGAGAAGAAATTCCTCCTCTCAGTTTTAAATGGGCGACCCTTTATCCTGAAACTATGCCCCCTAGTTCTAGATTCCCCCCACGAGGGGAAACATCCTCTCTGCATCAACCTTGTCAAACCCCCTCAGAATCTTATATGTTTCAATAAGATCACCTCTCATTCTTCTAAACTCCAATGAGTATAGGCCCAACCTGCTCAACCTTTCTTCATAAGACAACCCCTTCATCTCCGGAATCAACCTAATCAAAGCTCTGGAATTCCCTCCCTAAACCACTCCGTCTCTCTACCTCTCTCTTCTCCTTTAAGATGCTCCTTAAAACCTAGCTCTTTGACCAAACTTTGAGTCACCTTTGGCTTGGTGTCAAATTTTGTCTGATTACGCTCCTGTGAAGCTCCTTGCGATGTTTGACACTGTTAAAGGCGCTATATAAATGCAAGTTGTTGTTGATGTCGTGCCTAAACTGGTCACGATATTTTAAAAACCTTAATCTACCCTCCAATGATTGGCTAGGCGTCATGATAGTGCAGAAACAGTGACACAAGTGCACTGCACAAGTCAGCAGATTGAACAACGGTATACTGTGGTGGTCAGGCAGAGGGGGTCTGTCGGATGGCTCCTGTCACCTACAGTATGTTTACACAGTTTGTGTGTACTTCAGGGTTTTATAAAAGTCTCATTTTTGTCTTTATGCCAAGAAAGATGACTTTCGAAAAGCTTGTAAAGCTGAGGTTTGTAATTCTTGCAGTATGCTCTGTTCTTCATTGTATTTATTTTACAGCAAGAAGTAACAGAAGTGCCGGAAGCTGATCCAGCAGCAGCAGCAGCAGCAGCAGCAGCACCAGAGGTGTGTTCCGACACTGTAACCCAGGATCAATACCATAAACATCCTCTACAGAACAGGTCGGTCTGAGTGTACATCAGGGCAAAACCAACGCACCAGGGACTGACATACTTTCATGGCAATTTTGGGAAGGTGGCAAAAGGGCTGAAGAGCTGAAAGGAATTTTGGGTTTTGTATCTAGAGGTATAGAGTATAAAAGGAAAGAGGTCATGTTGAACTTGTACCAGACTGGAGTTAGGGGGTAGTCGCAGTATTGTGTATAGTTTTGGCACCCTATTATGGGAATCATAGAAACTTACAGCACAGAAGGAGGCCATTCAGCCCGTTGTGCCTGTGCTGGCTCTTTGGAAGAGCAGTCGTGCTCAGTCCCACATCCCCGCTTTTTGTCCATAACCCTGTAAATTTCTCATTCTCAAGTACCCATCCAACTCTCTTAAAATTATTGATGGAATCAGCTTCCACCACCTTTTCAGGTAGAGCGTTCCAGATCCCGACGACTCAGTGAAAACATTTCTCCTCATCTCCCCTCTAGACCTTTTTCCAATGATTTTAAATCTATGGCCTCTGGTTATTGACCCAGAGGGAACAGCCTTTATCTATTCTATTAAAACTCCTCATCATCTTGAAAACCTCTATTAGGTCACCTCTTAACCTTCTCTGTTCCAAGGAGATCAATCCTAACTTTTCCAACCTCTCCTCATAACTGAAGTCTCTCATCCCTGGTAAACCTCCTCTGTACCCTTTCTAAGGCCTTTACATCTT
Source organism: Squalus acanthias (assembly GCA_030390025.1). Taxonomy (NCBI): domain Eukaryota; kingdom Metazoa; phylum Chordata; class Chondrichthyes; order Squaliformes; family Squalidae; genus Squalus; species Squalus acanthias. The sequence goes on from CM059438.1 coordinate 54,086,415, forward strand.
TCCTGAAGTGTGGGGCCCAGAATTGTCCACAATACTCCAGCTGAGCCCTAACCAGTGATTTATAAAGTTCTAACATGATCTCTTTGCTTTTATATTCTATGCCTCTATTTAATAACCCAAGTAACCCATATGCTTTTTTAACCATCTCCAACTTGCCCTGCCAACTTTAAGGATTTGTGTATATGGACACCGAGGTCTCTCTGCTCATGTACACGTTTTCAAAATCGTGCCATTTATAGTATACTGTCTTTCCTTATTATTCCTCCCAAAGTGCAGCACATCACACTTCTCCGCATTGAACTCCATCTGCCATGCTTCTGCCCATTTCATCATCCTGAAGCCTACAACTATCCTCATCACTATCTACTAGGTTGCCAAGTTTTGTATCATCTGCAAACTTTAGAATGCTGCTCCCTACACCTGAGTCGAGGTCGTTTATAAAAATTGCAAAGAGTAATGGACCCAAAAATGACCCTTGAGAAACACCACTGCAAACCACCTCCCAGTCTGAAAAACATCCATCCACCAGCACCTTCTGCTTCCCGTCACTGAGCCTATTCCATATCCATACTGCGACTTTCCCCTTAATTCCCTGGGCTTCCATCTTCTGAATAAGCCTCCTATGTGACACTTTGTCAAATGCCTTCTGAAAGCCCATATATACAATCTACAGCACTACCTTGATCACCCTTCTCTGTTACCTTATCAAAGAATTCAATCAAGTTAGTTAGACACGATTTGCCTTTCACAAATTCATGCTGGCTCTCCTTGATTAACCCATGTCTTTCAAAATGAAAGTTTATTTTGTCCCTGATAATGGTTTCCAATAACCTCTCCACTGCCGATGTTAGGCTGACTGGCCTGTAGTTTCCTGGTTTATCCCTCTCCTCTTTCTTGAATAGTGGTATAACATTAGCAACCCTCCAGTCCTCCGGCACCACTCCTGTATCCAATGAGGATTGAAAGATTGTGACCAATGCCTCTGCTATTTCTACCTTTGCTTCTTTCAGCAACCTAGGATGCATTCCATCTGGACCAGGTGACTTACCAACTTTCCTTAATGTTAATCTTTTTAGTATGTCTTCGCTATCTATTATCATCCTGTCCATAACTTCTCTCTCCTCTTTTAGTGTAACTTTCACATCATCCGCTTCCTTTGTGAAGACAGATGCAAAGTACTCATTTAATACTTTTGCCATGTCCTCTGCCTCTACATGAAGATTTCCCTTTGGGTCCTTAATAGGCCCAACTTCTTCCCTAGCTAACCTCTTCCACTTTATATGTTTATAAAAAGTTGTAAAATGTTGCCTGCTAATCTTTTCTCTTTGCCTCTCGTATTAACTTTTTCAGTTTCCACCTGCACTTTCTGTAATTTCCTGGTTATTAACTGAATCTTGCTCCTGACATTTGTCATAAGCCTCCTTTTTCTGTTTTATTTTAACTTTTATTTCCTTTGTCATCCTGAGCGCATTAGCTTTGGATGCTCTACCTTTTCCCTTCAAAAGGTATATGCCTAGTTTGTAGCTGAACTATCTCTTCCCTGAATGCCCTCCATTGCTCAGTTACTGCTTTAACCTGCAATCGCTTTTTCCAATCTACCTGTTCTAGGTCCCTTCTTAAATCACCGAAATTAGCTCTTCTCCAGTTGAGTATATTTGGCTTCGATATTTTCTGGTCTCTTTCCATAATTACTTTAAACCGAATTATGTTGTGGTCACTGTTAGCTAGATGATCTCATACTGTAACACACTCCACTTGCCCTACTTAATTTCTCAGAACCAGATCCAACACTGCTTCCTTCCTTGTTGGACTGGAGACATATTGATCGAGAAAGTTCTCCTGTGCACGTCAGAACTTCCTCTCCTTCCCTACCCTCAGCACTATGTTTTTCTCAGTCTATATTAGGGTAATTAAAGTCTCCGAATATTACTATATTTTTGTTACACGCCTTTGAAATTTGCAAACAGATTTGCTCATCTATCTCCCCTTCACTGTTTGGAGCTCTATTTAAAAAAAAACTCGCAATGTAACAGTTCCCCCTCTTGAACTCAAGCCAAATAGATTCAGTAATACTATCGAGTAAATCCTTTCTATTTAGAACTGTAACATCATCCTTAATCAATACTGCCACGCCCCCTCCTTTTTCCTTCTCTATCATTCCTGAATACTTGATAACCAGGAATATTAAGAACCCATTCCTGGCCTTGTTTGAGCCATGTCTCTGTTAACGCAACTCGTCATAATCTCATGTGGCAACTTGTGCCTGCAGCTCACCAGCCTTATTAGTTACACTACGGACATTGATGTACATACAATTGAATACCTCCTTCGTCACTCTTGCTATTTTCCTCAATCTGGTCCCTGCAATTTTTGGGATATTTTAAATTTTACTGCTGTTTATATCTGTCCCCTGATCTCATTGCTGCGATTTTCTGGTTCCCCTCCCCAACAGTACTAGTTAACTTCTCAGCGAGAACATTGGTCCTGGCTTTGTTCAGGTGCAACCCGCCCATCTTGTACAGGTGCCCCATCCCCCACAACCAGTCCCAATGCCCCACACCCTCCCTCCTGCACCACGTTTCCAGTCACACATTTACCTGCACTATCATCCTGTTTCTATACTCACTAACATGTGGCACTGGGAGTAATCCTGCGACTACTCCCTTTTTGAGGGCCTGTTTTTTGATCTTTCTCCTAGCTCCTGAAACTCTGCCGAAAGGACCTCAATACTTTTTCTACCTATGTCATTGATTCCAACATGGACCACGACTTCTGGCTGTTCCCCTTCCCCTCGCAAAATGTCCTGTACGTGCTCAGTGATATCCTTTACCCTGGCACCAGGGAGGCAACATACCATGTGTTTATGGTTGGAGAAATGCCTGCCTATGCCCCTAACTATGGAATCCCTATGACTACTGTATTTCTACTCTTTTTTTTCTCTATGCAGTCAAATCTCCTGTGGTGCCAAGGGTTTAATTCTTACTGCATTCCTCCAAGGAGCCGTCGCCCTCCCCGGTATTCAATACTGAAAACAGTGTAGTGAGTGCCACTGGCTTGGTGGATTGCTTCACTGCCCGTGTCTTCCTCCTACCCTGCCTGGTGGTTACCCACTCCCTCACCTCCTGCACCTACTGTGGCAATGGGGTGACCACCTCCTAGAACGTCCAATCCAGGAAACTCTCAGACTCCTGGATACACAGCAGTAACTCCAGCAGCTCCTCATGATCCGAAACTCTGAGCTTGAGCTCAAGCAACTGGCTGCACTTCTTGCACATATGGTTATCCAGGATTAATGAAGTGTCCTGGAGTTCCCACATAGAACAGGATGCGCATGCAACAGGACCCTGCTGGCCTGCCATGGTAGTCAATCCACTGACCTCTAAATCACTGAGACCCTGACCACTAAAACACTTGACACTGAACTCTTTAAAAATATAAGACTCTGATGTCTAAGACACTGACCTATAAAACTGACTGACCTCCTAAAAGACTGAGATACCAAAATATTAAAAATTAACTAAAAACACTAGAATTGATATCTATCAATCTAAAACACAATGCAAACTACCATCAAGTGAATTATCAGCAACAGTAGAATGAAACAAACTAACATGTTGCCCCCAGTTTCTCCCTCTGCGGCAGTGATGTCACTTTGGATTTTCTTTCTCACTTTTTTGCGTTCAGCTCGCACTCTGACTTGCCCTAAGGCTTGTTCTCTCCACTCACACTGACTCTGCTGCCGGTTCTCCCGCTTTTATCTGTTGTCCTCTCGCACCGATTCCCCTCCGGCTTGCTCTTTCCACTCTCTCTGACTCTCGCACCGATTCCCCTCCGGCTTGCTCTTTCCACTCTCTCTGACTCTCGCACTGTTTCCCCTCAGGTTTGCTCTCACTGACTCTGCTGCCGGTTCTTGGGATTGAACCTGGGACGTACTGCTTTCTTTGGGTTAGCAAAGCACCATGCGATGCCTTTATCCTCTCTGTTACCGGGGAGCCAGTCATCGACACTGACAGCTCGATGATCCGATTGTGCAGGGTCAAACTTATTGCATTATCACAAGGTTCATGAATGTTGTGCAGTGTGCTGATTATCACAGCTGGAGTTGGCAAGAGGGAGTTGTCTGTCGTTTTGCTTCAGCTGCCCACCCTGTGCATTGGCACACTGTGTCTGCAGTGTGTGCTATCTGCAGGGCGCACTGCAGCAACTTGCCAAGGCCTCTTCAACAGCACCTCCCGAACCCACAACCTCCACCACCTAGAGGGACAAGGACAGTAGGTACATGGGAACCCCCTCCAACTTGGACATTTATTGCCGTTCCTTCATTGTCGCCAAGTCAAAATTTTGGATCACCCTATCTAACAGCACTGAGTACCTTCATCACACAGTAGTTCGGCGGCGGGGCAGGGGTGGTGTGTAAATTTCAGTCATTTTGTGCCTCTTCCACCAGCAGAAACACTCTTACTCTGATTCTTCTCATCTTCTTTCCTGTTGCACATTTAAATGGTTTCCCCCATCATCCCTCCCCTCCTCAATGACATTTGCACATGTTACTCTCTGACACCTTTCATTTATGAAACCCTTTTGACTGGATCCAGGATTTCAGCCATGTATACATAATCTTGCTGAATATACACACAGTATACTGCACACAGACCTATATATATTAAAGTCGCAGTGCTGTGCAGCTCTCCAAACATCTGTATTCAGTTTCATTATACAACAGCTGTCTGGAACAATTGAATGCTCAGTAATAATGAGCGAACCATGTAGAACTGATCTTCATGCCTTGTGCAAGATCTCCGGTGCCTATGTATTCCTGGGAAACTGTCCAGATTGGCATCCTGTTTTGGCAAAAATAAACAAATGTTGTGGCTCACCATAGTGTCTAAATGATGGTCACTGCCCTTTAAACATGATTCATTATGCATTTGAGCTAAAGATGCAGTATTAATGTGGGTATTGCAAAAAGTTAATCAGTGGTCAAAAAGAGGGCTGTTAAAGTTGAAACTGTAGTAAGTATTCATTTTGGGTGCTTAGTATTGGCAATAAGCATTCACAGATCAAGTATACCACAACCAGCTGCAGGGTAAAGCTCACTCATCCCTACCCCTGCCTCACATGAGCACCCCTTGTTGCACCATTGTGTTTTTCTCGGTTTCCCCACACAAGCCTCCCTGAGATTCCACTTTAGTGACAAACGGCAGATCGTCCTGTATTGTGGTATTGTGTCCTAACCCAATTCACATGGAGGAGAGGTGAAAATAAAACAACGGCAAATGCAAGTGTACCGCAGGGCTGCCAATATTTATAACGTGAAGACCATAGAAATTTACAGCATAGAAGGAGGCCATTCGGCCCATCTTGTCCGTGCTCGGCCGACAAAGAGCTATCCAGCCTAATCCCACTTTCCAGCACTTGGTCCGTAGCCTTGTAGGCTACAGCACTCCAAGTGCATATCCAAGTACTTTTTAAATGTGGTGAGGGTCTCTGCCTCTACCACCCTTTCAGGCAGCGAGTTCCAGACCCCCACCACCCTCTGGGTGAAAAAAGTTCTCCTCAACTTCCCTCTAAACCTCTGACCAATTACTTTAAATCTATGCCCCCTGGTTATTGACCTCTCTGAAATCCACTCTATCTAGGCCCCTTATAATTTTATGCACCTCAATTAGGTCCACAGTATAAAGTAAAATGCATGTTCCGAATCTGAAGAGAAAAAGGTTCCAATGGGGGCGATAGTATGCTGACCCCCTGCACCACCAGCACTGTTAATCCGGTGCTGTAGCCTGTACGGTTCTGGCCCTGTTAATCCAGTACGGTTCTGGCCCTGTTAATCCAGTACGGTTCTGGCCCTGTTAATCCAGTACGGTTCTGGCCCTGTTAATCCAGTACGGTTCTGGCCCTGTTAATCCAGTACGGTTCTGGCCCTGTTAATCCAGTACGGTTCTGGCCCTGTTAATCCAGTACGGTTCTGGCCCTGTTAATCCAGTACGGTTCTGGCCCTGTTAATCCAGTACGGTTCTGGCCCTGTTAATCCAGTACGGTTCTGGCCCTGTTAATCCGGTACGGTTCTGGCCCTGTTAATCCGGTGCGGTTCTGGCCCTGTTAATCCGGTGCGGTTCTGGCCCTGTTAATCCGGTGCGGTTCTGGCCCTGTTAATCCGGTGCGGTTCTGGCCCTGTTAATCCGGTGCGGTTCTGGCCCTGTTAATCCGGTGCGGTTCTGGCCCTGTTAATCCAGTATGGTTCTGGCCCTGTTAATCCAGTGCTGTAGCCTATACGGTTCTGGCCCTGTTAATCCAGTACGGTTCTGGCCCTGTTAATCTGGTGCTGTAGCCTATACGGTTCTGGCCCTGTTAATCCAGTACAGTTCTGGCCCTGTTAATCCAGTACGGTTCTGGCCCTGTTAATCCAGTACGGTTCTGGCCCTGTTAATCCGGTGCTGTAGCCTGTTCGGTTCTGGCCCTGTTAATCCAGTACGGTTCTGGCCCTGTTAATCCGGTACTATAGCCTGTATGATTCTGGCCCCTGCTAACTGCTTCTGCTTTGTATTGCAGATGGGCTCTATGGTATTTTAAAAATGACAAGACCAAAGGTTGGACAGAGAACTTGCGACTTATTGCTAAATTTGATACTGTTGAAGACTTTTGGGCGTAAGTATGATTTGCGTTACAAAGTCCAAAATGTGTGGGTGGCTTGTTTTCACCTCTGCAGAAAGTAAGTTAGGCAGATGAATACAAAACTGCAGGCTGTTTATTGGGTGAGGACATTAATGGTCACATGTAAAGCTACTGCATGGCTCCCGGCCCCCGTTGATTCTACCCCGCCAAGAGTCAGAACTTTCGGGGGCAGGGGGGATTGGAAGAACCGGGACAAAATGTCTGCACCATGACACAAGGCAACTCGCACAAGGGAGGAGAGGGATCTGGAGTGTGAGCTGTTCAGTATACTGGGGCCATCCTGTCAACCCACTTATTCATGATTTAGTTTGAAAAAAATCAGGGGTTTATAGGAAGTTCTGCCTGTCTCTCATATAAATTCTTTTCTCAGTACAACGTTCATACTAGAACTTGAGATTTTAAGGAAATATTTACTTTGTACACCCTATGCATGGTGTACCTGAATTCTACTTTAAGGTTAACAGAGAGTAGAACTTCTAAATTGGAAGAGGGCTAACTTCAATGGGTGAGAGGGGATCTAGCCAGGGTAAAATGGAACCAAAGATTGACAGGAAAAACTGTAACGGAACAATGAGTGATCTTTAAGGAGGAGATGTTTCAGGTACAGGCTAGGTACATTCCAACAAGAGGGAAAGGTAGGGGAGCCAAAGCCAGGGCTCCTTGGATGACAAGCCTGGGACTTGGATCCGTATGATTAAGTAGCCCACTGGCTAAGGCCTATCCCAGGGAGCTGAGAGGGAGCACCATGCAATCTACATTTGTCCTTTTTTGCCATTACGGCAACTGTTTTCTCCTTCCTGTTGCTTAAATTGCTCGGTTTATGTTAAGGTGGCCACTGATGGGCTGAGGAAGTTAAAGGGAGACAGAGTGAATAAGGTCCAGGCCCAGATGGACTTCTTACAAGGGTACTTAAAGGAGTTGCCAGTGAAATTGGGCATGTCACTGCCACTATCCTTGGGGAACAGGATTAGTGCCTCAGGATTGGTAACCTCAATCCTTAATCAGGGACAAAGCTACAAACCAGAGAACTACAGTCCAATGAGCTCACACAATCTGTTGTGGGGAAAGTATTAGAGAGCATCCTGTTGGGGATGGTATAAGGGGATAATAAACTGGGTAGGTTGGAAGATGGAGTGATGAGTGGCAAATGGTGTTTAATATGGAGAAGTACATGGTGGTGGGCTGAGGGAAGGGAAACACGCTGAGGATTTAAAGTAAATGACTTTAGGCTAAGGGGCACAGCACAGGATAGGGTCGTGGGGGAATTGGTGGTTGACTCATTGAAACCACTCGTGCAGTGTGTGGCAGCCATGAGGAAAGCTAACAGGATCCTGGGATGTATAGTCAGAGGGGTAGAGCACAAATCCCAGGAGAGGATAATCAGTCTGTACAAGTACTGGTACCCCACATCTGGAGCACTAGATACAGTTCAGGGCACTGGTACCCCACACCTGGAGCACTGGGTACAATTCAGGGCACTGGGACCAATGTCCTCACGAGGAGGATCACTAGTGTGGTTGGGGAGGGTTTAAATGAAATTGGCAGGGTGGTGGGCACCAGCACATAGAAGTAGAAAAGAGGAATGAGGTGCATAAACGAGTGGGATAGTACGAGAGAAGGAAGTAGCACCATATTAGATGGGAGCAGACTAAGAAGGACTACAAGGAATACAAAGACCGGTTTGGAATGCATGTTTGTAAACGCACTAATTGTGGTGAATAAGGTTGGTGAGCTACAAGCACAATTAGCCGTGTAGGAATATGATGTTGTGGCAATAACGGAAACGTGTCTTCGAAATGGTGAGGACTGGGTGCTTAATATTCACGGATACAAGGTGTTCAGAAAAGATAGGGAAGGAAAAAGTGGTGGTGGCAGTACTGATTAGGGAAGACATTGTAGTATTTGAAAGAAAGGATGTCCTTGAGGGGACAAGGACAGAATCCATTTGGTTAGAGTTGAGGAGCAAAAAGGGTATGATCACGCTATTGGGGGTATTCTGTAGGCCTCCAAATAGTGAGAGGGAGATAGAGGAGCAAATCTGCAGGGAAATCACAGAGATGTGCAAGAGTTATAGAGTGGTGATATTGGGGGACTTTAATTACCCAAATATTGATTGGGATAATGCTAGGGTAAAGGGAAGGGAGGAGGAGGAATTTCTGAAATGTGTTCAGGAGAATTTCCTTGACCAGTATGTTCTCGGCCCAACTAGGAAGGAGGCATTGCTGGTGCTGGGGAATGAGATGGGCCAAGTGTCTGTGGGAGAACACTTGGGTAAGAGTGATCATCGTATCATAAGGTTTGGATTAGTAATGGAGAAGCGCAAGGAACAATCTAAAGTAGAACTTCTAAATTGGAAGAGGGCTAACTTCAGTGGGATGAGAGGGGATCTAGCCAGGGTAAAATGGAACCAAAGATTGACAGGAAAAACTGTAACGGAACAATGAGTGATCTTTAAGGAGGAGATGTTTCAGGTACAGGCTAGGTACATTCCAACAAGAGGGAAAGGTAGGGGAGCCAAAGCCAGGGCTCCTTGGATGACATGGGAGATAGAGAATATGATGAAACAAGAAGAGGGTGTATGATGCATGTCAGGTGAATTCTTCAAGTGAGAACCAGGCCAAATACAATAAGTTGAGAGGGGAAGTGAAGAGGAAAATAAGACTGGCAAAGAGAGAATATGAGAGTAGAATGGCAGTTAACATAAAAGGGAACCCAAAAATCTTCTACTGGCATGTAAACAGTAAGCGGGTAGTAAGAGGTGGGGTGGGGCCTATTAGGGACAAAGAAGGCGATAGATGCTTAGAGGCACAGGGCAAGGCTAGAATACTCAGAGTACTTTGTATCGGTGTTTACTAAGGAAGAGGATGCTGACAAAATATCGGTAGAAGCGGAGATGGTAGCAATTGATAGGCAGGATGTACTTGAAAGGCTGGGTATGCTTAGAGTGGATAGGTCGCCCAGGTTGCTAAGGGAAGTGGGGGTGGAGTTAGCGGAAGGGCTTGCCATAATCTTCCAATCTTCCCTAGATACGGGGAGGTGCCATAGGATTGGAAAGTGGCAAATGTGACCCCTTGTTGTCAAGAAAGGTTATTTTTTATTTATTCGTTCGTGGGATGTGGGCATCACTGGCCAGGCCAACATTCATTGCCCATCCCTAATTGCCCTTGAGAAGGTGGCGGTGAGCCACCGCCTTGAACCGCTGCAGTCCATGAAGGTACTCCCACAGTGCTGACTTTGTCGTAGCGGTTTTTAATACAACTGAGTGGTTTGCTCGGCCATTTCAGAGGGCAGTTAAGAGTCAACCACATTGCTGTTGGTCTGGAATCACATATAGGCCAGACCGGGTAAGGACGGCAGATTTCCTTCCCTATAGGACATTTACGACAATCCGGTAGTTTCATGGTCACCATTACTGATACTAGCTTTCTAATTAACTGAATTTAAATTCCCCAGCTGCTGTGGTGGGATTTGAACTCACATCTCCGGATCATTAGTCCAGGCCTCTGGATTACTAGTCCAGTAACATAACCACTATGCTACCGTACCAAGAAAGGGTGTAAGGACAATCCTAGTAACTACAGGCCGGTCAGTTTAACATCAATGGTGGGTAAGGTTGTAGAAACAATAATCAGGGAAAAAATTAACGGGCACTTGAAGAGGTTTAAGCTAATTACGGAGAGCCAACACAGATTTGTAAAAGGCAGATCGTGTTTGACTAATCTAATTGAATTTTTTGATGAAGTAACAGGGAGGATTGATGAAGGGAATGCAGTGGATGTTGTCTACATGGATTTTAAGAAAGCGTTTGACAAAGTACCACATAGAAGGCTAGTTTACAAAATTGAGGCTCATGGAATAGGAGGGTCAGTGTCAACTTGGATAAGAAATTGGCTTAAGGACAGAAAACAGCGAGTTGTGGTAAATGGTTGTTTTTCAGACTGGAGGATGGTAGACAGTGGTGTTCCCCAAGGGTCAGTTCTGGGGCCACTGCTTTTTTTGATATCTACAAATGACTTGGATATTGGAATACAGAGTAAAATTTCAAAATTTGCCGATGATACCAAACTTGGCGCTGTGGCAAACAGTGAGGAGGATACCAAGCGACTGCAACAGGACATAGAAAGGCTAGCAGAATGGGCAGACAAGTGGCAGATGGAATTTAATACAGAGAAGTGTGAGGTGATGCGTTTTGACAGAAGGGATAGGGAGAGGCAATATAGACTTAATGGCACAGTTCTAAAGAGTGTGCAGGGACAGAGGGACCTGGGGGTTCATGTGCATAGAACTTTGAAGGTGGCGGGACATATTGAGAGAATAGTTAGCAATGTATATGGGATCTTGGGCTTCATAAATAGCGGTATTGAGTACAAAAGCAGGAGGTTATGCTGAACCTTTATAAAGCTCTGGTTAGGCCACAACTAGAGTATTGCGTCCAGTTCTGGTCACCAAACTTTAGGAAGGATGTGAAAGTCCTTGAGAGGGTGCAGAGGAAATTTATCAGAATGGTTCCAGGGATGAGGGATTTTAGCTACAAGGTTAGGTTGGAGAAGCTGGGGTTGTTCTCCTTGGAGTAAAGGAGTTTGAGGGGAGATTTGATAGAGGTGTACAAGATTATGACGGGTTTGGATAGGGTAGACAGAGAAAGGCTGTTCCCACTAGTTGATGGTACGAGGACTAGGGGCCACAGATTTAAGGTTTCGGGCAAGAGATACCGGGGGGGATGTGAGGAAGAACTTTTTTACGCAGCACGTGGTAGTGACTTGGAACTCGCTGCCGACGCGGGTGGTGGAAGCGGAGACGATCAATGATTTCAAAAGGAAATTGGATAGGCAATTGAGGGAAATAAATTTGCAGGGCTATGGGGATAGAGCGGGGGAATGGGACTGACTGGATTGGTCTACAGAGAGCTGGCATGGACTCGATGGGCTGAATGGCATCCTTCTGTGCCTCTATGACTCTATGGTACCCCCACACCTGGAGCACTGAGCACTGATACCCCACACCTGGAGTACTGGGTACAGTTCTGGGCACTGGATCCCCCACACCTGGAGTACTGGGTACAGTTCTGGGCACTGGTACCCACACCTGGAGTACTGGGTACAGTTCTGGGCACTGGTACCCACACCTGGAGTACTGGGTACAGTTCTGGGCACTGGTACCCACACCTGGAGTACTGGGTACAGTTCTGGGCACTGGTACCCACACCTGGAGTACTGGGTACAGTACTGGGTACAGTTCTGGGCACTGGTACCCCCACACCTGGAGTACTGGGTACAGTACTGGGTACAGTTCTGGGCACTGGTACCCCCACACCTGGAGTACTGGGTACAGTTCTGGGCACTGGTACCCCCACACCTGGAGTACTGGGTACAGTACTGGGTACAGTTCTGGGCACTGGTACCCCCACACCTGGAGTACTGGGTACAGCTCTGGGCACTGTTGTTGTTAGAACATCTGAAAATGTCTAAATGTGCTTTTGTTTCCTTTTCTATAGGTTATATAATCATATACAGCAACCTAGTAAACTTCTGTTCGGGTGTGACTATTGTTTGTTTAAGGTAAGAGCTTTTTATAGAGTTTGACAGCAAAAACAATGTTTTGTGCTACTTAAGACAAGATACAACAGCGGATTCATTTCCTGCATTCTGGATTGTTGGGATCAAATTCACTTTCTGGAGACTAAAGGGAGGCAAACCAAATGGGATCAGATTTATTGACAAAATTAGAAGCAAATTCACTTTAACTTGGTGTGCACTCACAGTATCAGTTCCTGAGCGCACTGAGTTCAATTGAAATTCAACACAGGGAACAGAGTCCTGAGCAGCTCCCGCCTCATTCAACGTGGGCCGGTGATCAAACCAAGAACCTTGTGCTCGATATGTCTCAGTGGGTGTGACAGTTATGGGGTGCCTCCTGGAGTTGGTTGTTGCTATGGCAAGCCTGTCTCTCTCTCCAGCTCACCGTGCCAAACACTGGGCACAGCTCACCGTGCCAAACTCTGGGCTCAGCTCACCGTGCCAAACACTGGGCTCAGCTCACCGTGCCAAACACTGGGCTCTGCTCACCGTGCCAAACACTCGGCTCTGCTCACCGTGCCAAACACCGGGCTCAGCTCACCGTGCCAAACACTAGGCTCAGCTCACTGTGCCAAACACTGGGCTCAGCTCACTGTGCCAAACACTGGGCTCAGCTCACCGTGCCAAACACTGGGCTCAGCTCACCGTGCCAAACACTGGGCACAGCTCACCGTGCCAAACACTGGGCTCAGCTCACCGTGCCAAACACCGGGCTCAGCTCACCGTGCCAAACACCGGGCTCAGCTCACCGTGCCAAACACTGGGCACAGCTCACCGTGCCAAACACTAGGCTCAGCTCACCGTGCCAAACACTAGGCTCAGTTCACCGTGCCAAACACCCGGCTCAGCTCACCGTGCCAAACACTAGGCTCAGCTCACCGTGCCAAACACCGGGCTCAGCTCACCGTGCCAAACACTGGGCTCAGCTCACCGTGCCAAACACCGGGCTCAGCTCACCGTGCCAAACACTGGGCTCAGCTCACCGTGCCAAACACCGGGCTCAGCTCACCGTGCCAAACACTGGGCTCAGCTCACCGTGCCAAACACCCGGCTCAGCTCACCGTGCCAAACACCCGGCTCAGCTCACCGTGCCAAACACCGGGCGCAGCTCACCGTGCCAAACACCGGGCGCAGCTCACCGTGCCAAACACCGGGCGCAGCTCACCGTGCCAAACACCGGGCGCAGCTCACCGTGCCAAACACCGGGCGCAGCTCACCGTGCCAAACACCGGGCGCAGCTCACCGTGCCAAACACCGGGCGCAGCTCACCGTGCCAAACACCGGGCGCAGCTCACCGTGCCAAACACCGGGCGCAGCTCACCGTGCCAAACACCGGGCGCAGCTCACCGTGCCAAACACCGGGCGCAGCTCACCGTGCCAAACACCGGGCGCAGCTCACCGTGCCAAACACCGGGCGCAGCTCACCGTGCCAAACACCGGGCGCAGCTCACCGTGCCAAACACCGGGCGCAGCTCACCGTGCCAAACACCGGGCGCAGCTCACCGTGCCAAACACCGGGCGCAGCTCACCGTGCCAAACACCGGGCGCAGCTCACCGTGCCAAACACCGGGCGCAGCTCAGTGAGGTGCAATTGTGTGGCAGCCAGAGTAGGGCCCGCCCTCCATATGAAGGCAGATCACACTCCTCAAGGATGAGAGGAAATTGACTGTACAGTGACCAACATGTGGGACAGGAAATTTTTTAATGCATTTTTAACTAGTCAGCCACATTGGTGTGCGACTGCAGTCTTGTTTAAACCAGACTGGGTAAGGACAGCAGGTTCCCTTCCTGTAACATAACCACTATGTTACTCTTCTCCATACCCCACATCTTGGATGATAAAGGAGATTTTTTGTTTAAAATCGATCGTTCTGTTTGAATTGCAGTTTTTCCTGAATGGGAATGGCTACTTATGAGTGCTATATTGTGCATTACTCAGGGATGGCATTGGATTCTGTAAGAATCTTAAAATCAGAAATACAGTAAAGTTTGCATTGCTTTTTTGGCTTCTAACACTCATTTGAAAGGTTTTGGTTAATTCTGTAACAGGATTACAAAATAGCTGACTTAGTGGCAAGAAATTTAAGTTACTCATTGGTTTAAATGATGTGATTAATGAAACGTGGGGCAGTGAAATTGCCAGTTGGACTTGTTGCTACTCCGGATGAATAGTTTGTGTTGTGAGTGGGCCGGAGCGCTCAGGCAGTGGTGGGGGGAGGGGGGGAGGTCCTGTGGTGTGGGGGCGGAGGGGGAAGGGGAGGTCCTGTGGTGTGGGGGGGGGGAGGAGGGGAGGTCCTGTGGTGTGGGGGGGGGGGAGGGGAGGTCCTGTGGGGGGGGGGGGGGAGGGAGGTCCTGTGGTGGGGGGGGGGTCCTGTGGTGGTGGGGGGGAGGGGAGGTCCTGTGGTGTGGTGGTGGGGGGAGGGGAGGTCCTGTGGTGGGGGGGGGGGTCCTGTGGTGGTGGGGGGGGAGGGAGGTCCTGTGGTGGGGGGAGGGGAGGTCCTGTGGTGGGGGGGGGGGAGGGGAGGTCCTGTGGTGTGTTGGGGGGGGGGGGGGGGAGGGGAGGTCCTGTGGTGTGGGGGGGGGGAGGGGAGGTCCTGTGGTGTGGGGGGGGGGGGAGGTCCGGTGGGGGGGGGGAGGTCCTGTGGTGTGGTGGGCGGGGGGAGGGGAGGTCCTGTGGTGTGGTGGGGGGGGGAGGTCCTGTGGGGGGGGGAAGGGGAGGTCCTGTGGGGGGGGGGGAGGGGAGGTCCGGTGGGGGGGGGGGAGGTCCTGTGGTGTGGTGGGCGGGGGGAGGGGAGGTCCTGTGGTGGGGGGGGGGGGAGGGGGAGGGAGGTCCTGTGGCGGGGGGGGGGGGGGGGGGAGGGGAGGTCCTGTGGTGGGGGGGGGAGGGGAGGTCCTGTGGCGGGGGGGGGGGGGAGGGGAGGTCCTGTGGTGGTGGGGGGGGGGGGGAGGGGAGGTCCTGTGGAGGGGGGGGGCGGGGGGGAGGGGAGGTCCTGTGGTGGGGGGGGGGAGGGGAGGTCCTGTGGTGGGGGGGAGGGGGAGGGGAGGTCCTGTGGTGGTGGGCGGGGTGGGGGGTGAGGAGGCGAGGCCTTGAACTGGGGATGGGGCCGTGTTTCCTTTCAGGCTTCCTGACAATGCTCAGTATTGTCGGTGAAATCGTACTAACAGCTCTTTATGATGTGGTGACTTTATTTTAACAGGATGGTATTAAACCGATGTGGGAAGATGATCAAAATAAAAAAGGAGGAAGGTGGCTAATGACACTTAACAAGCAACAGAGGCACAATGACCTGGACCGATACTGGCTAGAAACGGTAACTGTAGCACTCTTGGCATCCCTTGTACAGTCCTGAATTCTGAGCTCTGCTGTAGTGTGGCTTTTGTTCTTGACTTTAACAAGCCCATCTATCTTGGTACTGGAATAAAATGAACCGGTCAGCTATGCAGTTTACTTGTGACATAAAATTTTACAGCACAGAAACAGATCAATTGGCCCAACTGGCCTATGCTGGTGTTTATGCTCCACACCAGCCTCCACCCACCCCTCTTCAGCTCGTCCTATCAGCATACCCTTCTATTCCTTTCTCCCTCGTGTTCATCTAGCTTCCCCTTAAATGTACCTATGCTATTTGTCTCAGCCACTCCCTGTGGTAGCGAGTTCCACATTCTCACCGCTCTCTGGGTAAAGAAGTTTCTTCTGAATTCCCTATTGAACTTATTAGTGACTCTCTTATATTTATGGCCTCTAGTTCTGGTCTCCCCCACAAGTGGAAACATCTCCTCTACGTCTACCCTATCAAACCCTTTCATAATCTTAAAGTCCTCTATCAGGTCACCCTTCAACCTTCTTGTTTTTAGGGAAAAGAACCCTTGTTCAGCCTTTTCTGATAAATATTACTTCTCGTAATATTCTAGTAAATCTTTTTTGTACCTTCTCCAGTGGCTCTATATCCCTTTTATAATATAGAGACCAGAACGGTTCACAATACTCTAACCAAGGTTATGTACAAGTTGAACATAACTTCGCTGCTTTTCAATTCTATCCCTCGAGAAATGAGCCCCAGCGCTTTTTGCTTTTTTTTTATGGCTTTATTAACCTGCGTCGCTACTTTTAGTGATTTGTGTATCAGCACCCCCAGATCTCTTTGCTCGTCTACCCCATTTAGACTTTATGTCCACGGAGTATGTGGCCTCCTTACATTTTCCAAGGAGTATGTGGCCTCCTTATTCCTCCTACCAAAATGTAACACCTCACACTTATCTATATTGAAATTCATTTGCCAATTATACGCCCATTCTGCATGTTTATTAATGTCGTCTTGTATTTTGTCGCAGTCCTCCTCTGTATTAACTATACCCTCCAATTTGGTGCCGTCCACAAATTTTGGAATTGTATTTCCGATTCCCGAGTCCAAATATATTACATCTACTACGTTACCCTTGTCTACACTTTCTATTGCTTCTTTAAAGAGTTCAATAGGGTTGGTCAAGCATGACCTTCCCTTCAGAAATCAGTGCAAAATATTCTTTATTATGTTTTCGGTTTCTGAAAGTTTTTCTATTACATCTTTGAGTAAAGATTCCTACCACCGTTGTTAAGCTGGACTTGTTCTATTTCCCTTATATATAGGAATAAAGTTAGTTGAGATACAAAGGCTTCTCTATTAAATATATGAAATTGCATGGTTGAAAATGAATCTAATCCACTAAACGTCTGTGAGTGACTTACTGTTACCAAGCAGTACTGAGGCCAACTGTATAAAGTTAAGGTTGGGGGAACTCTACGTTAGTCCTTTCACTTGACAAATCGAATCCAACACTGAAATGGGCGAAGGTCTCTCGTCTGGCTGAAAGGAGCCTGAGTAACTGGTTTTGGATAGTCTCAACTGAAACCCTCGTGCTGTGACCTGCAGCCACAGTGTTGCCCTACCATTTGTCAACATTAGCAATCTCTGATCTCATGGATGATCGGTGTGAGAAGGGTTGGCACTTGAATGCTGTTCTTTAGTGTTTTATGGGACAGTGTAGAGGGAGCTTTACTCTGTAGCTAACTGTTCTGTACCTGTCCTGTGAGTGTTTGATGGGACAGTGTAGAGGGAGCTTTACTCTGTATCTAACTGTGCTGTACCTGCCCTGGGAGTGTTTGATGGGACAGTGTAGAGGGAGCTTTACTCTGTATCTAACCCGTGCTATACCTGCCCTGGGAGCATTTGATGGGTCAGTGTAGAGGGAGCTTTACTCTGTATCTAACCCGTGCTGTACCTGCCCTGGGAGTGTTTGATGGGACAGTGTAGCGGGAGCTTTACTCTGTATCTAACCCGTGCTGTACCTGCCCTGGGAGTGTTTGATGGGTCAGTGTAGAGGGAGCTTTACTCCGTATCTAACCCGTGCTGTACCTGCCCTGGGAGTGTTTGATGGGACAGTGTAGAGGGAGCTTTACTCTGTATCTAACCCCGTGCTGTACCTGCCTTGGGTATTCCATTGTACACCATTAACACTCTTTACTATGGCAAAAAAAATTTCAAGACTTTTTACATTGCTAGTGGCCAAGATATCTGCAGCACGTTTATGGCCTATTGGAGTGTTTATATAACGGTCTTGATCCACGAAGACAATTCGGTGTAGTGTTTAAATGTCCTTTCCTTGTTCCTGTCCCATGCACTAGCTCCTGTGCCTGATTGGAGAGTCCTTTGATGAGTACAGTGACGAGGTGTGTGGAGCTGTTGTAAATGTCAGGCCGAAAGGTGACAAAATAGCAATCTGGACAGGGAACTGCCAAAACAGAGAAGCAGTCGTTTCAATAGGGTAAGTGCCAATGTCGCAATCTTTGGTATTAAAGTGTGGGGGTGGGGGGCTGTTCTGTGTCGTGCTGTGACTTATTCTATTTTACTCTCCCCTGCCCTTGTCCTGTTTTGGGTTTTCCCAGGATGGGTGCCATTTGTATGAGGGCATCAAAATACGAAGAAAGACTTGAAAAATTGGGTCTTCGTTACACGAGCACAGATTACGGGTCAATATGATAGAAGTGTTTTAAGTTAGGAAAGGGTAGATAGATGCAGACTGTTTCTAGTAGTTGAGGGGTCTAGAACAAGGGGCCATAGATATGATTAAATGGAAGAGATTTCGAACAGAGGAAAAGAGACACTTCAGAGAGTTGTGAAGCTGTGCAATTCACTTCCAAGGTTAATTGAGGCAGAAACTGTTGACATTCAAGATTAGATTGGATAGGTGGATGTGGGAAAAGTAACTGAAGGGATATGGGTGGGTAAATGTGAGTAGGACTAGTTGTGTGGAGGATAAACACCAACATGGACTGGATGGGCCGAATGGCCTGTTTCCATGTTGTAACATCTCTCTATGATGATTCACCAGGTTCCCAGCACTGTTCAGTTTTGCTGTTGTGCACTTCTGCAAAACACAGATCAGTGTATGACCCCTGGTGACTGCCATTTCCTCCCTGTATGGGGAAAGTGGAGGGGGTGGGGGGAAAGAGATGACCCGAGGTGACCCAGCCCCTCCTCTGAGGGTGAGTTGACCCCGGTGATTCATCCAGTTCCTGTTTGTGTGGTGGGTGGGGGGGGTTGCCCAGAATTTGTTGATAATGGGGCCAAGATGTGTATTCGGTTAGTTTCTGTCTGATATTCTGCCCGGATGGTTTGCTGAATCACTGGCGGACAGTTCCATGGGCGCACTCTACTACCTCACTGGAAAGCCTTTACCTATCCTGTCCTCACCAGGTGACCAGTAGGGCTCACTGAATAATGGACAGGAGCTGGGCTGAGTTTATTTTTTCTTCTCCCTTGTCCAGAGGCCCTGAGGAACAGTGCCTGTCCCTAGCTGCTGGCCCAACCGGAAATAAGCTACTTGAGCAGAGAGCGGGGTCCAGCCTGGGATCTCCTGCACAGTGTGGCTCCCATCACTGGTGCGCTGCCTTCAACAACTCCGCCTTTAATGGGAGCTTTGCTGCTCATCGAGCTTCAGCCAAGGACCTCTACTGAACCACCAGTTGGCAATTGGGAAACGGGGCGTGCTGCTGCAGACCCACTCCAGCGCCAGTTTGAGGGAGGGGGGCAGCCAGTCCGTGCAGTTGAGATGAATAATCATGATAATGAAACAGTTTGGGTGGAGATAAGGAATAATAAGGGGAAAAAAACACTAGTGGGCGTAGTCTATAGGCCTCCGAACAGTTGCAACTCTGTTGGACGGAGTATCAATCAGGAAATAGTTGAGGCATGTAATAAGGGAACATCTATAATTATGGGGGATTTTAACTATCATATTAATTGGACAAATCAAATGGGGCAGGGCTGCCTTGAGGATGAGTTCATTGAGTGTATTAGGGATGGGTTTCTTGAGCAGTATGTAACTGAACCGACCAGGGGGCAAGCAACCTTAGATCTGGTCCTGTGTAACGAGACAGGATTAATTAAAAATGTCCTAGTAAAGGATCCCCTTGGAATGAGTGACCATAACATGGTTGAATTCCATATTCAATTAGAGGGTGAGAAGGTTGGATCTCAAACAAGCGTGCTAAGCTTGAATAAAGGAGACTATGAAGGTATGCGAGCGGAATTGAGTAGAGTGGATTGGGAAAATAGATTAAAGGGTAAGACGACACATGATCAGTGGTGTACATTCAAGGAGTTATTTTACAACTTCCAAAAAAAATATATTCCACTGAAAAGAAAAGGGTGTAAAAGAAAGGACAGTCATCCGTGGCTAAGTAAAGAAATTAAGGATAGTATTCGACTAAAAACAAGGGCATATAAGGTAGCGAAATCTAGTGGAGGACAGAGGATTGGGAAAACTTTAAAAGGCAGCAAAAAATAACAAAAAGATTGATTAAGAAAGGGAAGATAGATTATGAAAGTAAATTAGCAAAAAATATAAAAACAGATAGTAAGAGTTTTTATAGTTATATAAAAAGAAAAAGGGTGGCTAAAGTAAATGTTGGTCCCTTAGAGGATGAGACCGGGAAATTAATGTTGGGAAATATGGAGATGGCAAAAACACTGAATGAATATTTTGTATCAGTCTTTACAGTAGAGGACACTAAGAATATCCCAACACTGGACAAACAGGGGGCTATAGGGGGAGAGGAGCTAAACACGATCCAAATCAGTAAGGAAGTGGTACTCGGTAAAATAATGGGACTCAAGGCGGATAAATCACCTGGACCTGATGGCTTACATCCTAGAGTCTTGAAGGAAGTGGCGGTAGGGATTGTAGATGCATTGGTAATAATTTTTCAAAACTCCCTGGATTCCGCTGAGGTCCCGGCAGACTGGAAAACTGCTAATGTAACACCCTTATTTAAAAAGGGCAGTAGACAGAAGGCTGGTAACTATAGACCGGTTAGCCTAACATCTGTGGTAGGTAAAATTTTGGAGTCCATTATTAAGGAAACAGTAACAGGACATTTGGATAATCATAATTTAATAGGACAAAGTCAGCATGGTTTTACGAAGGGGAAGTCATGTTTGACAAATTTGCTGGAGTTCTTTGAGGAAGTAACATATAGAGTGGATAAAGGGGAACCAGTGGACGTAGTGTATTTAGACTTCCAAAAGGCATTTGACAAGGTGCCACACAAAAGATTATTGCTTAAGGTAAAAAATCACGGGATTGGGGGTAATATTCTGGCATGGATAGAGGATTGGCTATCCAACAGAAAGCAAAGAGTTGGGATAAATGGTTCATTCTCAGACTGGCAATCAGTAACTAGTGGTGTTCCACAGGGGTCAGTGCTGGGTCCCCAACTCTTTACAATCTATATTAACGATTTGGAGGAAGGGACCAAGTGTAACATATCAAAATTTGCAGATGATACAAAGATGGGAGGGAAAGTAGTGAGTGAGGAGGACATAAAAAACCTGCAAGGGGACATAGACAGGCTAAGTAAGTGGGCAGAGATTTGGCAGATGGAATACAACACTGGAAAGTGTGAGGTGATGCACTTTGGCAGGAAAAATCCTAGAGCAATTTATTATCTTAATGGCAAGAAACTGGAGAGTACTGAAGTGCAAAGGGATCTGGGGGTCCTGGTGCACGAAACTCAAAAGGTTAGTATGCAGGTGCAGCAAGTGATTAAGAAGGCAAATGGAATGTTGGCTTTCATTGCTAGGGGGATAGAATATAAAAATAGGGAGGTATTGCTTCAGTTGTACAAGGTATTGGTGAGACCGCACCTGGAATACTGCATACAGTTTTGGTGTCCTTACTTAAGGAAAGACATCCTTGCTCTCGAGGCAGTGCAAAAAAGGTTCACTCGGTTAATCCCGGGGATGAGGGGGTGGTCATATGAGGAGAGGTTGGGTAGATTGGGACTCTACTCATTGGAGTTCAGAAGAATGAGAGGCGATCTTATTGAAACATATAAGATTGTGAAGGGGTTGGATCGGGTGGATGCGGGGAGGATGTTCCCGATGACGGGTGAGACGAGAACTAGGGGACATAGTCTTAGAATAAGGGGCTGCTCTTTCAAAACTGAGATGAGGAGGAACTACTTCACTCAGAGGGTGGTAGGTCCATGGAATATGCTGCCACAAAAAGCTGTAGAAGCTACAACATTAATTAAATTTAAAACAGAAATAGACAGTTTCCTAGAAGTAAAGGGCATTAAGGGTTACGGGGAGCGGGCAGGAATTTGGACATGAGTCTAGGTTCGGATCGGTCATGGCCCTGTGGGTAGTGGAGCGGGCCCAGGGACCGTGTAGCCTGATTCTGCTCCTATTTCGTGTGTGCAATTCTGTTAGATGCAGGAGATGGTTCTGTGATAGATAGTAGATTGGCGGTTAGGATCAGATCAGCCATGATCTTATTGAATGGCGGAGCAGGCTCGAGGGGCCGATTGGCCTACTCCTGCTCCTATTTCTTATGTTCTTATGTTCTTATGAAGGGAAAAGCCATGAGCAGGAAATCTGAGATAAAAGCAGGTCAGCAGCTGAAGGTTAAAAAGACAGGTTAACATTTTGGGTGTGACCCAGCATCTGAATTCTGATGAAGCATCTCACCTGAAACTAACCTTTCTCTTTCACACACTGATCGACCCATGAACTCCCAGCATTTCCTTCTGTTCCAGAATAGCGCTCACATTAGCTGTCAGTAGTACCTTCAACTTTCACTCTGCGTAAATGTTTGCATTTTATAAATAAATTAAATGTATTTTACAGGCAATTGTACAAAGAACGTTTAGGACTGTCTTTGAAAGCTCTTATTGGTTACCAGTCACATGATGACACATCTAGCAAAAGTGGATCCACAACAAAGAACCTGTTCTCGGTTTAGGGAACAGTCTCCGATGCAGCAAACAAACTGAGATTCATCTGGTAACATGGGTAAAAGTAACAAACATTGGATCTGTCAACACACAAAGAAACTTGCAGCAAGCAGGAGCCGAGCGAGCCATGTTCTGGGATAACCTTGCGGCTGATCAGATTCGGTTTCTATTGGCAAATGAAAGGAGGATGGAGGAAGCCATACCATCGGGTCTATAGAATTTTTTTTTCTTGATTTTGTCGGGCTCAAATTTAACACTAGCTGACGGACAGACTATATACATTTTCAGTTTTGACGGCTGTTTCTAACCAATCACTAGCTTAACACAAGGTGCCAGTTGCTTGGTGTGTACACATCACACTGCTC
This sequence comes from Squalus acanthias, assembly GCA_030390025.1. Lineage (NCBI taxonomy): Eukaryota > Metazoa > Chordata > Chondrichthyes > Squaliformes > Squalidae > Squalus > Squalus acanthias. The sequence goes on from CM059438.1 coordinate 54,109,307, forward strand.
CACTTCAGTATGGGCAAAGGGCAGGGTCCAATGAACATTTCCCCTGATATGTGGCCCGACTCGCAGCGTGCTGAGAGCTGCCCTGGATTGGTAACAGTGAGAGCAGTGTGTGTGGCACAAAGTAACAGCAGACCAGTTCCTCAGAGTCCCGTTGTAAGGAAGTTGGTACGCTTGAATTGTTAAATCTACAGCATTTACAAACTACATGTATAGGAGCCTTTCCTGGTATAAAGCACTCACTAAGGAGCGGCCTTCTACATGGGAGGAAGTGGAATCTGACAGCCACCTCAGTTGTGCTGTATTAACCTGAAGGGGTTGTGCTTGTGTTAGGGTGAGCTTGCTTTACAGTCTCCCCAGCCTGCCTGAGCTCAGTACAGATGGGAGTTCTCTGGTGCAGTGTGCTGCACTAGTTCCCCAGTGTGAGAGCTGAACTCTCACTCCCTAAAGGTGGATCTGAGTGCAGAATGGGAACCGACTGCTAATGCCCACGCCCCTCCCAGAACTGTCTCCGGGAATGTGCTGTTCATTATCCAGTTTACATTTACATGGCAGTGTTAAATTATTCGAAGCCCTGTAATAAGCAGAGCAGACACTGGCAAAAATACAGAGAGAAATCGTACTTTGTCAAGCTTTCGCGTAGATATAAAGTTGGCGAAGAATTCTAAAACCTGCATTTACAGTTGTAAAACGTGGGGGCCAATCCAAATAATGTCACTAGTTGAAAACAGCCCAGCTTTGTTTTGCTGTTTCTCTCACCTGCCTCCCCCCTCCCCCTCTGCTGTTTAAACTTATTTTGAAGGACTTGGAGTTTACTGCTGCTTTGCCTTGTCTCCTGTGTGTCTTCATTACCTTCCGATAACCTGAGTGCCCAGAAACATTCCCGCAAATGTTCGGTCTGCAGCTCTGTGTTGATTTTGATCACTTGCATTTTGAGGTGAACTTGTTCGCATGTGGAACTATTCCATAGAAAATATTATTTTCTTAAGGTATTTAACAGTTAAAAAGCATTGCTGTGAATTTAATTTGAAGGTTTTAAAAGGATGTTGAACAGCCATCCTTATTTGAGATTCTTTGATTGGATTTGTAAATCTTTTCACAGTAGATGAAATCAAAATTAGAAATTAGGGATATTGCCTGATGAGCAGGAAAACTGATGCTTTTAATATCCTTTCACCAGTATTTTCTCATTTGGTATTGTGCACTGTATGAATTCCAGAACTTGGTAATAAATGCTAATATTGGAACTAATGTGTGAATTATTTTGCTGCTGTCACTGTTGATTGTGTATTCCAGCCGTATGTTAAATCTTTAATTATACTGATTATTCAATTTTAAATACATTTGTGTTGGAAATTGCCTTTTCCCTCATTTGTCTATAAATTATTGAATGCTCTACGCCCAGAGTCTTCAGCCAGCACAAGACAAGAGCAAGTCTACTGCTAATCTGGGATAGAATGGGAATCTCTCAGCCAGGGTTCCTGTGGAAGTGCGTATCTAATGATGCTAGGTGGAGGCAGACACTGGCTCAGCTGCCAAGGTTCTTACAGTTGGATAGTCGACCAGCAATCGTTGTCCAGGCCTGGCTGAAAACCGGCCAGCTGGGTGAGGTATGGGAGCTGCTGCACTGGTGGAGTTGTACCCAGGCAGCAGAGAGTGGAGGAGAGGACTCTGTCCACACTTCTCTTCATCCTCCTGTTCACCGTCTTTGTCACTAGGATTGGTTAGTAAGTGGCACTAAAACTCTGTCCCCCAAGCTGCTGGGAGACCGAAGAAACTAGAGTAAAGTTTTAACGGCGTGCCAATGCCTCAGGAGATGCAGTTGAACATCAATAGAAATGAATAACTATGCCAGTCCAAATAAATAAAGCCTATGGTCAGAATTTAAATTCTTTTTAAAAATGAGTCAGGTTGTGGAATTCACATTCATGATCAGTGGTTGTTGCAGAAACTGCCCACATTGAAGATTAGATTGGATCGGTGGATGAAGGGATGTGGGAACAGGGTGGGTTAATGTGACTAGAACTATTGTGTGATGGGTAATTGCTGACACGAACTGGTTCCGTGTTGTAACTTCTATGTATTTCTTTGTGCTGTAATCATGTTTTAGTCTTCATTTGAATTCCTGATGGTATGGAGTGGAGGCCGTCATGTATCCTGGGGTCAGTGCTTCATGTCTCAGCCTCTGACCACTGCCAACTTGTGCAGGGAAGGCTGCTTCAGAGACACACCAACTCTGCAGAGGAATTAAAAGCAGTTTTAACAGAGAAAGTAATACATGATACCATTTTTTTTAAACATGTCACAATGAACTTGAGAGACTGGGAAAAACTTGGACTGTTTTGGCTTGAACAGGTAACGGCAGAAAAAGTAAATATAAACACCATTATAAGTTGAATCATGACTGGATATAGGGCACAGGTTCAAACTAGCAAGAGGCAGATTTAGGACTGATGTTGACAAGTTCTTTGGAATGGATTTCAGAGTGGGGGAGGAAGAAACGTGCAGCTGCTAAGGGAAATGTCCTATGAGGGTGAATGTAGGAGTGGACGAAACCTGTGGTGGACAAGGGAACATCCTGTGGTGGACAAGGGAACATCCTGTGGTGGACAAGGGAACATCCTGTGGTGGACAAGGGAACATCCTGTGGTGGACAAGGGAACATCCTGTGGTGGAGAATGTAGGAACGGGGAAGGAGAAACATAGGAACAGGAATAGGCCATTCAGCCCCTCGAGCCTGTTCTGCCATTCAATTAGATCATAGCTGATCTGTAGCTTAACTCCATCTACCTGACTTGGTTCCATAACCTTTAATACCCTTACCTAACAAAATTCGATCAACTTCAGTTTTGAAATTTTCTATTGAGCCTCCAGCCTCAACAGCTTTTTGAAGGATAGAGTTCCAGATTTCCACCGCTCTTTGTGTGAAGAAGTGTTTTCTGACATCACCCCTGAATGGCTTAGCTCTAATTTTAAGGTTGTGCCTCCTTGTTCTAGACTCCACCCCCCCTCCCCACCAGAGGAAATAATTTTTCTCTATCTACCCTATCAACCCCTTTAATCATAAACACCTCAGTTATATCACCCCTTTAATCTTCTATACTCAACGGAATACAAGCCTAGTCTGTACAACCTGTCTTCATAATTTAACCCTCTAAACTCCAGTATCATTCTGGCTAATATATTCTTCCTGAGGTGCAGTGCCCAGAACTTTTTTTTTCGTTTATGGGATGTGGGCGTCGCTGGCAAGGCCTGCATTTATTGCCCATCCCTAATTGCCCTTGAGAAGGTGGTGGTGAGCCGCCTTCTTGAACCACTGCAGTCCGTGTGGTGAAGGTGCTCCCACAGTGCTGTTAGGGAGGGAGTTCCAGGATTTTGACCCAGCGACGATGAAGGATCGGCAATATACTTCTAAGTCAGGATGGTGTGTGACTTGGAGGGGAACTTGGAGGTGGTGGTGTTTCCATGCGCCTGCTGCCCTTGTCCTTCTAGGTGGAAGAGGTCGCGGGTTTGGGAGGTGATGCCGAAGAAGCCTTGGCGAGTTGCTGCAGTGCATCTTGTAGATGGTACACACTGTAGTGGAGGGAGTGAATGTTTAAGGTGGTGGATGGGGTGATCAAGCGGGCTGCTTTGTCCTGGATGGTGTCGAGCTTCTTGAGTGTTGTTGGAGCTTCACTCATCCAGGCAAGTGGCGAGTATTCCATCACACTCCTTACTTGTGCCTTGTAGATGGTGGAAAGGCTTTGGGGAGTCGGGAGGTGAGACACTCGCTGGAGAATACCTAGCCTCTGACCTGCACTTGTTGCCACAGTATTTATGTGGCTGGTCCAGTTAAGTTTCTGGTCAATGGTGACCCCCGGGATGTTGATGGTGGGGGATTTGGCGATGGTAATGCTGTTGAATGTCAAGGTGCGGTGGTTAGACTCTCACTTGTTGGAGATAGTCATTGCCTGGCACTTCTCAGCCCAAGCCTGAATGTCATCCAGGTCTTGTTGCATGCTGGTATGGACTGCTTCATTATCTGAGGAGTTGTGAATGGTGCTGAACACTGCAGTCATCAGCGAACATCCGCATTTCTGACCTTATGTTGGAGGGAAGGTCATTGATGAAGCAGCTGAAGATGGTTGGGCCTTGGACACTGCCCTGAGGAACTCCTGCAGCGATGTCCTGGGGCTGTGATGATTGACCTTCAACCACCACAACCATCTTCCTTTGTGCTAGGTATGACTCCAGCCAGTGGAAAGTTTTCCCCCCGATTCCCATTGACTTCAGTTTTATTAGGCCTCCTTGATGCCGCACTCGGTCAAATACTGCCTTGATGTCAAGGGCAGTCACTCTCACCTCACCTCTGAAATTCAGCTCCTTTGTCCATGTTTGGACCAAGGCTGAAATGAGGTCGGGAGCCAAGTGGTCTTGGCGGAACCCAAACTGAGCATCAGTGAGCAGGTTATTGGTAAGTAAGTACTGCTTGATAGCACTGTCGATGATACCTTCCATCACTTTGCTGATAATTGAGAGTAGACTGATGGGGCGGTAATTGGCCGGATTGGATTCATCCTGCCTTTTGTGGACAGGACATACCTGGGCAGTTTTCCACATTGTCGGATAGATGTCAGTGTTATAGCTGTACTGGAACAGCTTGGCTAGAGGCACGGCTAGTTCTGGAGCACAAGTCTTCAGCACGATAGCCGGGATGTTGTCGGGGCCCATAGCCTTTGCTGTATCCAGGGCGCTCAGCCGTTTCTTGATGATATGTGGAGTGAATCGAATTGGCTGAAAACTGGCTTCTGTGATGGTGGGGACCTCAGGAGTAGGCCAATATGGATCATCCACTCGGCACTTGTGGCTGAAGATGGTTGCAAACACTTCAGCCTTGTCGTTTGCACTCACGTGCTGGGCTCCACCATCATTGAGCATAGGGATATTCATGGAGCCTCCTCCTCCCGTTAGTTGTTTAATGGTCCAGCACCATTCACGACTGGATGTGGCAAGACTGCAGAGCTTTGAGCTGATCCGTTGATTGTGCGATCGCTTAGTCCTGTCTATAGCATGCTGCTTCCGCTTTTTAGCATGCATGTAGTCCTGTGTAGCAGCTTCCCCAGGTTGGCATCTCATTTTTAGGTGCGCCTGGTGCTGCTCCTGGCATACTCTTCTGCACTCCTTATTGAACCAGGGTTGCTCCCCTGGCTTGATGGTAATGGTAGAGTGAGGGATATGCCGGGCCATGAGGTTACAGATTGTGGTGGAATACAATTCTGCTGCTGCTGATGGCCCACATCGCCTCATGGATGTCCAGTTTTGAGCTGCTTGATCTGTTCTGAATCTATCCCATTTAGCACAGTGGTAGTGCCACACAACACGATAGAGGGTGTCCTCAGTGTGAAGACGGGACTTCGTCTCCACAATGAGGGTGCGGTGGTCACTGCTACCAATGCTGTCATGGACAGATGCATCTGCGACAGGTAGATTGGTGAGGACGAGGTGAAGTAGGTTTTTCCCTCGTGTTGGTTCTCTCACCACCTGTCGCAAGCCCAGACTGGCAGCTATGTCCTTCAGGACTCGGTCAACTCAGTCAGTAGTGGTGCTACCGAGCCACTCTTGGTGATGGACATTGAATTCCCCCACCCAGAGTACATTCTGTGCCCTTGCTACTCTCAGTGCTTCTTCCAAGTGGTGTTCAACATGGAGGAGTACTGATTCATCAGCTGAGGGAGGGCGGTAGGTGGTAATCAGCAGGAGGTTTCCTTGCCCATGCTTGACCTGACCTGAAGCCCGGAGTCAATGTTGAGGACTCCCAGGGCCACTCCTTCCCGACTGTATACCACGGTGCCGCCACCCCTGGTGGGCCTGTCGGTGGGACAGGACATACCCAGGGATGGTGATGGAGGAGTTTGGGACATTGGCTGAAAGGTATGATTCTGTGAGTATGACAGCTCTCCCAATTTTGGCACAAGTGATGTTGGTGAGGAGGACTTTGCAGGGTCGACTGGGCTGGGTGTGCCGTTGCCGCGTCCATAGCCAGTTCCGAGGTCTATGCCGGGTGGTCTGTCCGGTTTCATTCTTATTATTGTGTTTCATAGGGATTTGTTACAACTGAGTGGTTTGCTAGGCTATTTCAGAGGGCAGTTAAGAGTCAACCACATTGCTGTGGGTCTGGAGTCACATATAGGCCAGACCAGGTAAGGACGGCAGATTTCCTTCCCTAAAGGACATTAGTGAACCAGATGGGTTTGTTATGACAATCCGATAGTTTCATGGTTACCATCACTAGTATCAAGGTCAGTGAAGGTCTTCCACCAGGTAGAGAATCACCTGCAATGGCTTCTCTTCCCGCTCCCGCACTGTTACCTCTGGAGACCCCAAGGATCTATCCTTGGTCCCCTTCTATTTCTCATCTACATGCTGCCCCTTGGCGACATCATCCAAAAACACAGTGTCAGTTTCTACATGTACGCTGACAACACCCAGCTCGACCTCATCACCTTTCTCGACCCCTCCACTGCTTTTGATTTGTCATGCTGCCTGTTCGACATCCAGTATTGGATGAGCAGAAATTTCCTCCAACTAAATATTGCCATTGTCTTCGCCATGAACTCCATCCCTCTCCTTGGCCACTGTGTGAGGCTGAACCAGACCGTTTGCAAGCTCGGCGTCCTATTTGATCCTGAGATGAGCTTCCGACCCCATATCCTCTCCATCACCAAGACTGCCTACTTCCATCTCCGTAACATTGCCGACTCCGCCCCTGCCTCAGCTCATCTGCTGCTGAAATCCTCATCCATGCCTTTATTATTTCTAGGCTGGACTATTAAAATACTCTCCTAGCCAGCCTCCCACGTTGCACCATCCATGAACTTGAGCTCATCCAGAACTCTGCTGCCCGTATCCTACCCAAACCAAGTCCCGTTCACCCATCACCCCTGTGCTCGCTGACCTACATTGGCATCTAGTCCGGCAACGCCTCGATTTAAAAATTCTCACCCTTGTTTTCAAATCCCTCCATTGCCTCGCTCTTCCTTATCTCTGTAATCTCCTTCAGCCCTACAACCCTCTGAGATCTCTGCACTCCTCCAATTCTGGCCTCTTGCGCATCCCCGATTTTCATCGTTCTACCATTGGCGTCCGTGCCTTCAGCTGCCTCGGCCCTAGATCTGGAATTCCCCCCCTAAACATGTCTGTCTCTCTACCTCTCATTTGTTCTTGGTAAGTTCTCCCAAGTTACACACCAGCCTAACTTGGAAATGTATTGCCGTTCCTTCATTGTCGCTGGGTCAAAATCTTGGAACTCCCTCCCTAACAGCACTGTGGGAGTACCTTCACCACAGGGACTGCAGTGGTTCAAGAAGGCGGCTCACCACCACCTTCTCAGGGCAATTAGGGATGGGCAATAAATGCTGGCCTTGCCAGCGACGCCCACATCCCAGAACTAATTTTTTAAAAAGACGCACCTTAAAACCTTTGATCCAGTTTTTGGTCACCTATCGTAATATTTCCTTGTGTGGCTCAGTGTCAAATTTTGTTTGATAATCGCTCCTGTGAAGCGCCTTGGGACATTTTACTATGTTAAAGGTGCTATATAAATACAAGTTGTTGTATCTGAACTTTCAAAAGGTGTTTTACAAAGTACCACCTAATAGACTTGTTTGCAAAAATGAAGCTCATGTGATTAAAGGGACAGTAGCAGTGTGGATACAAAATTGGTTAAGGGACAGAAAGCTGAGAGTAGTGGTGAACGGTTGTCTTTCGGACTGGAGGGAAGTGTACAGTGGTGTTCCCCAAGGATCGGTATTAGGACCACTGATCTCTACCTCTCTCTTTGACCAAGCTTTTGGTCACGTGTGCTAATATCTCATGTGGCTCGGTGTCAAATTTTGTTTGATAACGCTCCTGTGATGCGCCTTGGGACGTTTTGCTACATTAAAGTTGCTTTATAAATGCAAGTTGTTGTAGTACATACCCATTATTCTGACTCTCTGCCTCCTACCTCCACCCAATTCCCTACCCATGTCAATAGATTGCTTCTAATTCCAGACGCTTTCATTTTTGCTAACAATCTTTTGTGTGGAAGTCCATATAAAGAACATCCATAGACATAGTCTTATCTACCCTCTTAGGAGAGGAAGAAACCTGGAGTAGCTAAGGGAACATCCTGTGGGGGTGAATGCAGGAGTGGGGAGAAGCGGACTAAACTTCAATACTTAGTATTAAAACCCAAAACCGATGAGAAAGAGGGAAGAAAGATGAAGACATAACTTAATGCAGTGGTCAGATGTGGAAGTAAAGAGAAGACGTGGCTTGAGTAGCGCGAATGTCTATTGTCACCAGTAATGGGTGGGCCTCCACATCCTCTTCAGGTCACTGCTGCTGTTCTAGGTGCCTTCCTCCTTCATACATCTATTATGAGGCTTCTCTGTAAGACTGTGTGGTGCAGCAAACAGCACATGACTATAATCCAGCATTTTCTGTTTATATTACATGACTGTTTGACACTAGCCAGACTGCTTTAAACAGCGTCTTCACCATTCTAATGATGAGCCGATGATAAAAGCCAAGAGGTAATGACAAGCCTCTATAAAACCTTAAATAGACCTCAGCTGGAAGACTGCGCGCAGTATTGGGCTCCACACTATAGGAAGGCTTCAGAGAGGGTACAACACATGTTCACCAGGATGTTGCCTGGGATGAAAAAATACAAATAAAATGACTTGAAAAATTGGGTTTTATTTCAGAGAACAAGTACAAGTCAATATAATAGAAGTGTTTAAAGTTCTGAAATGATGGGACAGGGTAGGTAGAAGCAGGCTGTTTCCAGCAGGTCTAGGGGTAGAAAAGGGAGAAAGTGGTGCGGGTGTAAAGGGGGTGGGGTTGGAAAGACGTGATCCGTCTTACCATCTGGATCACGTTCTCGCTCTCATTTCCCGCCCCCCCCCCCACTTTAGGCCTGGATCACGTTCATCTCCCATCCCCACTGCGCTCTCCATGCTCCATTACCCCTCCCAGTTCCTGACTTCTTCCCCCCCCCCCACCTGAGTTCCAGACCTCCTCGCACATCCCCCCAGTTCCTGACCTCCTCTCTCCGCCCCCCAAGTTCCTAACCTCCTCTCTCACCACCCCAGTTCCTGACCTCCTCTCCCCTTTTAAACTGAGGCCCCGTCTGCTCTCTCAGGTGGACGTAAAAGATCCCATGGCACTATTTTGAAGAAGAGTAGGGGAGTTATCCCCGGTGTCCTGGCCAATATTTTTCCCTCAACCAACATAACAAAAAAAATTATCTGGTCATTTTCACATTGCTGTTTGTGGGAGCTTGCTGTGTGCAAATTGGCTGCCGTGTTTCCCTGAAGGTGGCAGGACATATTGAGAGAGTGGTTAACAAAGCATATGGGATCTTGGGCTTCATAAATAGAGGTATTGAGTACAAAGGTAGAGAAGTTATGCTGAATCTTTATAAAGCGCTGGTTAGGCCACAACTGGAGTATTGTGTCTAGTTCTGGTCACCACACTTTAGGAAGGACGTGAAGGCCCTTGAAGGGTGCAGAGGAGATTTACAAGAATGGTTCCGGGGATGGGGGATCTTAGCTACAAGGACAGATTGGAGAAGCTGTATATATATATATTTTTTTTTATCCACACTTTTTGTTTGGCCTTTTTTTCTTCCCTCCCACATGGCAGCTGTCCTTCATTCTGCCAGCGCATTTCACACTTCATCTAGAGCCATCCTTTGTTCCTAAACCTGTCACATTACCACCCCCTCTTGTCTTGAATATCTCTTGTCTCCTGCTTTCTATCCTATCACTGACCTTCCCTTTTGTTCTTTCATCCCCTCCCCCATTTCCCCACCCCTAAACCTGCTTTAAAATCTATTTCATTTCCTGCTTTTTTCCAGTTCTGACGAAAGGTCTTCGACCTGAAACGTTAACTCTGTTTCTCTCTCCACGGATGCTGCCTGGCCTGCTGAGTTTTTCCAGCGTTTTCTGTTGTTATTTCGGATTTCCAGCGTCCGCAGTATTTTGCTATTGGAGAAGCTGGATTTGTTTTCATTAGAACAAAGGCGGTTGAGGGGTGATTTGATCGAGGTGTACAAGATTATGACGGGTTTGGATAGGCTAGACGGGGAAAGGCTGTTCCCACTAGTTGATGGTACAAGGACTAGGGGACACAGATTTAAGGTTTTGGGCAAGAGATACAGGGGGGATGTGAGAAAAAACTTTTTTACGCAGCGAGTGGTGAGGATCTGGAATTCGCTGCTGACGGAAGTGGTGGAAGCGGAGACACTCAATGTTTTCAAGGGGAGACTGGATAGGCACTTGAGGGAAATAAACTTGCAGGGCTACGGGGATAGAGCGGGGGATTGGGACTGACTGGATTGCTCTACAGAGAGCCGGCACGGACTCGATGGGCTGAATGGCCTCCTTCTGTGCCGTTATGACTCGATGACATTACAACTGTGACTCCACTTCAAAAGTACTTCATTGGATGTGGTGTTTCCAGACGTCCGGTGGTCGGGAAAGGCGCTATATAAATGCAAGTCTTTCTTTCCTCTCTCTCCCCCCAAGACTTCCTGACCTCCTCTCTTCTTATCTGTCTCCCTCCGATCCTCTCTTCTCCCCGGGGCCAGCACCGATCCAGTGACTGGCCTGTTCCCACGGCATTATTTAAGGAAAGCCTGGCCCGCGCTGCACGGCAGGCCGCAACTGTTAGTACTACGCAGGCGCGGCCTTGGGTAAATAGCGCTCATGCGCAGGAGGGGGAATGAGGTGCGCACGCGCGGCTCTGGTCTACCGGCCGCATGCGCAGAAGGCCACAAACTCTTGGCGCCGTGACTGGCTGCTCCCAGTGCCTGACGTCAGCGTGTGGGCGGAGCGACGCGGCCGCAGGGCGTGTCGGGACCTGGCGGAGCGCGGGCTGGCTGAGGATGGCCGCCGTGTCGAGGAGTCAGCTGCCCGCCCGGGCTGTGAGTACCGCCGCCCCTCACTACCGCGGGCCCCTCCTGACCCAGGCACCCGCCCAGAACTATTAAGGGGTTTAGCATCTTTAAAAGTGGATAAAGCCGCAGGCCCGGATGAAATGTGTCCCAGGGTGTTAAGAGAAGGAGCAGCGCTCCGAAAGCTTGTGATTTCAAATAAAGCTGTTGGACTATAACCTGGTGTGTGCGACTTCTCACTTTTGTCTACCCCAGTCCAACACCGGCATCTCCGCATCATGGCCACCTTCATTTAGAAAGACATGGATTAATCAGGGACAAAAATGAGAAGTCGCACAACACCAGGTTATAGTCCAACAGATTTATTTAATTTTACAAGCTTTCGGAGCTGTCGCTCCTTCGTCAGGTAAGTTAGCAATGAGAGAATCTCCCAGAATTCACAATTTGAACCCAGACAAAATCTATTCACATTATTCGCTACAACAAAGAGCACAGCCAAGACAATGAGATGTGTCCCAGGGGGTCCAACGTGTCAAACCACCTGCTGGCTGCATATCCTGTCAATTTGTGTTCTTGTGTTAAAAAAAAACCAAAAAAACCCCCAAAAAAAACACCTGGGAAGACCGGCCATGATGTCAAGTCACGTTCTGTATCGTGACATGAACCCGATATCGCGATTGAGGCCATCCTCATGAGTGCAGAACTTGGCTATCAGTTTCTGCTCTATGATTTTGCGCTGTCGTGTATCTCGAAGGCCGCCTTGGAGAACGCTTACCCGCAGATCCGAGGTTTGACACGTTTTTGTCCACCCCAGTCCAACGCCGGCATCTCCACATCATAATCAGGGACAGTCAGCATGGATTTGTTAAGGGAAGGTCGTGTCTGACTAATTTGATTGAAATTTTTGAGGAGGTAACAAGGAGGGTCGATGAGGGTTGTGCGTTTGATGTAGTCTATATGGATTTTAGCCAGGCTTTTGATAAGGTCCCGTGTGGCAGACTGGTCACGAAAGTAACCAAGTCAAAGTGGCAAGTTAGATCCAAAATTGGCTCAGAGGCAGGAAACAAAGGGTAATGGTCGAAGGGTGTTTTTGTGACTGGAAGGCTGTTTCCAGTGGGGTTCCACAGGGTTCAGTACTGGGTCCTTTGCTTTTTGTGGTGTATATCAATGATCTAGACTTGAATGTGGGAAGTATGATTAAGAAGTTTGCAGATGATGCAAAAATTGGCTGTGTGGTTGATAATGAAGAAGAAAGCTGCAGACTGCTTGGAAGATATCAATGGGGTGGGCAGCAACAGTGGCAAATGGAATTCAATCTGGAGAAGTGTGAGGTAATGCATTTGGGGAGGGCTAACAAGGCAAGGGAATGCACTATAAATGGTAGGACACTGAGAAGTGCAGAAGATCAGAGGGACCTTGGAGTGCATGTCCACAGATCCCTGAAGGTAGCAGGACAGGTAGATAATGTGGTTAAGAAGGCATACAGAATACTTGCATTTATTAGTCGAGGCATAGAATATACGAGCAGGGAGGTTATGCTTGAACTGTATAAAACACTAGTTAGGCTGCAGCTAGAATACTGTGTGCAGTTCTGATCACCACATTACAGGAAAGATGTGATTGCACTAGAGGGGGTACAGAGGAGAGTTACAAAGATGTTGCCTGGGCTGAGGAAAGATTGGATAGATTGGGGTTGTTTTCTTCAGAACAGAGGAGGCTGAGGGGAGACTTGATTGAGGTGTATAAAATTATGAGGGGCCTAGATAGAGTGGATAGGAAGGACCTATTTCCCTTAGCAGAAGGGTCAATAACTAAGGGGGATAGATTTAAAGTAATTGGTTGGAGGTTTGAGGGGATTTGAGAAATGTTTTCACCCAGAGGGTGGAGGCGGTCTGGAACACACTGCCTGAAAGGGTGGTAGAGGCAGAGACCCTAATCACATTTAAATTTATTACTTGGATATGCACTTGAAGTGCCATAACCGACAAAGCTACGGACCAAGTGCTGGGAAGTGAGATTAGGCTGGATAGCTCTTAGTTGGCTGGCACAGACAAGATGGGCCGAATGGCCTCCTTCTGTGCTGTAAATTTCTATGAGAGTGGGTGCATACCGCCCCAATCCGTCGCCTGGACCTGCACATACTGCCCCCTCTCCACTCCACACACACTGCCCCCTCTCCACTCCACACACACACACACACACACACACACACACACACACACACTGCCCCCTCTCCACTCCACACACACACACTGCCCCCTCTCCACTCCACACACACACACACTGCCCCCTCTCCACTCCACACACACACACACACTGCCCCCTCTCCACTCCACACACACACACTGCCCCCTCTCCACTCCACACACACACACTGCCCCCTCTCCACTCCACACACACACACTGCCCCCTCTCCACTCCACACACACACACTGCCCCCTCTCCACTCCACACACACACACTGCCCCCTCTCCACTCCACACACACACACTGCCCCCTCTCCACTCCACACACACACACACTGCCCCCTCTCCACTCCACACACACACACTGCCCCCTCTCCACTCCACACACACACTGCCCCCTCTCCACTCCACACACTGCCCCCTCTCCACACACACACACACACACTGCCCCCTCTCCACTCCACACACACACACACACACACACACACACACACACACACACTGCCCCCTCTCCACTCCACACACACACACACACACACACTGCCCCCTCTCCACTCCACACACACACACTGCCCCCTCTCCACTCCACACACACACACACTGCCCCCTCTCCACTCCACACACACACACACACACACTGCCCCCTCTCCACTCCACACACACACACACACTGCCCCCTCTCCACTCCACACACACACACACTGCCCCCTCTCCACTCCACACACACACACTGCCCCCTCTCCACTCCACACACACACACTGCCCCCTCTCCACTCCACACACACACACTGCCCCCTCTCCACTCCACACACACACACACACTGCCCCCTCTCCACTCCACACACACACACACACACACACACACACACACACACTGCCCCTCTCCACTCCACACACACACACTGCCCCCTCTCCACTCCACACACACACACACTGCCCCCTCTCCACTCCACACACACACACACTGCCCCCTCTCCACTCCACACACACACACACACACACTGCCCCCTCTCCACTCCACACACACACACTGCCCCCTCTCCACTCCACACACACACACTGCCCCCTCTCCACTCCACACACACACACACTGCCCCCTCTCCACTCCACACACACACACTGCCCCCTCTCCACTCCACACACACACACTCTGCCCCCTCTCCACTCCACACACACACACTGCCCCCTCTCCACTCCACACACACACTGCCCTGCGTGCCCCCCCCCCCAGGTGCTGCCCCTCCCCCCCCGCCCCCAGGTGCTGCCCCTCCCCCCCCCGCCCCCAGGTGCTGCCCCTCCCCCCCCCCGCCCCCAGGTGCTGCCCCTCCCCCCCCCGCCCCCAGGTGCTGCCCCTCCCCCCCCCCGCCCCCAGGCGCTGCCCCTCCCCCCCGCCCCCAGGCGCTGCCCCTCCCCCCCCCCCTCTCCCCCCCCCCCCCCACCAGGCGCGCTGCCCTGAATCAAACAGTCTGCAAAGCGGCTGGTTCATTGAGCAGCCATGATCATTTGAGTATTTTTCTGTTTCACTGAATGTGTCTGATGCATTTTATTACAATTTGTTACTTGATGTTTGTTTTTTTACTTTGTTTCATATCCATCAATTATGGAAAATAATTTTTTCTGCCTCTGGATACAGTCTTCATTGGTGGGAAGGAAAGTTTTTACAGAAATTGAACATGGACGTGGGACTGGTGAAAGAAAGGGGAGTAGCAGGTCTGTCCCACTGACCATCAGTCTGTTGGAGAGCAGCGATGAAGAAGAGGATTGGGTTGGATCAGTTCTGAAGCCTCTTGATGTCAGTGAGGTGGTTCCTGAATCTCCAGTGACTACAGCAGATACTTTCACTGTTCCTGAAACACCAGTTAGTGAGATCGCAGCACGACCCAAGTTACTGATGCCCAGTGTGATGACACCTCTCACCTCCCACACCTGTCGCTCCAGGTTTACCCAATCAAAGGAAAAGAGAGTTAAAGTTCAGCTTTTTTCGAACAGTGTAAATATTGAAAATGTGAAACCGGTTCCACGACACAGTGCTGCTGGCAAGACTACGAGGCAGGATCCGTTGAGAAATTGTGCAACTCTTTGTCCTGTTAAGCTGTTTGGGAAGAGATCTGCTGCTAGCCCCGATGATGTACCCAGATCGAAGAAGTGGAAATCAGCCTCGGTGAAGGAGGCAGGTGGTCCCAGGGCCCAGAACCCACAGAGCTCCTCCGATAGCCTTCTGGAGGAGTGTCTAATGGCTATTAACCAGGCCGCCCCCGGGTCACAGCTGGGCAACTTTGTGAAGAAAACTGTGAATGGAAAACTCCAAACTGGGAAGACAAGACAATGTGAGAGACGTGTTTTGAAGTCGCTCTCTCCTCCAAACTGTGTATATAAAGGTGCAAAGCTCTCTGTGACTGCGAGAAGCCAGGTGGGCCAGTTGCTCACATCTACAGCTCTGTTGAGGAATCCCTTCAAGAGAACAGATGCAAAACTGCAGAATGCAAGTTGTGATTCGGTGTTCGTTCAGATTGCTAGAAAAAAATACAGTGACTGCAGTAAAGGGGATGGAGACTGGAGCCAGGTTCAGTCCACAGTGCCAGCGGGCAAAGCCTGGTTACAGGCACTGCCAGCAACGAGGGAGGCGAAAGCGGTGAAAATCCCAGGCTCACCTGTGGGACATGACTGTGAACAACATGATGGGAGCAGTAGACCCGACCGTGTCGATTCAGAGTGCAGAGACTGTGAAGAGGAGCACACTGAATGTAAGGAGGACAAAGGAAGTGCTGTGACAGGAGATTTAGATGTGGAGTTTTCTCACCAGGCTGAGCTGCATTCCAGTATGTCCAACAAAATCCAGCTCACAAACGCTGCGAAGCAATCAGACGACTCACAAGAAGCAAAGGACAGGAGCTGCTCGCAGAGTTTAACCAGCGCAGCGGAGAAGCCGAGCTCCTTGAGGTACAGCTGAAATATTGCCGTCACTTAACCCGCGGTGCGGATTTATTTGTGTCATTCCAAAAGTGTTCACGTTGAATGATTGACCTTCCCTCTCAGCACTCCGCCCCAGTCTGTCTGTAGAGATTTTATTCGCACAACTTGTTGGATTTGCTTTCTGTGTCCTGACTGCTCGGTTTAATCAGCAGATGGGGATATATAATATAGAGCAGGCCGGGTGTCCTACACACACTGAAACCCATCCCCGAACCAAGCCCACATGTGTGGTTTCTGTTTGCCCAGTAATGGAGTGTGTGCACACACCCTGCAGGCAAATGGGAAATCTAGGTGCAGGTGAGTTAAGAGTTAAGGATGTGCAGGGTATTGTTGGAGTTTAACTGGGTGACACTGTGCAGTTGAGTGCAGGGCCATACAACCTCTGCAATCCAGCTGGCCAATCCCACAAACGAATACTCAATCACCCCTCCCTCGAATATTCATCCCATCCTCCTTTCAGTTTACACCCACTCCTGGGACGATGCATTCCACATTTTCACCCCCTCTGTGAAAGTAGTTCAGTTTAAACTGTGCTTCTCACCGCTCCTAAACTTGGGCCAATGTCCGTAATTCTAGAGCTTGACAATCTCGAGCATATTATTCAGGTTCAAGTTATCTATTCCCTTAAAGTTCTTTATAAACTCACCCCCAGATACTCCTCGTTCCCCAAACTAAATAACCCTGGGCTCTGTTCAGTATCAGTTTGGTGCCTTTTCAGGGCCTGGATATCCTTCTTGTAGAATGGAACTGTACCCAGTACTTCAGGTGTGTGGTACCAGTGCCCTGAATTGTATCCAGTGCTCCAGATGTGGGGTACCAGTGCCCTGAATTGTATCCAGTGCTCCAGATGTGGGGTACCAGTGCCCTGAATTGTACCCAGTGCTCCAGGTGTGGGGTATCAGTGCCCTGAATTGTACCCAGTGCTCCAGATGTGGGTACCAGTGCCCTGAATTGTATCCAGTGCTCCAGGTGTGGGGGTACCAGTGCCCTGAATTGTATCCAGTGCTCCAGGTGTGGGGTACCAGTGCCCTGAATTGTACCCAGTGCTCCAGGTGTGGGGTGCCAGTGCCCTGAATTGTATCCAGTGCTCCAGATGTGGGGTACCAGTGCCCTGAATTGTATCCAGTGCTCCAGGTGTGGGGGTACCAGTGCCCTGAATTGTATCCAGTGCTCCAGATGTGGGGTACCAGTGCCCTGAACTGTATTCAGTGCTCCAGATGTGGGGTACCTGTGCCCTGAATTGTATTCAGTGCTCCAGATGTGGGGTACCAGTACTTGTGCAGACTGATTATCCTCTCCTTGGATTTGTGCTCTACCCCTCTAACTATACATCCCAGGATCCTGTTAGCTTGAGAGCAATTGCAAAGCCTCAGACCAGGAATTGGCCAGGTATAGTTCAGGTGCACACCACTGAATTTGCCCAAATACTTCAGTTTTCCATTGAACACACCGTCCTGCTGCCTGTGTAAACAGAGCCAATTGGCTTTTGATGAATTCACAGTGACTGATGCCCAATGCATTGCTTCTTGCCAATAGACTTCAATAAAATACCCTGTTTAGAAACGAGGTGTAAACAGGTTGAAAATGATCAGAGTTTCGAGCTCTGCCATGCACTAGTCCCAGGGAGGGAGGCTTCAGCCTGTCGCAGAGCCTGGGATTGGAAGCTGGGTCTTTGTCATCTTTATGTCTGTTACATGGTGCGGTGTCTTTACCCAGTAGGTCATCGGGAGAGCTGCCCTTCTGATTGCTGTCACGGTGTGATGACTGATAGCGGAGTGCGGAATTGAGCGAGGTTTTTCACCAGTGTGGTTAAAATTGTACATCATTGTCCTTCTGCTTATCTCCATCTTCAGTAAGAAGTGTTCGGGTGATGGTGTAACAGTCTACAAGGGTCGGTACCAAGTGGTGACGGTGAATGAAGTCCTCGGTCCCCGTGGTGATCCAGAGAAACATTTGACCATTACAGCGAGCCAGCCGGGCAGCGGCGGCACAGAGCGGTGTGTTCTGAAAGATGACTGGTGAGGAGCTCCAGTATTCCTGCTCTTCTGTACATGCAGATTCTCCGTGTTCTCAACCAACAGCTCTCCAGCGTGCTGGCTGAGACTGCTGACACGGCAGGTGTTGCATGTGGGGCTCTGCTTCCATTTGTCCTGTGCTGCTCACTCGCTGTGGTGGGAGTTCCGGGTGGACCCCCACGGGTATCATTGGCCCTCGCAGTCCGGCCCCGGGCAGTGGGTAGTCCGCAGCGGGCAGTCCGGCCCCGGGCAGTGGGTAGTCCGCAGCAGGCAGTCCGGCCCCGGGCAGTGGGTAGTCCGCAGCGAGCAGTCCGGCCCCGGGCAGTGGGTAGTCCGCAGCGGGCAGTCCGGCCCCGGGCAGTGGGTAGTCTGCAGCGGGCAGTCCCAGCCCCGGGCAGTGGGTAGTCCGCAGCGGGCAGTCCCAGCCCCGGGCAGTGGGTAGTCCGCAGCGGGCAGTCCCGCACCGGGCAGTGGGTAGTCCGCAGCGGGCAGTCCCGCCCCGGGCAGTGGGTAGTCCGCAGCAGGCAGTCCGGCCCCGGGCAGTGGGTAGTCCGCAGCGGGCAGTCCCGCCCCGGGCAGTGGGTAGTCCGCAGCGGGCAGTCCCGCACCGGGCAGTGGGTAGTCCGCAGCGGGCAGTCCGGCCCCGGGCAGTGGGTAGTCCGCAGCGGGCAGTCCGGCAGCGGGCAGTCCCGCCCCGGGCAGTGGGTAGTCCGCAGCGGGCAGTCCGGCCCCGGGCAGTGGGTAGTCCGCAGCGGGCAGTCCCGCCCCGGGCAGTGGGTAGTCCGCAGCGGGCAGTCCCGCACCGGGCAGTGGGTAGTCCGCAGCGGGCAGTCCCGCCCCGGGCAGTGGGTAGTCCGCAGTGGGTAGTCCGCAGCGGGCAGTCCCGCCCCGGGCAGTGGGTAGTCCGCAGCGGGCAGTCCCGCACCGGGCAGTGGGTAGTTCGCAGCGGGCAGTCCGGCCCCGGGCAGCGGGCCTGTCTGTGCGGCTGGTATTTGCTGGTTTGTTCTGCTTGAATTCTGTGGACCTGGAAGCTTGGAACTGGACTGACTTTTTGTGCTTTTTGCCTCATTGGTGGATGAATCATGAAAGAGAAGACCCAGATGTTGGTATCAGCAGCTGGAGGTATGTGGGAATTAATGGGGATGATTTAAACTTTGTATGTGGCCCTGAGGTACACACCTCTGCAACCCGGAGTACAAAAAGTGATGGGACTTAGTGAGACACTAGTTGGACAAATGATCACATTTTACAGAATGCTGTCACCGGTCACCAAAAGTATCATCGAAGCCAGAAAAGAACGAGTCACCAGATATATGTAGTGTGGGAAAAGTTGCACAAACCAATGCTTTAATGTTGAGTGATAAACTGGAGGTCCAACAACAGGAAAGCTACCTGTGGCGCAGGTGAGAGAAGATTCCCTGCACTCAGTGTGGCCAGCTTGCTGATGGGGTGTCATGTTTCTCACTGAGCTGTAGCGAGCCACAGCCCCTCGTAATGCTTTGTACACGGCTCACTCTTACAGATGACCACATTGTAGCAGGATGGTGGAGTGCAGATCTGTCTCTGAGATCACCACGGTCAGCCCCAGAGCCCAGCCGTCTTTTAGCGCTCACACATATTAAAAGCCCTCGATGTCTATCCATCTATATCTGCTTGCATTTATTTCATTTTATCAAAATCCCTTTGAATTTATTTCAGTCTGTCCACTTTTTCTATTCTTGGGATATGGGCGACACTAGGAAGGCGGGATGTACTACGGGAAACATTTTTTACTCCTCTCACTCCCTTCGAGTGTTGTCAGAGTAGGATTGACAGGGTTCTGTTTCTTGAACCGTCGGTGTCCGGGGCAAGGGGAAGAGATAAACCAGCTTCAGAATAAACCTCAACTGTGGAGCCAGGTTATTGCTACACGGTGACAGGTCATCGACCTGAAACGTTGACTCTGTTTCCCTCTCCGCAGATACTGCCTGACCGGCTGAGCGTTTCCAGCATATTCTGTTTTTTAGTTTAGATTTGCAACGGCCACAGTATTTTGCTTTTACATTGAACTGATTGCAATGACCTTGATACTTCATGATCCAGCTGTCGAGTGAATCTAGATATATTTTGAGATAGTCTGTTATCGATTTCAGGGACACTGTTGAAGTCAAAGCCGGGGACACGGTTCAGGTAGAAGGAGAGAAGCTCTCGGATACCTGGATAATAAGCAGGGATTCTGGGTACCTGGTTGTGAGCCCTGACCACCTTATTTCTGGGACAAGCGTTGCCAACAGTATCCGGTGCATGCGCAGGGCTGTGCTGAACGAGAGATTTAAGGTGAGATTTACAAACCTGTATCCTTCCGAGGATGTGTCCTATGAATAGCCAGCCAACCATTCGTGCAGTTAAGTACACTTCAGTTCCTCCCTGCGGGACATGGTAATTACATACGTTAAAAGAAAGAAAGACTTGCATTTATATAGCACCTTTCACAACCACCAAAGCGCTTTACAGCCGATTGAAGTACTTTTTGAAGTGTACTCACTGTTCTGTAGGAAACGCGGCAGCCAATTTGCACACAGCAAGCTCCCACAAACAGCAATGTGATAATGACCAAATAATCCATTTTTAGTGATGTTGATTGAGGGATAAATATTGGCCAGGACACTGGGGAGAACTCCCCATCTCCTCTTCGAAATAGTGGATCTTTTACGTCTACCTGAGAGAATAGACGGGGCCTCGGTTTAACAACTCATCCGAGAAACGGCACCTCCGACAGCGCAGCACTCCCTCAGCGCAGCACTCCCTCAGCGCAGCACTCCCTCGGCACTGCACTGGAGTGTTAGCCTAGATTTTTGTGCTCAAGTCTGTGGAGTGGGACTTGAACCCACAACTTTCTGACTCGGGCGAGAGTGCTATCAACTGAGCCACAGCTGACACAGTATTCAAAGCCTGATCACCTCTGCCGCCTCTGTCCCCTGTAAGCAGTCTTCCTGGGTGGTTGTTAGGGGGGGGCGGCGGAATTACTTACGGTGCTAGATTCCACCTGTGCTGAGATGGCCTCTGACTGGAGAAGGTTCACGGGTGCATCCTTGTTGCAGGAACACGAGGTTTGTGTCTGCTGTGTCTGTACGATGGGCACACAGCCTGCAGTTAGTTACATGTTCGGATAAGCTGTTTACAGGTGGACCTCAGCTGCTTCAGTTCCTCTTTTTTTTAATGGGTAACACGAGCAAGAGCTCCCTTCAATGTTGCACCCCAATCAGCTTCATGTTTCACTCGCTTCTTTCCTCGAATGCTGAGTGGTTGCTTGGACCCTGCAGCCGTGCCTGGGCTACCTGACTCTGCTGCAGTGCAATTGAGTTTGAGTTCGGGCTGCTGCTTGTGTCATATTTAAAGTTAGTGAGTAGCTCCAGGGTATGGGCTGGGAACAAGGGGACACATGGAGTAGTTAATGCTGGTAAGGGAAGTGGTGGGCAGAAAATTTGCTCTGGACCCCATTCTAAACCCTCCATCTGAAACCAGAGAGAGCACAGGTTCTGTGCCAACTGTTGAGAATTGTTGCCATTTTTCACTAAGTTTATTCATAAAAACAAAACTATGAACCTCTAACAAACATGGCAGTCATTTTGTGAGTGGGGTTTTATTGTTTTTCCGCTGTTAGATTCTGTTATATACCTCGTGCCCGTCCAGATATTAGACGGATATATACAAGGAGCTTGTACTTGACTTTCCACATTCTCTGGCTGTTGGCACAGCTCCTGCTTTCAGGCTGGCTCTACCCCACCACTGCCTTGTCTTACGTGTCTCATTTCATGTCTGTGTGTGTGAGACACACTGTTGTGTGTGAGGCTCCGTGTCTCTCACTGTTGTGTGTGTGAGGCTCCGTGTCTCTCACTGTTGTGTGTGTGTGAGGCTCCGTGTCTCTCACTGTTGTGTGTGGCTCCGTGTCTCTCACTGTTGTGTGTGAGGCTCCGTGTCTCTCACTGTTGTGTGTGAGGCTCCGTGTCTCTCACTGTTGTGTGTGTGTGAGGCTCCGTGTCTCTCACTGTTGTGTGTGAGGCTCCGTGTCTCTCACTGTTGTGTGTGAGGCTCCGTGTCTCTCACTGTTGTGTGTGTGTGAGGCTCCGTGTCTCTCACTGTTGTGTGTGAGGCTCCGTGTCTCTCACTGTTGTGTGTGTGTGGCTCCGTGTCTCTCACTGTTGTGTGTGTGTGAGGCTCCGTGTCTCTCACTGTTGTGTGTGTGTGAGGCTCCGTGTCTCTCACTGTTGTGTGTGTGTGAGGCTCCGTGTCTCTCTTTGTGTTTGTGTGAGGCTCCGTGTCTCTCACTGTTGTTTGTGTGTGAGGCTCCGTGTCTCTCACTGTTGTGTGTGTGTGAGGCTCCGTGTCTCTCACTGTTGTGTGTGTGTGAGGCTCCGTGTCTCTCACTGTTGTGTGTGTGAGGCTCCGTGTCTCTCACTGTTGTGTGTGTGTGAGGCTCCGTGTCTCTCACTGTTGTGTGTGGCTCCGTGTCTCTCACTGTTGTGTGTGAGGCTCCGTGTCTCTCACTGTTGTGTGTGAGGCTCCGTGTCTCTCACTGTTGTGTGTGTGTGAGGCTCCGTGTCTCTCACTGTTGTGTGTGAGGCTCCGTGTCTCTCACTGTTGTGTGTGAGGCTCCGTGTCTCTCACTGTTGTGTGTGTGTGAGGCTCCGTGTCTCTCACTGTTGTGTGTGAGGCTCCGTGTCTCTCACTGTTGTGTGTGTGTGGCTCCGTGTCTCTCACTGTTGTGTGTGTGTGAGGCTCCGTGTCTCTCACTGTTGTGTGTGTGTGAGGCTCCGTGTCTCTCACTGTTGTGTGTGTGTGAGGCTCCGTGTCTCTCACTGTTGTTTGTGTGTGAGGCTCCGTGTCTCTCACTGTTGTGTGTGTGTGAGGCTCCGTGTCTCTCACTGTTGTGTGTGTGTGAGGCTCCGTGTCTCTCTTTGTGTGTGTGTGAGGCTCCGTGTCTCTCACTGTTGTGTGTGTGTGAGGCTCCGTGTCTCTCACTGTTGTGTGTGTGTGGCTCCGTGTCTCTCACTGTTGTGTGTGTGAGGCTCCGTGTCTCTCACTGTTGTGTGTGTGTGAGGCTCCGTGTCTCTCACTGTTTGTGTGTGAGGCTCCGTGTCTCTCACTGTTGTGTGTGTGTGAGGCTCCGTGTCTCTCACTGTTGTGTGTGTGTGAGGCTCCGTGTCTCTCACTGTTGTGTGTGTGTGGCTCCGTGTCTCTCACTGTTGTGTGTGTGTGGCTCCGTGTCTCTCACTGTTGTGTGTGTGAGGCTCCGTGTCTCTCACTGTTGTGTGTGTGTGTGTGTGAGGCTCCGTGTCTCTCACTGTTTTGTGTGTGTGAGGCTCCGTGTCTCTCACTGTTGTGTGTGGCTCCGTGTCTCTCACTGTTGTGTGTGGCTCCGTGTCTCTCACTGTTGTGTGTGTGAGGCTCCGTGTCTCTCACTGTTGTGTGTGTGTGAGGCTCCGTGTCTCTCTCTGTTGTGTGTGTGTGAGGCTCCGTGTCTCTCACTGTTGTGTGTGGGGCTCCGTGGTGTGTGTGTGTGTGTGTGTGTGTGGGGCTCCGTGATATGTGTGTGTGTGTGTGTGTGTGAGGCTCCGTGTCTCTCTTTGTGTGTGTGTGTGGCTCCGTGTCTCTCACTGTTGTGTGTGTGTGGGGCTCCGTGGTGTGTGTGTGTGGGGCTCCGTGATATGTGTGTGTGTGTGTGAGGCTCCGTGTCTCTCTTTGTGTGTGTGTGAGGCTCCGTGTCTCTCACTGTTGTGTGTGTGTGGGGCTCCGTGGTGTGTGTGTGTGTGTGTGGGGCTCCGTGATATGTGTGTGTGTGTGTGAGGCTCTGTGTCTCTCTTTGTGTGTGTGTGTGGCTCCGTGTCTCTCTCTGTTGTGTGTGTGTGAGGCTCCGTGTCGCTCTCTATGTGTGTGTGTGTCTCACTGTTGTGTCTGTGTCGAAAATAATTGCTGAGACTGGAGTTTGGTGCAGTCACACCGGGCCTAGACTGGGTCAGTGACTGAGCTTTAAGATTGCCCACTGCAGGTTTGTTTTCAGCTTGCATTGTGATTTTGATTTCCATGGTTACTGTAGTACAATAACTCACTCCTTAATGAGCAGTTGTAGTATCTCCGCACTCCTAGTTACACACGCCCAGAGTTTGCAGCCAGGGAAAGTTTCATTATGTTGTCATATCTAGTAGTGTTTACTTTTTGATGAATATTTTCATTCTTGTTTTTGTTTTCAAGGCCTGTGAAAAGGGATCGAGACAGATGCTAGTCGGCACTTTAGTTCACGAGATCTTTCAAAAAGCAGCAATGAGCAACAGGTTTACACAGAATGGGCTGGAAGAAATAACCTCTCAAACAGTCTATGCCCCAAAGTACTTGGGAGAGATGTAAGCAGTGTTTGTCTCACTTCTTGTGGTTTTAGTGGAAATACTTTATTAGCTGGAGGACTTGGTAATGCTTGCTATAACTGTGACCTTAAGATGTGAAATGCAGCTTTCTGCACTGGCTGAGTGGGTGAGGATTCCGTCTTGGCTGGTGCTCAACCATATGCACCAGAAGGTCCAAGTTTGGTTCCTGGTCTGTTAACCTAATGGCCCGTAATTTCCGACAGGAGGCTTCCTGCGTGCGGATGCCTCCTGTCGGAAAAAAATCTACACACTTACCTGAGGGCTCCCGAGATCCGGACACTTCCGCTCCTGGGCGCCTCCACAGTTGAAATGCGCAGGGCCCATGTATCCCAGGGGCGCAGGCGGTTCGCAAGCGTCCCTGGGATCACGTGGGCCAGGCGAGCCAATGAAAGAAGGGAATCTCCCTTCATACTTTTGACAGATATATCTGTCAAAACTATGAATGGGGATCACCCCAAAAAGACACTAAAACATTAAATAAATTTGAAAAAAACCATCACGTTTTTAAAATGAGTTGAAATTACATTGTTAAATATTTTAAACAATTTAATTTTGAAAAAAATAACTAGTTTTTTACAGGGCTAAAAATAAACTTATCTTTTTTAAAAGTATTTTTAAATTAAAAATGAGTGAAAAAATATATTTAAAATTTTTTTTAAAACTCTTATGCTGGTAAAAGCAGGCCTTACGCCTTTTACCAGGTGTAAGATTTTTAAGTGATTTCAGCGGGCGGAGGTTCTGCAGAAAGCGGAACTCTTCTCCCCCCCCCCCCCCCCACCCCTCCCCGCAGAAGCCCTTCTCCAGGGCAGGCGTTCGATTGATCGGAAATGCCAGTTTTCAGCACATGCACTTCGCATGCCTGAAACCAGCATTTCCGATGTCCTTACGGGTGTGTACACAGCTCGTAAACACCCGTAGGCATCGGAAAATACGGGCCAATCTCATCCACGGCAACAGACAAATTGCTACAACTGTCCTCAGTGCCCCTGAGTGAGGGAGAGAGAATGACCCAGGGCGCTCTCCTGATTATTGTCCATGGGCCCTGCTGGAATGTACATGTCGGCTGAAGACCAGATTAAACTGAATTGTAAGGCCCACCACAGTTGAATAGCCTCCGCTCCTCACTGCCTGGGCATATATGTGGACCAAGGCTGCTCGTACTGTGGAACTACACCCCACATGAGTTCGCACCTTTGAGTAAACTGGGGCGAACTGTCATTTATAATAGAACCTTATCACATCCTCAGGATAGCCAATTAATTACTTTGAAGTGCGGTTACTGTTACATTGGCAAACGCAGCAGCCAATTTCCACTCAAGAAGATCCCATAAACTGCAAATGAGATGAATAACGGGTTAATTTGTTTTTATAGTTGTGTTGGTTGGGGGAAGGAATGTTGACAAGGACAGCATAAATTCCTTGATCCTTTTTGAATAGTGCTATGGGATCTATTCAGCCCACTTAAAATTCTCATCTGAACCACAGTCCTGTTATGTTTTGGGGGCTCTTATTTACTTCAAAAAATATTTTGGCTCTAGCATTTCGGACCATCCTTCTGAGCCAGAGAGAGTTTTTTCAATTTTCCAGATATTGGGGTAAATTAGTAGTTTGTCCAGGGAATTAACAGAGAACTTTCCACTTTATTTCGTTTTACAGGTTTTATCACGCACGCTCATGGGATCTCCTTTGACTTTAGAAGCCAGCAGAATAACCCTGTGCCTCAGACTTTAACTGTTAAACAACTTTATCAAAATGTAAAAGAATGACAGAACAGTGACACTGTAGATTGTACAGCAGTTGTTATGTGTAACTATCTCAATTAAGTATAAAAGATGGGCTTAGAGGAGGAGGGGGAGGTGGTGAGACAGAGGTGTTTAGGGAGGGAATTCCAGAGAATGAGGTCTAGGTGGCTAGGCAAAGGGAGGGCGAGAGGGGGATGCAGAACAGGTTGGAGTTCGAGGAGCAGAATGTTCTGGAGGGGGGTGGGGGTGGTTGAAAGTCTGGATACAGAGCTGGGGAGGGGCAAGGCCATGATGGGGTTCAAACACAAGGATGAAAATTTTCAAGTGAAGGTGTTGGACAGGGAGCCAATGTAGATCAGTGTAGACGGGTGACGGGTGATCGGGACATGGAGGGTGTGAGGCTGGCCAGGAGAGCATTGGAATAGTCAAGTCTGGGGGTAACCATATCCTTGTGTACTAGTTTGTTTATTTTTCTCTCAGTCCATGTTAGCTCCCTGGCCTATCTATATCGTCCCAAAGACTTCCATTTGAAGGACTCTCCAATTTGAACAAGACAGGCTGATACTTTCAAACAATGGGATGCGTTTTGGATTAGTTCAGCTGAGATCCAGTACAGACACAATGGGCCGAATGGTCACCTTCTGTGCTGTAAACATTTCTGGAAGATTTTAGTGGCTTGAAATGTGTATAATCCGATGATCCAAAGACTTTGTCTGTTTGTAATACCTTTGGTGAGCATCCTGAGTGACGGTATCTAACTGTCACAATTGTTACACATGCAACTGGCTGTCCAATGAGTACTACGCCAGGATCTATGTTTGCAGGGTGAGTCCTCCCTGTGGATCTCGTATTTTGGTGATGGGTGAGCTATCAATAAATCCTCTGGGTGAGGATGGTGTGTGTGACTTTCATTGGGTGAGGATGGAGTGTGGGTGACATTGGGTGAGGATGGAGTGTGGGTGACATTGGGTGAGGATGGAGTGTGGGTGACATTGGGTGAGGACGGTGTGTGTGACTTTCATTGGGTGAGGATGGAGTGTGGGTGACATTGGGTGAGGATGGAGTGTGGGTGACATTGGGTGAGGATGGAGTGTGGGTGACATTGGGTGAGGATGGAGTGTGGGTGACATTGGGTGAGGACGGTGTGTGTGACTTTCATTGGGTGAGGATGGAGTGTGGGTGACATTGGGTGAGGATGGAGTGTGGGTGACATTGGGTGAGGATGGAGTGTGGGTGACATTGGGTGAGGATGGAGTGTGGGTGACATTGGGTGAGGATGGAGTGTGGGTGACATTCATTGGGTGAGGACGGTATGAGTCACTATTCGAAGGCTGCGGTGCCTTGCTCGGGTCTTTTTGTGTTTCTCTCACACGTCGAGCTTCCGATTTCTTATGCCACTGAGGTTTACGGTCAGACAGCAGGAGGTGTAAAAGACCCTAAAGGATGAAAGATCTAGTTAAATATTTGTGTTTGCAGATTATCTCACTGTGTGGAAACTGGCATATCGTTCCCTCAATATGATTTTGCCGCCTTTTACTGAGAGCAAGAATAGGAGCCGGAACGTCAGGAACCCGTTTGATCAGTGTTCCAATGTGAATGCAGTCCCAGAGGCGCAAGTGTGCCCAGGGACAGCATTCACATTGAATATTAGAGGCTGATATTGCTGTAATTGGGGCGTTTAAAAATTTGTGGAAAAACTTGACATTGGCATACACTCCTCGCTGGGCAGGGCCCACTTTTTGGTTTCGAGTATGTCGCTGCTAAGGTGTGAGCTAAAGTGTGGGTTATGTAGTAGTCTCCCCCCCTCTCGCCCTTGCAAAGTGCCTTGAGTTTTTCTATGTTAAAGGTGCTTTATCAATGCTGACACTAACTGTGGCCTATCCATGCTGCTGCATGGTATTCAGGAGTGGAAATCCTCACTGATTTACCATCCATAACACACAGGAACGAAGACCAAAGGTAACGTCCCTATTGCTGCCTCGGGGGATTAAACATGGCACCTTCCTGGTTCGCATGGCTCAGCTATTCACTGGATAAACTCACTGACTCATAAGGGATCCCACTTCAGCAGGTCTTTGGACTAACCTTGATCTTGTTTTTGAAATACAGGTACAGTTTGAATCTGAGTCAAACAGACATGATGCAAGCGGCAGAAGAATACCTCCCGTCGTTGGTGACCTGGGCTCAAGACTTCATGCACGATTCTCCTCAGTCTGGCAGACAGCAATTGCAGCTTAAACTGTACGTGATGTTCCATATCTATTACACTTAGTGTGCAGGTTGGTACACTGAGCAAGCAAGGTGCAGTGGAATAGAATCTGCAGCACAGAAACTGGTCTCTGCTGGTGTTTATACTCCCACTCTAATGACCTTTTCCCACCTTGGTTTCTTGGCTACATAACCTACCTAAGGTGCAAGTGACCTATTGGCTGGGGAGTAACACAGCAGAGAAACGGAGTGAAATGATATTAGAAGGTGTGGGGGGGGGAAGGGAGCCCTGCACCTTCCCCCTGCCCGCCCCACCCCTGCCCCCACGCAGGTCCCCGCTATCTGTGGCCTAACTCGTGACTAGCTATATCAAGCTTAAATGTGATGTTATTTCTTATATTTTTCGTAGCCCCAGTGAGCGAGGCCTGTTCGGACCGGATTCTGTGTGTGGTATCACAGTGCTTGATATTGAAGAGAATATTTGGTCCCCGAAGTTTGGCTTAAAGGGCAAGATTGATGTAACAGCCACTGTTAAAATTCACCGCAAGTCCAGGACCCAGACCAGAATCATGCCTTTGGAGCTTAAAACTGGAAAAGAATCTAACTCAGTGGAGCACAGAAGTCAGGTATGTGGCTCAGCGTCGTAGGGTACAGTTCCTGAAGGTGCTGACTCCCACTGGGGTACAGTTCCTGAAGGTGCTGACTCTCTCTGGGGTACAGTTCCTGAAGGTGCTGACTCTCACTGGGGTACAGTTCCTGAAGGTGCTGACTTTCACTGGGGTACAGTTCCTGAAGATGCTGACTCTCACTGGGGTACAGTTTCTGAAGATGCTGACTCTCTCTGGGGTACAGTTCCTGAAGGTGCTGACTCTCACTGGGGTACAGTTCCTGAAGGTGCTGACTCTCCCTGGGGTACAGTTCCTGAAGGTGCTGACTCTCACTGGGGTACAGTTCCTGAAGATGCTGACACTCACTGGGGTACAGTTCCTGAAGGTGCTGACTCTCCCTGGGGTACAGTTCCTGAAGGTGCTGACTCTCACTGGGGTACAGTTCCTGAAGGTGCTGACTCTCACTGGGGTACAGTTCCTGAAGATGCTGACTCTCTCTATAGAGAGAGAAAATCCTCACCCACTGCTTGCTGTTTTCTGTCCTTTTAACCAGCTTCCTTTCATTGCTGCCACCCTCCCTCTAATATCACTTAATTTTATCGACAATCTCCTGCATGACACCTGATCAAATACCTTTTCAAAATTAACTTGTCATTTATCAATACAATACATGATTTCCTCAGAGAACTCTATTCAATTTATAAGGCATGACTTGCCTTTACAAATCCGTGCTGACTGTTCTTAATAAACCCATGTCCTTCTGGGTTAATTTAGAACTTGAGTATTAATTTTATCCTGTATTATGGACTCTCGAAGGTTACCCGTTACTGATCTTGGGCCGACTGGTCTACAGTTCCTTGGTTTATCCCTTTCTCCATTTTAGAACAGAGGTGTTACACTGGTAATCCTCCAGTCCCTGAGGCAACTTCCATATCTCAGGATGTTTGATAGATTGTGGTCAGAGCCTCTGCTGTTTCCTCTGTGACATCCCTCAGTATCCCAAGATACAGCCATCAGGGCCCGGAGCCTTTTGCATTTTCAGTTCCACCCATTTTTCCATACTAATTTCCATGTCCTTAATTTCTGTTCCATCGCCCCTCTTGTCCTCTGAGCTCATCCTGTCCATGCGACCCACCTCCTGCATCCTTGAACCCTTTCCCACTAAATTCTGATCATACGAGTTGACATTGTTGAAACATAAGAACAGGAGTCGGCCATTCAGCCCCTCGCGCCTGTTCTGTGATTCAATGAGATCATGGCTGATCTGTATCTTAACTCCATCTACCCGCCTTGGTTCCGGAACCCTTATTACCCATGCTGAACAAAAATCCATCAGTCTCAGTTTTGAAATTTTCAATTGACCCCCCAGCCTCAACAGCTTTTTTGGGGCAGAGTGTTCCAGATTTCCACTACCCTATGTGTGAAGAAGTGCTTCCTGATTTCACCCTGAATGGCCTAGCTCTAATTTTAATATTATGCCCCCTTGTTCTGGACTCCCCCCACCAGAGGAAATAGTTTCTATCAACTCCTATAGTCATCTTAAATACTTCAATTAGATCACCCCTTAATCTTCTATACTCAAGGGAATGCAAGCCTCGTCAATGTAACCTGACCCCATAGTTTAACCCTTTTAGGCCTGGGATCATTCTGGTCAGCTTCCGCCTGAACATTGAAACCCAGTTCCACCTCTTCTCCTGACCAATGTTCCCTGTTAGCTGCGCTGTGTTCTGCGCGGCCTGTTCCTTTTAGTGCGTGGTCCCATTACATTTCCATACATGCGCGGTATTTCTAATGGAGAAGCCGGTGAATGGCCTGTGCAGGACCTTTCCCATTGCTGCACGGCCGCGCAGCTCAGAGGGAACATTTCTCTTGACCCCCACCCCCACCCCAACTGACTCTGTTGTCAGACTGCATGTCCAATATCCAGTCTTGGACGAGCTACAATTTCCTTCAGTTCAACACTGGTAAGACCAAAGCCATTGTCTTCGGCCCCCGCCACCAATTCCATCCCCCTCCCTGTCTCCGACTGAACCAGACTATTTCCAACTTCATCATTCTATTCGACCCTGAGCTGAGCTTCCAACTCCATTTCTCTTTACAAAGTTTGCCTACTTCCACCTCGGTAACATTGTCCACCTCCGCCCACCTGCTGCTGAAAACCTCATCCATGCTTTTGTCACCTTCAACCGCTGCTATTCTATCTCTCTCCTGTCTGGCCTCGTACCATCCAACCTTTGTAAACTTGAGCTCATCCAAAATTCTGATGCCTGTATCGTAACTCGCACCAAGTCCTGTTCACCCATCACCCCTGTGCTCGCTAACATACATTGGCTCCCGGTCCAGCAACGCCTCCGATTTAAAATTCTCATCCTGGTGTTGAAATCCCTTCATGACCTCGCCCCTCCCTATCTCTGTAGTATCCTTCAAACGTACAACCTCTCCTTTCCCAAACTCTTGTTTTTTCGCTCCACCCCTGGCAGCCGTGCCTTCAGCCGTCTAGGCCCCTAGCTTTGGAATTCCCTCCCTACACCTCTCCGCCTCTGCACCACCTCCACCTTTAAGACTCCTTAAAACCTACCTCTTTAACTAAGCTTTTGGTCACCTGTCCTTGGTGTCAGTTTTTTTGTGAAGTGCCTTGTGGTGGTTTTCTACTTTCAAGGTGCACATTGTCACCTGCAGTTATCAGAGTGCTCCACTCATCCTCTTGCCTGTTCATTCCCACTAACACTCTGGTGAAAATGAGACACAACTCATTTAGTATCTGCATCCTCCACACAAAGACTTCCTTTTTCAGCTCTAATCGGCTCATTTTTGAACTTATTCTTTTATTTTTTTTGTGTTTATGAATTCTTTTCCCATTTCCCTTTATGTTCCCTGACAGCCATTCTCTATATTTCTTCTCAGCTTTCTAATTTTTTTTCCTTCCCCTCTATATTCTGCTTGATTTTATTTTGTATTATTAGCCCTAGATTAGCCATGGTTTATTTTAAACACTCATTTTAATATTTCTCTACTCATCCAAGGAACTCCAGCTTTTGCTACAATTCCTTTTCCTTCTTGTAGGAACATGTTCAGTCTTTACACCATTCACCTCCTGTTTGAATGGTTCCCATGGTCTATCCAGCATCTTATTTGACAATTTTTGTCTTTCCAATTTCTGGGCTGGTTCTCTCTTTATCTCCTTGAAATTGGCTTTTTTCCCCAGCCTGGTACCTTTATCTTTGTTCTCCTTCTCAATTTTTAAATTGAATCCAGTTGTGTTCTGCTCACTGTTTGCTAGCTGTTCTCTGGCCTTACATTAAGTACTTGTCCCATTTCATTCCCTAGATCCAGCACAGCCCCATTCCTTGTACTAAAACACACTGATTTAGAAAGTGGTCCTGGACACGCTAGAGAAACTCCTCCCGTTCTTTGGCACTAGATTATTTTTACCACAGAGTATTTGTGCAACTGCCTGCACTTCCCACTCTCCCAACTTACTGCAGCATAAATTGATTATGGCCTGTGCTCAGGCGCATAACCAGCGGTGCTCAGACCCTGAGGCTTGGGACTCGCCTGAAATTGGGCCTTGCGCCTCCTTTCATTCATTTGGGCCAGCTGCCTGTCATGATCTTGAGGCAGTTTGCCCATTTCCAGAGGATGGGGGGGGGGGGGGGGGGGCGGGGGAGAGACAACAGACGGAGTGGGAGCATCTCAGGCCAACAGCAGCCCGTGAGATTGTTGTGGACCCGAGAGGAGCCCTGCTTTTCTTTTATAAAAAAAAAGTACTCTTCTGTTGGTGGCTGAAGTTATCGCTGAAGATTCCTGAGGGCCAGCTTCACTCCGCTCCGGCCAATTTAACAGAGGGGGCATAAAACAGGCCATAAGCATCTAATTTACATACGCAAGGCCTAATGCCTACTTTAGGCAACCATCAGAGATGCCTGACAAATCGCCTTACCCAATATGGGGTCGGGCGTCTTTTAGGCGTCCTTGGTGTGGGGGGGGCATTGCCCCCTGAAATTGGTACTTTTTAACCCCCATTTTCCACCCACTGTTTTTTCTCCCGTTGGTTGCAGTGTTTTGAGCTTTGTGGGTGTGAAGAATTGGTCAAGATTGCTCCCTCATTGGAGGGCGGCGGCTGCTCCCTCATTGGAGGGCGGCGGCTGCTCCCTCATTGGAGGGCGGCGGCTGCTCCCTCATTGGAGGGCGGCGGCTGCTCCCTCATTGGAGGGCGGCGGCTGCTCCCTCATTGGAGGGCGGCGGCTGCTCCCTCATTGGAGGGCGGCGGCTGCTCCCTCATTGGAGGGCGGCGGCTGCTCCCTCATTGGAGGGCGGCGGCTGCTCCCTCATTGGAGGGCGGCGGCTGCTCCCTCATTGGAGGGCGGCGGCTGCTCCCTCATTGGAGGGCGGCGGCTGCTCCCTCATTGGAGGGCGGCGGCTGCTCCCTCATTGGAGGGCGGCGGCTGCTCCCTCATTGGAGGGCGGCGGCTGCTCCCTCATTGGAGGGCGGCGGCTGCTCCCTCATTGGAGGGCGGCGGCTGCTCCCTCATTGGAGGGCGGCGGCTGCTCCCTCATTGGAGGGCGGCGGCGGCTGGTCCCTCATTGGAGGGCGGCGGCGGCTGGTCCCTCATTGGAGGGCGGCGGCGGCTGGTCCCTCATTGGAGGGCGGCGGCGGCGGGTCCCTCATTGGAGGGCGGCGGCGGCTGGTCCCTCATTGGAGGGCGGCGGCGGCGGCGGCTGGTCCCTCATTGGAGGGCGGCGGCGGCTGGTCCCTCATTGGAGGGCGGCGGCGGCTGCTCCCCCATTGGAGGGCGGCGGCGGCTGGTCCCTCATTGGACTATATCCACCAGTGGAGGAGCAATCTTTTCCAATCCTGCAGCCCATGGAGGTAAATACTGCAGATATCGAGAAAAGATATTTAGGGCAACAACCAAGCGGAAAGTAAGTGAGTCCAGGGCTGTGCGCGCCCGGCAACAGGAGCTTGCTGACCATGTCCCGGCCCAGTGGGTAAAGGCAGTTCCTAAGCCGCCTGCTGGTTAGGCATGGAGGAAGCAATGCTATGGTTCTTGCTCCTGATCACTATCTACAGACTGTTGTTTGAATGGGCTCTGTGGATTTCAGGTGAGATTTGGATCATCTTGGCTTTAGTACACATAGAATCTCCAGCACAGAAACAGGCCATTTGGCCCAACAGGTCAATGCCGGTGGTTATACTCCACTCCTGCCTCCTCGCACTCTAATTGCCTCTTCCCACCCTGCTCCTGTATTCCTCTATTCCCTTCTCCCTCGTGTAGTCATCAAACCTCCCCTTAATTGTGTCAGTGCTATCTGCTACTTGTGATGAAATCGCCTGCCTGCTTGCTGGCTGGACTGGTATCTATCTGTAATAACAACAGAAAACGCTGGAAAAACTCAGCAGGCCAGGCAGCATCCGTGGAGAGAGAAAGAGAGTTAACGTTTCAGGTCGATGACCTTTCATCAGAGAAAGGTCATCGACCTGAAACGTTAACTCTCTTTCTCTCTCCACGGATGCTGCCTGGCCTGCTGAGTTTTTCCAGCGTTTTCTGTTGTTATTTCAGATTTCCAGCATCCGCAGTATTTTGCTATGGTATCTATCTGTGCCTGCTGCCCCTGGAATGGGACCCAGCAAGAGTAGTGCCTTGGTGTGGGGTGGGTAGTGGGAGGTGATGTTTATGCTGTAAATGTAAGAGTTTGGAACCGAGATTTTAAAGCTGGTTTAATTTGGTCCACCATGAAACTGGATACACAAAGGTAAATCTTCACCCCGTTCCTTTTCCTGCAGGTAATTCTGTACACCTTGCTGAGCCAGGAACGCAGGGAAGATCCCGAGGCTGGATTTCTCCTCTACCTCAAGACCGGTGCCATGCATCCAGTACCAGGCAATCGTATGGACAGGAGAGGTATCAAACAATTGGGGAATTTAGGAAACGAATATTACTGGGCCATAGCTTTTGTGAAGTGATGGAATGCACTATTCCATCTGTCATTGAAGCTCGGGCACCCGGTGGAGGTGGTTGTTTACCTCAAGTTGAGATTCTCCTGGCAGGTGAGTGATACGACCATGATGGCTTTCACCAGCCGAACCCTGCCAGCTGAATACCGGCCACTTGGGCAAGGTGCCTGTGAAATTAGAACCACCAGGGGTCAGTGTCCTCCAGAGAACATTGATAAAGTCAGCAAAAGTGGATGAGAGTCGAGGTAAAACTGTCACTGCATAAATGGGGACACGGCACTGCAAGCAGAGGATTTGGGAAGGCCCGAGGACAGGTTTCCCAATGGTTGAGTGGGTAAAGGCAGTGTGTGGTGTGGCACTGAGCCCCACAGACAGGAAGAACCCAGTTTTGTCTCGCCGAGGTAGCTGACCAGCCAGGGTAGTAGTTGGGGCACCATAATTGGCTTCAGTATCCCTAAGCTAGAGAGGGGGAATGATCGGGCAGGGCTCGTGTCTATGATCACTGGCAGGGTGGCCCACTGTTGAGAAGGGCACAGGATTGAAGGTTGTGACGAGAGGATTGGGCTCTGCTGTGATGCACCCTATGGTAGAATAGTCTGCTAACGCTCATTGTGTAGGCTCAAGCTTGGCGAGATACCAGATGGCTCCAGCTGCATGTGAAGCCTGGAAGAGCGGAAGGGTTAAAACTAGGAGGAGGAAGTGTTCATCCAGGTATCTTGACACACGCAGAAACCCAACATGATTTTAGTACTTAGAAACTCACACAGGGAGAGTCTGTGCCTGATACGGAGACACACACTTTCCCTGCAGCGGCACACATATTCAGCTGTCGGCTCGGCTGGTAAAAGCCATCATGGTCGTGTCAATCTGCCCTCACCTAAACCTGCAGAGGGAGAGAATGATGGTTGAGCCAGGAACACCCTACACATTAGAGTTGAAAGGTTATCTGGAGCGGAGTGGGAAGAATTACAGCCCCAGTGACAGGTCTATGACCTGCTCCCAATCAATGAGCAGAGGCAAATGCTCTCAGCTGACCACTCATTTGTACACACATTATCAGGGAATGAATCCACTGTCTTACTAACACTAGTACCAAGCATTCGTATTCATGAACACAAGATTCATCCCTCTAATGCTCAACTTCTCCACCATAACGCCCAACTGTATCTTGCACACCCAGCCCAGTTGACCCTGCAAAGTCCTCCTCACCAACATCTGGGGACTTGTGCCAAAATTGGGAGAGCTGTCCCACAGACTAGTCAAGCAACAGCCTGACATAGTCATACTCACAGAACCATACCTTTCAGCCAAAACATTCACTCCCTCCACCACCGGCGCACCGTGGCTGCAGTGTGTACCATCTACAAGATGCACTGCAGCAACTCGCCAAGGCTTCTTCGGCAGCACCTCACAAACCCGCGACCTCTTCCACCTAGAAGGACAAGGGCAGCAGGCGCATGGGAACACCACCACCTCCAAGTTCCCCTCCAAGTCACACACCATCCTGACTTAGAAGTATATCGCCGATCCTTCATCGTCGCTGGGTCAAAATCCTGGAACTCCCTCCCTAACAGCACTGTGGGAGTATCTTCACCACACGGACTGCAGCGGTTCAAGAAGGCAGCTCACCACCACCTTCTTAAGGGCAGCTAGGGATCGGCAATAAATGTTGGCCTTGCCAGTGACACCCACATCCCATAAACAAATAAAACAAATGGTTTTTTTTTAACCTGAAAACTGTTTTTGTTTCAATCCTCACACAGAACTGCTGAAGCTAAGGAACCAGTTGGCTTTTTATTTAACCAATGGCGTAGTTTGGCCAGCATCAAAGAATACGGAGGCACAGCCTGCACCGCTACCTCCTGTCATCAGTGACCAACAGGCTTGCAGGTTCTGCTCGCAGAGACGTAACTGTGCTTTATACAGCAGGTAAGGGAGTGTCCAATCACTGGGGCCGTACCAGGAAACAGTGAGAGAGTGTCCAATCACTGGCGCCGTACCAGGAAACTGAGGGAGTGTCCAATCACTGGCGCCGTACCAGGAAACTGTGAGGGAGCGTCCAATCACTGGCGCCGTACCAGGAAACTGTGAGGGAGTGTCCAATCACTGGGGCAATGGTGGGAGGGGTTGTGTTGCTGCGGGTGACCCTGGGAATTTTTTCGACTCATGCCCATTGGCCCTCGTGCTTTGGTGGGTCTAGACACGCTTTCACCCAGGGGACTCAGCCCTAGGTCCATTTCTTGCTCATGCACTCACACTCTTGCACGTGCATACAGTTACACACTCAATCACACTCGCTCACTTCCAGCAGGTGA
The DNA here is from genome assembly GCA_030390025.1 of Squalus acanthias. NCBI lineage: Eukaryota > Metazoa > Chordata > Chondrichthyes > Squaliformes > Squalidae > Squalus > Squalus acanthias. The sequence continues at coordinate 54,146,629 of CM059438.1, forward strand.
CATTTTATAGTGGTAAGGAATAGGCTGACTTCCCCATCCTCGTTCCCAACCCAGGAATGCTTATGTGTGGCTCAGTTCTATGCCGGGGAAGTGAATTTATCTATTATTTATTTCTTGTGAAGCTATGAAATTTCAAGTTTAGTGAATGCACGGTATACTGAAAAGATGAATGGTGAAGCAAATATTATAGGAGTCTGTGGAACAGACAGAGAGCTAGGACTGGCAAGTTAAGCCGCCGCCTTGTTCTGCAGGGCAGTGGAGCAGGAGATGGAGGGCTGTTTTGTGCCTGTAGATGTGAAAGCTGTTCTGCAGCAGGAGACCCAACACTTGCAGCTTGTGGATCTGCAGTACTTCCGGCTCTGGTACCTGCTCTGTGTTCTGGAAGCGCACGCAGTCGATAGCAAAGGAGGGTCCCGAAACATCTGGATGCACTCTGCAGAGGACAGGTGAGAAAGAATCACTTTATCGTGTCATAGCAGTCATGACCCTTGTGATGTGGGGGGGCTGTGTGCCGGGGGGGGGGGCGGTGTGGGCCGTGCGCGGGAGGGGGGCGGGGTGGGGGGGGGGGCTGCTGTGCGGGGCCGTGTGCGGGGGAGGGGGGGCCGTGTGCGGGGCCATGTGCGGGGGGACTGGCCAACCTATCAGCATAACCCTCTATTCCCTTCTCCCTCAATGCTTATCTAACCGCCCCTTAAATGCATCTATACTAATCGCTTCAGCCACTCCCTGTGGTAGCGAATTCCACGTTCTCACCACTCTCTGGGTAAAGAATTTTCTTCTGAATTCCCTATTTGATTTCTCGGTGACTATCTTATATTGATAGCCTCCAGTTTTGCTCTTCCCCACAAGTGGAAATACTCTCTCTCTATCTACTCCATCAAAACCTTTCATGATTTTAAAGACCTCTATTAGGTCACCCCTCAGCCTTCTCTTTTCAAGAGAAAAGAGACCCAGCCTGTTCATCCTTTTCTGATAGGTGTACCCTCGCATTTCTGGTATCTTCTCTGCACCCTCTCCAGTGCCTCTATATCCTTTTCATAATATGGCGACCAGAATTGCACACAGTACTCCAAGTGTGGTCTAACCAAGGTTTGATACAAGTTTAGCATAACTTCACTACTTTTCAATTCTATTCCTCTAGAAATAAACCCCAAGTGCTTGGTTTGCTTTTTTTATGGTCTTGTTAACCTGTGTCGATACTTTGTGATTTCTGTATTTGTACTCTGAGATGCCTTTGTTCTTCTACCCCATTTAGATTCTTATTTTCCAAGTAATATGTGATCTCCCTATTTTTCTTACCATAATGTAATACCTCACATTTATCTGTGTTGAATTTCATTTGCCAATTATATGCCCATTCTGCAAGTTTATTAATGTCCTCCTGTAATTTGTTGCAGTCCTCCTCAGTATTGGCTTCCCCCCCCAATTTGGTGTCATCTGCAAATTTAGAAATTGTGTTTTTGATTCCAAGGTCTAAATCGTTAATATAAATTGTGAACAGCAGTGGTCCCAGCACTGATCTTGTGGAACACCACGACCCACCTTCTGCCACTGTGAATAGCTACCCTTTACTCCCACTCTCTGCTTTCGGTCTTGAAGCCAGCCAGCAATCCATTCTGCTACTTGTCCCCTGACTCCACATTCTCTGACCTTATTCATTCGTGATTATGTGGTACCTTATCGAAGGCCTTTTGAAAATCTAGATAAATTATATCTACTGCATTACCTTTGTCTACTCTCTCTGTTACCTCTTCAAAAAATTCAATTAGGTTGGTCAAGCAAGAATTTCCCTTTTGAAATCCATGCTGACTACTTATACTTTTCGTTTCTAGATGTTCTTCTATTTTCTCCTTTAGTAGGGATTCCATTATTTTTCCTACCACTGATATTAAGCTGACTGGTCTATAGTTCCCTGGTCATGTTCTTTCCCCCTTCTTAAATATCGGTATTACGTTAGCTATCCGCCAGTCCTCTGGTACTACACCTTTTTCTAACGAATTACTAAATAATGTATAGAAATGCCTCTGCTATTTCTTCCCTAGATTCTGTTAAAATGCGCGGATGTAATCCATCTGGACCAGGGGTTTTATCCTGAGTTTCATTAGTTTATTTAGTATATCTCCTTGTTTTATATTAAATGCAGTTAACTCATTACTAATCTCATCATCCGATGTCCTCTCCACCTGTTCTATCTTTCTGGTAAATACTGAAGCAAAGTAATTATTTAATATCTCTGCCATCTCCCTATCGTTACCTGTGATATTATCCTCTCCATTCCTTAGTGGCCCTATTCCCATCCCGACCTTCCTTTTTTTATTTATGTGCCTGTAAAATATTTTACTATTTTGTTTTATGTTCCTTGATAATTTACTTTCACTATCCTCTTTGCCTTCCTAATTTTTTTTGACTTCTCTCCTAATCCCTTCATATTCTCCCTTATCATGCTCTCTCCTTTTGTAATTACTGTTTTTCTTAGTTTATTTTCCATTGAAGAGAGGGCAGTGTAATGTTTTTGAGATTGTTTTATGTTGATGTTTGGATGATTTTGTTTTGATAGGGAGCTGCGAGGTTGTTGTGTCGCTAACCTTGTGCGCAGTAGTTGTGTACAGACCGTTTCTGATGGACAGTACCAGCATCAATTCACACGGAGAAGTGGGTCCATCTCGAAAACTGCACTAATGGTTGGAGACAGAGTTGTAGTAAGTGGGCAGGAGAAAGTGCTGCTTGCTGTGTCTTCCGGATATGTCACTGAAGTCCACTCCTCCCAGGTTACGTGCACACTAGATCGGTAAGGGACTCCAAACACTGTCATGATCTTGTAGGAAGGAGTGAACCTAAAATCCAATAGGAGAAATTGGATCGGGGTTTATCACTTATGTCTGGGATTTTACAGGATGCCATTTGGTTTGCGGAGTCATTCTACACAAACCATCTCATGTAAAGAAACTGTACAAACTTGGTGCTGCTTGTGACTATAATGCAGCACTGCCGAGATTTATTGTTAACTCTTGTCCCACTTGGAAGATCTCAAGGGCATGACACAAAACTTAATGCGCTACTTCATTTAACTGCAGTGATAGCACTGCCGTTATCATTAAAAGCTTCAGTGTCACTGATTACAGTGAACATAAAGTACAGTCAGAAATGAACCTTCCAGTATCAGCACTGTTACTAAAATTCAGTTCCAAGATTACAGCATGCACTCTCCCAATCCTTCCCAAAAATCTTGCACAAGATGAAAACTGTTGACTTTGTAAATCAGGCATCCTGACGTGTCACCAATAGACCCATTGTCAGCGACAACTCGAGATGCTTCATCCAGAAAAAACATGGCCAAAAATTGTTGATGCCAAATCTCTACTATAACTTTACAGATTAATTTGTTTCATTCCAGTAATTTTATTGCATGTTTTCAACCACAAGAGAATAAGTCTATTTTGTCTTTCTTTCATTCAGTTAGAATGTTTTGTGTCTGTAGAAACTTCAATACTGCCCTTGAAAACAGACATCCATCATCCTTGCATTGAGTGAGACATGTCCTGAAAATCGTCCATTACGTTGCCGTAGCGCCCGGCTCGACGTTTTCGCCCCGCTTCTCATCTTCCCACTACATCGTATCTCCCTCTACTAGCACAAAAGCCTCCAGTTCGCACATCTTATTCCACCTACTAACATCCTCTGGTAGTGTTACTTCCTCTTTTGGTCCTCTTGTGACTGCCTGTTACTGGTGCCTGACCGTCTGTGTTCAAATCTGCTTCATGATGCCTTCCACTCTTCAATCATTTGTCTGCGGTTTCTATATATTGGGGGATTCCAGGCTGACACCACATGGTCAGTGCTTTAAATATGCTATGACCAGAATACAGCATCACATTGACTAGAACTCTGCCTTGCCACGCAGGAACCTCTCCAGGCTGCCTCTAGAAACGGTCTTCAGACTCGACCATGATGAAGGAGTTGGAAATATGAACACTCATTTGGGAAACCTTTCTAAATTAATGGAACAATCTGCAGTCAGGTAAGTCAGAACTGCGAAAAAAACGTATTGCTATGTAACTTTTTATTATTTTTTGTGCTCGTCCAGATAGGGGCTGCCAGTCCCCTGGGTAATGGAACATATTCTCATCTGAGTATCAAACACTCCCAGGGCAGGTACAGCACGGGTTAGATACAGAGTAAAGCTCCCTCTACACTGTCCCGTCAAACACTCCCAGGGCAGGTACAGCTCGGGGTAGATACAGAGTAAAGCTTCCTCCATTTTTTTCTAAATATTAATGACCTGGACTTGGGTATACAGGGCATAATTTCAAAGTTTGCAGATGACACGAAACTCGGAAATGTAGTCAACAGTGAGGAGGATAGTAACAGACTTCAGGAGGACTTCGACAGACTGGTGAAATGGGCAGACACATGGCAGATGAAATTTAGTGTAGAGAAGTGTGAAGTGCTGCATTTTGGTAGGGAGAATGAGGAGAGGCAATAAAAACTAAAGGATTTTAAAGGGGGTGCAGGAACAAAGACACCTGGGGGTGTATGTACACAAATCTTTGAAAGTGGCAGGACAAGTTAAGGAGACAGTGCAAAAACCATGGGATCCTTGGCTTTATTAATACAGTACAAAAGTAAGGAAGTTATGCTAAACCGTTATAAAACACTGGTTAGGCCTCAGCTGGAGTATTGTGTCCAATTCTGGGCACCACACCTTTAGGAAGGATGTCAAGGCCTTAGAGAGGGTGCAGAAGAAATTTGCTGGAATGGTACCGGGGATGCGGGACTTCAGTTATGTGGAGAGACTGGAGAAGCTGGGGTTGCTCTTCTTGGAGCAGAGACGGTTAAGAGGAGATTTGATAGAGGAGTTCAAAATCATGAACGATTTTGATAAGAGTAAATAAAGAGAAACTGTTTCCAGTGGCAGAAGGTTCGGTAACCAGAGGGCACAGATTTAAGGTGATTGGCAAAAGAACCAGAGGCGACATGCGGAATCATTTTTTTAATGCAGTGAGTAGTAACTTTCAAAAGGGGATTGGATGCATACTTGAAGGGGAAAAAAATACAGGGCTACAGGGAAAGAGCAGAGGAGTTTGACTAATCGGATAGCTCTTTCAAAGAGCCAGCACAGGCACAATGGGCTGAATAGCCTCCTTCTGTGCTGTATTTAGTGTGTCAGCTGTGGCTCAGTTGGCAGTACCCTCGTCTGAGTCAGAAGGTTCAAGTCCCACTCCAGAGACTTGAGCCCAAAAATCTAGGCTGACACTCCAGGGCAGTACGGAGGGAGTGCTGCACTGTCGGAGGTGCCGTCTTTCGGATGAGACATAAAACCAAAGCCCCGTCTGCTCTCTGAAGTAGACGTAAAAGATCCCATATTGTGGTATGTAAATGATGAACTGTTCTGTATTTCCTCAGTGATAAGCTTCGAGAGCTGATCATAGAACTCAGGCCTCCGCAGTTCATTCCCTACCTGAGCACCGTACTCCCACGGGAAGCAAAGGAGACCGTGGCTAATATCCTGATAGGTACGCTGTGTATTTTATATTTGCTATATTCTCTGCTGGTGTCTTTGTGAAGTTTACATTTCCTATTCAAATTAGGCTTAACAGACTGGATTTGTTAATGGCTCTAATCCTGTAACACTGCTGCATGCCTGGCAGCATGGAGGTGTGTCTAGTGAGGGGCCTGTCACCCTCTCCTCCCCTCCCCCCCCAGCTCCCTCTCCCCTTCTCCCTCTCTCTCTTCCCCCCCCCCCCCCCCCCCCAGCTCCCTCTCCCTCTCCCCGCCCGCCCCGCCCCCCCCCCCCCCCCCCCCAGCGCTCACCCCTCTGTAACGGTGATATTTTTCAGAAGCTGGCTCTTGTTCAGCTGATGAAGCTCTAACCTTGTTTTCTTCCATTCAAGGCCTGAACAAACCTCAGAAACAAGCCATGAAGCGGGTGCTGCTCTCCAACGACTACACACTGATCATGGGCATGCCTGGAACAGGCAAAACTACCACCATCTGCACTCTGGTAAGGCAAAGGCCACAGGGTGTTCCAATCATGTGGAAATGGGCAGTGCTCTCAGCCTAGAGCGGGGATCACTGGTTAGCTGCCTCCGGCAGGGCCTAGTGATTGGTGTCAGCTCCTGAACTGGCAAAGAGAGGGCTGCTCGGCTGCATTTCCAGCTGGTGCCGGGCACTTTCCTGTAAGGCTCGTTTTATTATTTGCAGTACAGCAATATTTTACTATTGATGTGAGCGACTCATTTCAACATTAATTTTGAGATATATTTAGTGGCTGTTTTTCTGTTCTTTGATGAGGTGAGGATCCTTCACGCCTGTGATTTCAGTGTCCTCCTGACTAGTTATACCCACTCGGCTGTTGATAACATTTTGCTGAAACTGGCTCGATTCAATGTGGGCTTCCTGCGTTTGGGGCGTTATCAGAAGGTCCATCCCGACATCCGAAAATTCACCGACGAGGATATTTGCAAAAGGAAATCCATTCGAACTCTGACTGAGCTGGAAGGGCTGTACAAGAGTGAAGTAAGTGTGGTAATGTTGGCCAAGGCCTTGGTTCAGTCTGACGGTGTCGCGTGCTGCAGTAATAGATCCACAGCTGCTGGGTGCCCTCGTCTACTTTGTGAACCCAGCCTGTGGCCTATTTTACCATGGAATGCATCACAGACTAGCCTGATACTGTTCTCATCAAGCCGGCAGGCATGTGCACTCACCAGCAGGGGACAGAGGATATAGATCAGGAGTGGGCACGCTAGCTCACTTCTTCTCATTCTTTCCCCTCCTTAACCCAGAGGGCTAAGGCCAATTGTAGTGACCTGGAATTAAACTGGGCCCCTCCTGGTCCATGTGCCTTAGTTCAATACTGCATGGTGCCTTTACCCACTGATCATCGGGGCAACTTCTAGTATTTATAGTGTAAGAATAAGGTGATTGGCAAAAGAACCGGAGGTGACATGAGGACAAACTTTTTTATGCGATGAGTGGTTAGGATTTGGAATGCACTGCCTGATAGGGTGGTGGATACAGATTCAATAGCAGCCTTCAAAAGAGAATTGGATAAATACTTGGAGAAAACTTTGCAGGGCTATGGGGAAAGAGCGGGGGAGTGGGACTAACTGGATTGCTCTTTGAAAGGGCCAGCGCAGACAAGATGGGCCAAATGGCCGCCTCCTGTGCTATATGATTCTATTAATTGCATGGTTACACTTGTACTTAGAAAATCTCTAATCCACATTCCTGAACTCACTAACCTGGCTTCTGCATTAGACAAGCATGACTCCCCATCCCTCTGTTACCTTAACAACTGCACAATGTAAAGCTACTTTCCATATGGACACACCTGCTTAACCCAGTAATCATTGCAGTGATGATGCTGCAGAACTTTGTTGTGAAATTTTACTTGAATCTGTATCCATAGGCCGTTTCAGATATTAAATTCATCATTGATATTCTCCACACACCCTAATTTAATTTATATTGGTTATATTGCTGACCTGTTACAAATTTTCTGGTTTTGCACTCAGCTTCTTATGGTTCAGCATCACTGGTCACTCTCATAAGTGGACATCACATCCCCTATGATCTGGAGTGTACCATTACTGCCCAGAATCTAGTAACCTGGAACGCTTGTTGCCTTCACCAGCGACTAATCTCACACCAGCGACTGTAATTACACACCCATTACTGGAATCTTGCCCGTCGCCGGGACACCTCAATGCTGTAATCTTTCACATGTTGCCATGTATTTTCTCCTATCTTGATGAAAGGAGTGCTAAACCACACTGATGTGTGATGAGGCTTGATTGAAAACTAATAAACTGGTCTGTTTTACATAAAAGACACAAATGAGCAGAATAGTTTTCACAATGAAATCTGTCAATTTCTTACTGCTCCTTGTTCTAAGAAAGTAATAAAAATGTAAACTCTACTGACACTGCTGGGCAAAAACCCAGGCTGGGGCTCTTTTCCCTAGAAAAGAAAAGACTGAGGGGGGTGCCCTGATAGAGATCTTTAAAATTATGAAAGGGTTTGGTAGGAAGACGTAGAGAAGATGTGGCACTTGTTGGGGGAGACCAGAACTGGGGGCCATAAATATAAGATAGTCATTAATCAATCCAACAGGGAATTCAGGAGAAACTTCTGTGGTTAGAATGTGGAACTCGCTATCACAAGGAGTAGTTGAGGCGAATAGCGTTAGATGCATTTAAAGGGAAGCTAGATAAGCACATGAAGGAGCAATGAATAGTGGAATGTGCTGATGGGAGATGAAGAGGGGAGGGAGGAGGCTCGTGTGGAGCATAAACACCAGTATGGACTAGTTGGGCCGAATGACCTGTTTCTGTGCTGTACATTCTATGTAATCTATGTAAAGACTCATTCAAAGTAGCTAATCCTGAGCAAACTGCCACTCTATTTTAGTTACAAGCAGCACAGGCTCTGTTCTTACTGTTCTTGTGTCTGAGAGAGGGAGGAAAAAAGGGAACCTTCATGTGTGTGATTCGTAGGGGGGAAGGGTTCATCCCACCGCGCCACCAATCAAAGTTACCACTCTAATTGAAATACCTCCCCTTTGATGTAGATGCCAGAGACGTCCAAATGTCTGTTTAGCTGAGCCCCCTTCTGGGCACATTGAATGAGAGCTGTCGTTACTGATGGTCCAACTTACAACTCATCAACCTTGTGGTTTTTCCCATTGTCTCAAAGCTGCCTAAACTTGCATGGATAAATAGTTTTATGGCTGGCACGTCGCTCTTAATTAACACTTAGAATCACCAAAGCCACTGATTATATCAAATGCAGCGTTTTAGATTTAATAAATATTATAAATTAACAGACTTCTGCTCCGGCAATAGTGATAAAATCCAAACCTTGTGTGGGAGGCATGTTAACGTTGTAGTGACATCAACATTGTTTTCATCCTTGTTCCCATTGAGCCCAGGCTCCGTGCCTCTTCAGTTTCCTCAGAATTTCTTGCTACTTGCACCATATTTTCTGAATCCCTCTCTGAGTAGGTAGAGCAGGTCGACTGGGGCGTTCTCCCTTCTAGATTCAGTATATAAAGCTTCAGTCTACTGAGTTGCTCCTCTGTCAGTGCATGCTGGTGACTTGTGTTGATCCTTTCCATGTTTCGTATCTGACACTAGCAAAGTCTCATCAAGGACAATCGCTGAATGTGAGATAACAGAACAAGGCTGTAGCTGCATGAGGTTGCTGAGTAGCATGGCTGGAGTAGAGCAGAGTGGACCCGAGACATGGGAGTTGTTGAGCCAGGCCAGTCCCGATCTGGAGCTGGGAAATAGCAGTCGGAATGGCGGCAGATCAGAGTCGGGTGGATATTCTAGAACATAACCTGGGCAACCAGTGAACATAAGAACATAAATAGGAGCTGGTGTAGGCCATTTGGCCCTTCGAGCCTGCTCCGCCATTCAATAAGATCATGGCTGATCTTCTACCTCAACTCCACCTTCCCGCACTATCCCCATATCCCTTGATTCCCAAAAATTTATCGACCTCTGTCTTGAATATACTCAATGACTGACCATCCACAGCTCTCTGGGGTAGAGAATTCCAAAGATTCACAACCCTTTGAGTGAAGAAATTTCTCCTTATCTCAGTCCTAAACAGCCGACCCCTTATTCTGAGACAGACCCCGTGTTCTAGATTCCCCAGCCAGGGGAAACATTTTCTCAGCATTAACCCTGTCAAGCCCCTTATGAATTTTATATGTTTCAATTTGATCACCTCTCATTCTTCTAAACTCGAGGGAATATAGGCCTAGTCTACTCAATCTCTCCTCATAGAGCAATCCCCTCTTCCCAGGAACCAGTCTAGTGAACCCTCGTTGCACTCCCTCTATGGCAAGTATATCCTTCCTTAGGTAAGGAGACCAAAACTGTACACAATACTCCAGGTGTGGTCTCACCAGGGCCCTGTATAATTGTAGTAAGACTTCTTTACTCTTATACTCTAATCCTTTTGTAACAAAAGCTAACATACCATTTGCTTTCCTAATTGCTTGCTGTACCTGCATGTTAACTTTCTGTGATTCATGTACAAGGACACCCAGGTCCCTCTGAGTGCAAATATTTCCCAGTCTCTCACCATTCAAAAAATATTCTTCTTTTTTGTTTTTCCTACCAAAGTGGATAACTTCACACTTCCCCACATTGTATTCCATTTGCCATGTTCTTGCCCACTGAGTCAACCTGTCTATATCTCTCTGCAGCCTCTGTGCGTCCTCCTCACAGCTTAGTTTCCCAAAAGGTAATGCCAGAAGTGGGATCAGAAGTCTGACTCATGGGGAGGTGCTCCTGAGTCAACACCTACTAGAGGGTAGTGACAGCAGCAAATACCTTCACTCATCTTAGCATTTGCCCTCATGAGTGGAAGATCCAGTTGGACAAAATCCAAACGGTGTTCAAGACTTGGAGACATCCACAGATGGACCTCTTCGGACGGCCACTATGTCTGTGCTCAGGCAGACGACCACACCGAGAGACTAGACGGTCCCTTCTTTTGTTAGAAACAAAAAATTTATACGAATAGGACGAGGCCATTCAGTCCCTCGGGTCTGCCCTGTCATTCACTTAGGTCATGGCTGAACTGTACTTCAACTTCATTTACCCGCCTTTGCTCCATATCCCTTGATGCTCTCACCTAACAAAAATCTGTTGATCTCAATCTTGGGAATTTCAATTTCCACAGCCTTTTGGGGGAGCGAGTTCCAAATTTCCACTAGCTTTTGTGTGGAAAAAATGCTTCCACATTTCAATCCTGAACGGCCTAGCTCTTTTTCCCATTTCTTGGCAATGAGCTACACAACAACTTGTGTTTTACAACAACAACTTGTATTTATAAAGGGCCTTTAACGTAGAAAAACATCCCAAGGCGATTCACAGGAGTATTATAAGACAAAAAATTTGACGCCGAGCCACTTAAGGATAAATTAGGGCAGGTGACCAAAAGCTTGGTCAGAGAGGTAGGTTTTCAGGAGCGTCTTAAAGGAGGAAAGAGAGGTAGAGAGGCGGAGAGGTTTAGGCAGGGAATTCCAGAGCTTAGGGCCCAGGCAACAGAAGGCACGGAGCGATTATAATCAGGGATGCTCAAGAGGGCAGAATTAGAGGAGCGCCGATATCTCGGGGGATTGTGGGGCTGAAGGAGATTACAGAGATAGGAAGGGGCAAGGCCAGGGAGGGATTTGAAAACCAGGATGAGAATTTTGAAATTGAGGCGCTGCTAAACCGGGAGCCAATGTGGGTCAGTGAGCACAGGGGTGATGGGCGAACGGGACTTGGTGCGAGTTAGGACACGGGCAGCCGAGTTTTGGATCACAAGTTTACGTAGGGTAGAATGTGGGAGGTCAGCCAGGAGCGCGTTGGAATAGTCAAGTCTGGAGGTAACAAAGGCATGGATGAGGGTTTCAGCAGCGGATGAGCTGAGGCAAGGGCGGAGACGGGCGATGTTATGGAGGTGGAAATAGGCAATAGGCGGTCTTTGTTATGCTGCGGATATGTGGTCGGAAGCTCATTTCAGAGTCGAATATGACATCAAGGTTGCGAACAGTCTGGTTCAGCCTTAGACAGATATTAGGGAGAGGGTTGGAGTCAGTGGCTAGGGAGCGGAGTTTGTGGTGGGGACCGAAAACAATGGCTTCGTATTTCCCAATATTTAATTGGAGAAAATTTTTGCTCATCCAGAACTGTATGTCAGACAAGCAGTCTGACAATTTAGAGACCGTGGAGGGGTCGAGAGAAGTGGTGGTGAGGTCGAGCTGGGTGTCGTTAGCGTACATGTGGAAACTGACGCTGTGTTTTTGGATGATGTCGCCAAGGGGCAACATGTAGATGAGAAATAGGAGGGGACCAAGGATAGATCCTTGGGGTACCTCCGAGGTAACGATGCGGGAGCGGGAAGAGAAGCCGTTGCAGGTGATTCTCTGGCTACGATTAGATAGATAAGAATGGAACCAGGCGAGTGCAGTCCCACCCAGCTGGACGACGGTGGAAAGGCGTTGGGAGAAGGATACACCTACCACCTATCCACCCGCTCTGGCAATCTGTGTCCTGAAATCCCCCCATACCGTTTACCCAGCCTCTAACCTGTGTCCTGTAATCTCTGACATTCCCCCCCTCACTGTTTACCCAGCCCCTAACCTGTGTCCTGTAATCTGACATTCCCCCCCTCACTGTTTACCCAGCCCCTAACCTGTGTCCTGTAATCTGACATTCCCCCCTCACTGTTTACCCAGCCCCTAACCTGTGTCCTGTAATCTCTGACATTCCCCCTCACCGTTTACCCAGCCCCTAACCTGTGTCCTGTAATCTCTGACATTCCTCCTCACCGTTTACCAGCCCCTAACCTGTGTCCTGTATTCTGACATTCCCCCCCTCACTGTTTACCCAGCCCCTAACCTGTGTCCTGTAATCTGACATTCCTCCCCTCACCGTTTACCCAGTCCCTAACCTGTGTCCTGTAATCTCTGACATTCCCCCTCACTGTTTACCAGCCCCTAACCTGTGTCCTGTAATCTGACATTCCCCCTCACTGTTTACCCAGTCCCTAACCTGTGTCCTGTAATCTCTGACATTCCCCCCTCACTGTTTACCCAGCCCCTAACCTGTGTCCTGTAATCTGACATTCCCCCCCTCACCGTTTACCCAGTCCCTAACCTGTGTCCTGTAATCTGACATTCCCCCCCTCACTGTTTACCCAGCCCCTAACCTGTGTCCTGTAATCTCTGACATTCCCCCCTCACCGTTTACCCAGTCCCTAACCTGTGTCCTGTAATCTGACATTCATTCCCCCCCTCACTGTTTACCCAGCCCCTAACCTGTGTCCTGTAATCTCTGACATTCCCCCCTCACCGTTTACCCAGTCCCTAACCTGTGTCCTGTAATCTGACATTCCCCCTCACCGTTTACCCAGTCCCTAACCTGTGTCCTGTAATCTCTGACATTCCCCCCTCACCGTTTATCCAGCCCCTAACCTGTGTCCTGTAATCTCTGACATTCCCCCTCACCGTTTATCCAGTCCCTGACCTGTGTCCTGTAATCTCTGACATTCCCCCCTCACCGTTTATCCAGTCCCTAACCTGTGTCCTGTAATCTCTGACATTCCCCCCTCACCGTTTACCCAGCCCCTAACCTGTGTCCTGTAATCTGACATTCCTCCCCTCACTGTTTACCCAGCCCCTAACCTGTGTCCTGTAATCTGACATTCCTCCCCTCACTGTTTACCCAGCCCCTAACCTGTGTCCTGTAATCTGACATTCCCCCTCACCGTTTACCCAGTCCCTAACCTGTGTCCTGTAATCTCTGACATTCCCCCCCTCACTGTTTACCCAGCCCCTAACCTGTGTCCTGTAATCTGACATTCCCCCCCTCACCGTTTACCCAGTCCCTAACCTGTGTCCTGTAATCTCTGACATTCCCCCCCTCACTGTTTACCCAGCCCCTAACCTGTGTCCTGTAATCTGACATTCCCCCTCACCGTTTTCGATTCTCCCTAATTTGAGAGTGTTGATATAATTTCTCGTGTTCATGTTTTTATGCAGAAGTTGTCCCAGCACAGGTCGCTGGGGTACATCCTACCAATGCAAAAACATTCATTAGTTTCTGCTCTTTGCCTGCTGTCCCCCAGCCGAATCCATGCTATTTTACACCCGGGAGCTCACTGTTGCGCCCGGGAACACTTCAAAAGCACTTAATTGGCTGTAAAGCGCTTTGGGACATGGTGAAAGGCGCTATATAAATGAAAGTCTTTCTTTCTTAGCCATGAGCAATGTCACAGAAGGTGAACTGGTTTTAACGTTACATCATTGTGTTACAGCTGGTGGTTGCAACGACCTGTATGGGAATGAAACATCCAATATTCAGTCAAAGGAGGTTTGACTTCTGTATTGTGGATGAGGCATCTCAGATCAACCAGCTCATCTGCCTGGGTCCCTTATTTGCTGCTGATCGATTTGTACTGGTGGGAGATCATCAACAGCTGCCACCCATCATTCAGAGCTCAGACGCCAGGTATGATCTTCAACCAACTTGGATCTGAGCTGCATTAGAAGGCCATCTAGTCTGTAATTAATAGGGTTAGATAGACAAGCCATCATCTCTCGCAGCAGGAGGGACCTATACAAGGTGGACGGGTTGCACCTGAACAGGGCTGGGACCAATGTCCTCGCGGGGAGGTTAACCAGTGCTGTGGAGGGAAGGTTTAAACTAATTTGGCAACAGGAGGGGATTCAGGATGAAGCATCAGAGGAGAAGAAACAAGGTGTGTAGAGGACTGGGAGTGACAAACTATTAGAATAAAAAGTAGTTCAGAAAGAGGAGGGATCAGATGGGAGAAATGCGAAGCAGGCTAAGGCGAGTTTGGAGTGCATGTGCGTAAATGCACGGAGCGTGACGAATAAGGTTGGTGGGCTGCAGGCACAAGTTGCCGCATAGGATTATGATATAGTGGCAGTAACGGAGACCTGGATCAAACAAGGGCAGGAATGGGAACTTAACAATGACCACAATGTATTCAGAAGGAAAATAAGGAGGGGAGGAGGGTGGCAGTATTGATCAAAGATACTGTTTCAGCCCTGGAAAAGGTTAATGTGCTTGAGGGTTCAAAGATAAAATCTATTTGGTTAAAGTTAAGGAGCTATTACACTGCTGGGTATTTACTATAAACCACCAAATAGTGGGAAGGAGATGGAGGAGCAAATTTCAGAAAAATGTAAAACAATACAGTGATAATGGGGAACTTCAATTATCCTAATATAGACTGGGAAAATAACAGTGTAAAGGGCAAAGGGGGAGGAATTCCTGAAATGTGTACAAGAGAACTTTCTCAATCAGTGTGTTTCCAGCCCAACGAGGAAGGAAGCAGTGCTGGATCTAGTTCTGGGGAATGAAGTGGGGCAAGTGGAGCATGTTTTACTCGGAGAGCATTTGGGGAACAATAATCATAATATCTGGTTTAGAGTAGTTACTAAAGGGACAAGGAACAATCAAAGGTACAGATATTTAACTGGAAAAGGGCTTATTTTAGGGATTTGAAAGGAGATTTGGCCCAGATGGATTAGAATCAAAGATTGGCAGGTGGAGCAGTAAATGAGCAATGGGAGGCCTTCAAAGAGAAGTTAGTTTGGGTACAGACTAGACGCCCACGAGGGGGAAAGGAAGGGCATCCAAAGCTAGAGCTCCCTGGCTGATTAAAGATATTGGGCCAGAAATTCGACTTCCTGCGGGTGCAAGGATCGCGCGCGTACTTGCCTACCGTGCCTGCCGTTGTGCTTCGGACCCGGGCCTCCTGCAGCTGCCGGCGCGCAGTGCTTGCGTATCCCAGGGGCGCAGTTAGTTCGAAGCGTCTCCTGGGATCACGTGGGCCATGGAGAGCCAATCGGAGCAGGGAATCTTCATTCATAGATTTTGACAGGAAGACCTGTCAAATCTATGAATAGAGATCGGCCCCAAAACCTCACTTAAAACTTCAAATAAAAAAAAAAACATCACATTTTTAAAATAACTATAAATTACATAAATTAACTACTTTAAACAAAAATTTAAATTTTTGAAAAAATTAATTACACTTTTTAACGGTGCTAAAAATAAACTTACCTTTCTTTAAAGTATGTAAAAAAGATAAACCTGTTGAAAATGTTTAAATTGTACTTAATTCACCACTTACCTTGTTAAAAGCAGGCCTTGCGCCTCCTTTATCCCCACGCAGCTTCTCCGTACTTACCCTCACTCCAAAACCTGTTAAAAAAATAAAAAAAAACCACGGAAGTTCGCTGCGTGCGCGCTGCCTCTCCGGCGCACGCGGTTGACCCTCGAACCCCTTCTTTCACGAGACCGGACGTTCCGGTTCCCCGTGCATGTGCGAAACTGGCACTTCCAGTGGCCCTATGGGTGTGTACACAGTGCGTACTCACCCGTGGAGACCCGAATTTCTGCCCCTATGGATTAAAATGAAACCGAAAACAGGCTTATGATAAATGTCAGGTTCATAATATAATAGAGAACCAAGAAATTAGAGGAGAACTGAAAAAGGAAATAGAGGGGCAAAGAGAGTGTATGAGAAAAGATTTGCGGGTAATGTAAAAGGAACACTAAAGTCTATAAAGAGTAAAAGGGAAGGGTGAGGCCGATTAGGGACCAAAAAGGAGATGATCTTGTGGAGACAAAGGACATGGCTGAGGTATTACTTGAGTACTTTGCATCTGTCTTCACTAGAGAAGAGGAAATAGTTTAAATGATTTGGGTAATTTTGCAGGACTTCCTTGCTTTGAATGGTTACTGGTTTCTCATTGGTACCAGTTACTGCCTGTAACCAAATATGTTCAGTCAGTCACATTCTGATTGGTAACATGTTCATTATTTCAACCAATAACGATTTATTTTTATAATGTGGGGTGACCACTTTTACGACGAGAGGCCAGGCAAATTTTTTGAACTCACCGCAGCGAAAACCCCCTCACAGCGACTTCTGGTCCCAATTTTAATCTCCCCAAGAAGTAAGGGCCATATTTCATGGGGCTGCAGTTTGATCTGTTTATTAGAATGTAACCTGTTGTACAACTGATCCTTCTACTGCTCCAACACATACACCCCTGCACAACACACCGTACAGCAGCACATACTGTGCCCACAGCACACCCGCGCAGCAGCACACCGCGCGCCAGCACACCGCGCAGCAGCACACTGCTCACCAACACACCGCACACCCACACCGTACACCAACACACCATACAGCAGCACACCAGCACACCGCGCACCAACACACCGTACAGACCCACACTGCACAGCAGCACACCGCGCACCAACACACCGCACAGCAGCACACCGCGCACCAACACACCGAACAGCAGCACACCGTGCACCAACACACCGCACACCCACACCGTACACCAACACACCATACAGCAGCACACCAACACACCGTACAGCAGCACACCGCGCACCAACACACCGTACAGCAGCACACCGTGCACCAACACACCGCACACCCACACCGTACACCAACACACCATACAGCAGCACACCAACACACCGCGCACCAACACACCGTACAGCAGCACACCGCGCACCAACACACCGTACAGCAGCACACCGCGCAGCAACACACCGTACAGCAACACACCGCGCAGCAACGCACACCGGCGCACCCGCACACCGTACAGCAGCGCACCGCGCACCAACACACCGTACAGCAGCGCACCAACACACCGCACAGTAGCACACCGTACGGCAGCACACCGTACCACACCTGCGCACGGCAGCACACACCGTGCCACAGTAGCACACCAGCGTATGAACACACCGCCCACAGCAGCTCACCCGCACATTGCTAATTTAATGCATTCTATGCCAACAGAGCTCTGGGAATGGATGAGAGTTTGTTTAAGCGTCTGGAGCAGAATTTCGATGCGGTTGTTCAGCTGAATGTTCAGTACAGAATGAACAGGTACTTGCTTTGAATAAAACACGTGATTTGTTACAAGTGATTTCTACTGTCCCGTAACAATCCTTTATCACTCTCCACAGCACGATTATGTCACTCAGCAACAAGCTGATGTATGAGGGAAAGCTGGTGTGTGGGTCAGAGCAAGTCGCAACCGCTACACTGCAGCTGCCCAGGTGGGGTGAGCTGGTGGCACACAGTCTGCAAGATTCTTGGTTGAAAGATGCTCTGGAGCCAAATAAGCCTGTTTGTTTTCTTAACACTGAAAAGGTGAGGTGATCTTCAATTCTGCAGTAATAGTAACCCACAAGGATTTCTGTTGTGTTGTGTTATGTTATATTGTTCTGCATCTAAACCAATGGCACATATACTGACCAATTGTCTGGAATCTGGGTAAATCAACAGCACTGATGCTCATAACCCATCCCGGAGCCCCCATCCCCGTTCCTTGGCACAGAAACACCCTCTCCCCACCACACCACCCCCCCCCCCCCGCCCCCCCTGCTGGTCCCTTGGCTCGGACCCCTCGACAAAGAGCACCTGTCCCACCTCCCCCATCCCCTGTCCGGAGCCACCCTCTCCTGTCCCAGGGGGAGAGTGGCCCTGGGGAGGGGCGGGGAAGAGCGGCCCAGGGGGAGGGGAGGGTGGGAGTGGCTCTGGGGGAGGGGAGGGGTGAGCGTCACTGGGGGAGGGGAGGTGGAAAAGCAGTTCTCCAGTGAGGAGCTGCTGTGTGTGTGCGGATTTGGCTGTTGGATAGCATTTGTTGCTCACTGTCTGTACAGTGCATTCCATTTGGGGCCTGATGTGTTTGCCTTTTTCCCAAGGTACCAGCCCTAGAGACAGATGAACAGTGCGGACTGAGTAACCTGACCGAGGCTGAGCTGGTTTACTGTCTGACAACGGTGCTGCTAAAGGTAGGTGTGTCTGACTCTGAGGGAACTGTGCATCACACTGAACAGTGCCAAGGTGAGTATTGGAGCAAACAGCACTTGTAGCAAAAGGAGCAGTCAGTGTCATCATAAGTTTCAGAAACTAACGTTACTGTTCCTGGGGACTGGCCGTGCACACAGCAGAATGTTTTCTAATCTAGTTTCAGAATTGGTCAAATAGACTCACTTGTGAGTGAGTGAGATATTTGATGTGTCACCATTTAATTGAGGCTTGCTGGAGACAGTAGTGTGTGTGTAGTGAGTGAGTTTTGTGCGTGCGTGTGGTGAGTGCATGACCAAGAAATTGATAGAGGGAGAAAATAGAATGAGAGTAAACTAGCAAGAAATATCAAAACAGATTGTAAGAACTTTTACAAGTATGTAAAAACGAAGAGATTAAGAGCAAGAGACAGGAGAAATTATAATGGGGAATAAGGAAATGGCAGAGACGTTAATCAGGTATTTTGTATCTGTCTTCACGATGGAAGAACATACCAGAAATTGTGGGGAACCAAGAGTCTAATGAGAGTGAGGAACTTAAAGCAATTAATATTAGTAAAAAAAATAGTACTGCAGAACTTAATGGGACTAAAAGCCGACAAATCCCCATGACCTGTTGGCCTGCATCCTAGGGTTTTAAAAGAGGTGGCTGCAGAGATAGTGGATGCACTGGTTTTGATCTCCAGAATTCCCTGGATTCTAAAACGGTCCCTGTGGATTGGAAGGTAGCAAATGTAACCCTGCTATTCAAGAAAGAATGGAGGGAGAGAGAAAACAGGGAACCAAAGGCCAGTTAGCCTGACATCAGTAGTAGGGAAAGTGCTCGAATCTATTGTTAAGGATGTGGTAACAGGGCACTTGGAAAATCATATGATTGAGCAAAGTCAATGTGGTTTTATGAAAGGAAAATCATGTTTGACAAATCTATTAAGAGGTTTTTGAAAGTGTAACTAGCAGGATAGATAAGGGGGAGCCAGTGGATGTAGTATGTTTGGATTTTCAAAAAGCATTCAATAAAGTGCCATACTAGAGATTGTTACACAAGATTAGGGCTCATGGGATTGGGAGTAATATATTAGCATGGATTGAGGATTAGTTAACGGACAGAAAAGAGAGTAGGAATAAGCGGGTCATTTTCAGGATGGCAGGCTGTAACTAGTGGGGTGCCGCAAGGATCAGTGCTTGGGCCTCAGCTATTCACAATCTACATCATTGACCTAGATGAGGGGACCGACTGTAACATATACAAGTTTGCTGACAATGCTAAGCTAGGTGGGAAAGTAAGCTGTGGGGAGGACGTGAGGAGGATGTAAAGAAGCTGCAAAGGGATATAGACCGGATAAGTGATTGGGCAAGAAGGTGGCAGATGGAGTATAATGTGGGGAAGTGTGAAATTATCCACTTCGGTAGGAAGAATGGAAAAGCAGAATATTTTTGAGAAGGTGAGACGAGTAAATGTTGGTGTTCAGAGGGATTTTGGGGTCCTTGTACACAAATCACAGAAAGTTAACATGCAGGTACAACAAGCAATTAGGAAGGCATCTGGTATGTTGGCCTTTATTGCAAGGGGGTTGGAGTACAAGAGTAAGGAAGTCTTACTGCAATTATGTAGAGCTTTGGTGAGACCACACCTGGAGTACTGTGCACGGTTCTAGTCTCCTTATCTAAGGAAGCATATACTTGCCTTAGTGGCGGTGCAACAAAGGTTCACTAGATTGATTCCTGGGATGAGAGGGCTGCCCTACGAGGAGAGATTGAGTAGACTAGGCCTATATTCTCTAGAGTTTAGAAGAATGAGAAGTGATCTCATTGAAACATATAAAATTCTTACAGGGCTTGACAGGGTAGGTGCAGGGAGGATGTTTCCCCTGGCTGGGGAGTCTAGAACCAGGGGTCACAGTCTCAGAAAAAGGAGTCGGCCATTTAGGACTGAGATGAGGAGAAATTTCTTCACTCAAAGGGTTGTGAATCTTTGGAATTCTCTAACTCAGAGGGCTGTGGATGCTCAGTTGTTGAGTATATTCAAGACAGAGATCGATAGATTTTTGGGCATGAAGGGAATCAAGGGATATGGGATATGGCGGGAAAGTGGAGTTGATGTAGAAGTTCAGCCATGATCTTATTGAATGGCAGAGCAGGCGCGAGGGGCTGTATGGCCTACTCCTGCTCCTAATTCTTATGTTATGTGTGCATGTGGTGAGTGTTGGTATGTGCACGATGAGGCTTAGACCCACACTGGCTGTGTTGATTTGGTTCATTCAGATCTTTACAGGTCAGTGGGATGGTGTAGCAATTTAACAATTTCTTTTAGCTTCCTTAGCTCGTGTGAGTAATGCACTCTCCCCAATAATGTGGATCTGGTGTCTAGTTTGATGTACAAAATGTACCTCGGAGTTTGTTCTGGTGGTTACTCACTTAACAGAACCTAGCTAATTTCCTGCGCACTGTCTGGACTTTATACTGAAACTTCCTGCAAGCAGGAGTCGAATGTTTCTCTGCAGGTTGTTCCTTGGGTGACTGCAGTATGTTGTACTGAGCTACATGGATCAGGAAGGCCCACAGTTTCAACCTCTGGTCTGTTGGCTGCTCCCACCACAATTGATCTTAGTTCATGCCCCTGGGCTAGGAAAAAGGGAAACAATCATTGAGCCAGAGTCCCTGCTCCTCACCACTGACCCTCCTGCATGGTGTTCCTGTCCAGACGTTGGGTAAAGATAGGATCAGGCTTATCTGTTAGATGGGACAAAGACTCAGTTAGAACTGTAGCCAATACATTAGGTGGGAGTAAGGGACTAACATTCAATTACAACTCTAGCCAATATGTTTGAACATCTCCCTTAGTCTCAACATTACAAACTGTGGCACTCCTTGGCTCTCAATCTTTTCTTCCTCCTCTAATAATAATCAAACTTTTGGAAATGATCGAACCACTATCTCCTGCTTTAGTTCTCTCCTGCGCTTTATAACTTTGCCAGTGTCCTGCTTTCTGTCTAATAGGCCTTTCAAGCTCAGCTGGAGTACTTTGGGCAGCCTAATAACCCTCAGGCAGCCTAATAAGCCAGATAATGTAAATAATTTAATACTTTTAAATAATCTAAAACTCTAGGTAATCTCTTTAGATAATCTAATCTAAATAATTAGTCTAATATTCGATATTTAATCGAATACTCTAAATAAAGAACAAAAGAAAGACTTGCATTTATATAGCACCTTTCATGACCATAGGACGTCCCAAAGCTCTTCACAGCCATTGAAGTACTTTTTGAAGTATAGTCACTGCTGTAATGTAGGACACGTGGCAGCCAATTTGCATGCAGCAAGCTCCCACCGACAGCAAGGAGACGATGACCAGATAATCTGTATTGGTGATGTTGGTTGAGGGATGAATATTGGCCAGGACACCGGGGAGAACTCTTTTACATCCACCTGAGAAGGCAGATAGGGCCTCAGTTTAATGTCTCATCCGAAAGACGGCACCGCCGACAGTGCAGCACTCCCTCCGTACTGCACTGTAGTGTCAGCCTAGATTATGTGCTCAAGTCTCTAGAGTGGGACTTGAACCCACAACCTTCCGACTCAGAAGCGAGAGAGACACAGCTGACGCCTCATACGAATAATAATTTAATACTCTTTCTTTAAACAATCTAATGCGCTTTAAATGATTTAATACTCTATAAATGACCCAATACTCTAAATTACTCCGTTACTTCATTGCCAAAGTTAGTGTGAAGTGGCAGTAAGTGCAGCAGCTTTCCTAAAGTGGGAAGGAAGCTGTGGCTGATGTTTCTGTGGCTGACCTGGACTCTTGGGTTGTTTTGTAAACAGGCTGGATGCAGGCCCTGTAACATTGGGATTATTGCACCATACAGACAGCAGCTTAAAGCAATCTCGGCCGTGCTGATGAGGGACAAAGCTTTCAGTGCTGTTGAGGTGAATACGGTGGACAAGTACCAAGGGAGAGACAAAAGTATTATCATTGTGTCCTTCGTTAGGAGTAACGGTGAGGGAAAGGTGAGTGAAGTGATGCCGGTTACTGTGTAGTATTACAAATCCAACCTATTGTGTAATCCTGTGGGAGAATGTTAACATCAACCCGGGATAGCTGGGTCTATTTTTAATATCAATCCAGTCTTAAATCAGACCTTACTTGAAAATCGTGCTTAATTGTAACTATTAAATGTGAGCTGAAGGATGCCTTTGTTGCTGTTGGTTTGATGTCCTGTCCCCCTCCAGATAGGCTTATTTCATTGGATAGGAAATGTTTCCCACCTTTAAAGGATGCTCCACAATGAGGTGATTCATAATTGCAATTCCTTTTGGGGGTGGGGGGTGACATTTGTGGGGACACATTTAAAGCCCAAGTGAATGGCCAGGGCCCACAGAGCAAGAATAGGAGAGAAGATGAAGTGAATCGAGAAGTAATCACTCAGGACTCTGAGCTGAAGGTTCGAGGGGAAAGGAAATCTGCAAGAGTTGAGTCCCAGTTTTGAGGTCCTGGAAATCAATGAGAACAGAGCGCTGTTCAGGCCCTTGATTTGAACACTGAGGATATATGGGGAGGAATAGTGCGGTGGATGCCATGTTTGGAGCACGGAAGGAATGGTAGAGGAAAGTTCAGAGGAAGGTTGACCATTGAAGTGTTGAGAAAGAGATACAAGAACGGATGTGATGGGTTAAGGGAGAGATCGCCCATCAGCCAACAAGCTGTTTCTTGTATTCTGTAGCGAGAGGCTGCTACAAGTGTCAGTGAAGCCATCACCGGTTTATGCAGCACTATTCAAGCCTTGGACACATGGACAGTGCAGAAAGTTAATGTTTCTCCAGAAAAGAGGCACAAAAGAGGAAACCGAACTTCTTGCAGGCAGATTCAGCAATTGGGAGAGGAAAGAGTGAGGTAAAAAAATGTAAGTGGACTGAGGAGGACTATAGGTGGAGGTGTCAAAGGTGAGAGCTGGTAGCTGCTGGTTAGAATGGAGAGAGGTGCTTGGAGCTGGAGGTTGAGGCCATGTAACCCAACAGAAGGTGAGGAATCACCAGCAGAAGAGTGGACAAGGGCTGGACAGTGAGTAGAGGAGGCAGTGTCAACGTGATGTGGCTTTGGTATGTTTTTGCTTTGGATTTCTCTTCAAATCTGAACAAGAAACCAGTTTAATAATTAAAATATAAAACCTGGAATAAAACACAAACCTGCAATTGCCTGACTTGCTCATTTCAGCAAACCATGAATCGTGTGCGGTGTCTCCTCAATGAAAGTGGACATTACATCAAATAGGAGATAACTGCTCTGAACTTTCTTAACAGCTTGGAGAGTTACTGAAGGACTGGCGAAGACTCAACGTAGCCCTGACTAGAGCCAAGCACAAGCTGGTAATGATGGGATGCATGTCCACGCTGTGCCAATATGCTCCTTTAAAAAAATTACTGGATCACTTGAAGACTGAAGAAATGATATCCTTTACAAGCGATAATGTGTTTAGAGGATAAAGGATGTATAAATGGCAGAGGTCCAGTCTTGAAGGTAACGGGTTAGCTATCTGGGAACTGGGTTGAAATGCAGACCAGACTGATGAGATGACATCCCCTGTGTCTGGCTGTAGGGGCCTTTGTGAAATGAGTTGGGCAGTCTCAATCCACTTCCTCATGAGCTTGGGCCACAAAGCTTTCCTTAATTTTCATTAATTAGCAATCTGACCCACCCAGACTGCTCACAGAAATTGCTGGTACATGAAATGGAAAATGTCGTGGCTGTGTCGTAGGGGATGCACGTATGAGGTTGTAGCCTTCTCTGCTTGAGTGGAAATATCTCGGGTTTCTCTTTCTATAACTATCATTTCCCATCCATGCCACCCATCCCTAGAGTGGGGGGGGGCCCGCGGGCCGTCCCCTAGAGTGGGGGGGGACACGGGCCGTCCCCTAGAGTGGGGGGGAACACGGGCCGTCCCCTAGAGTGGGGGGGGGGGGCCCGCGGGCCGTCCCCTAGAGTGGGGGGGGACACGGGCCGTCCCCTAGAGTGGGGGGGGGGGACGCGGGCCGTCCCCTAGAGTGGGGGGGGGCCCGCGGGCCGTCCCCTAGAGTGGGGGGGGACACGGGCCGTCCCCTAGAGTGGGGGGGGGGGGCCCGCGGGCCGTCCCCTAGAGTGGGGGGGGGACACGGGCCGTCCCCTAGAGTGGGGGGGGGCCCGCGGGCCGTCCCCTAGAGTGGGGGGGGACACGGGCCGTCCCCTAGAGTGGGGGGGGGCCCGCGGGCCGTCCCCTAGAGTGGGGGGGGACACGGGCCGTCCCCTAGAGTGGGGGGGGACACGGGCCGTCCCCTAGAGTGGGGGGGGGGACGCGGGCCGTCCCCTAGAGTGGGGGGGGGGACGCGGGCCGTCCCCTAGAGTGGGGGGGGGGGACGCGGGCCGTCCCCTAGAGTGGGGGGGGGGACGCGGGCCGTCCCCTAGAGTGGGGGGGGGGGACGCGGGCCGTCCCCTAGAGTGGGGGGGGACACGGGCCGTCCCCTAGAGTGGGGGGGGGCCCGCGGGCCGTCCCCTAGAGTGGGGGGGGACACGGGCCCTCCCCTAGAGTGGGGGGGGGCCCGCGGGCCGTCCCCTAGAGTGGGGGGGGGACACGGGCCGTCCCCTAGAGTGGGGGGGGGGGACGCGGGCCGTCCCCTAGAGTGGGGGGGGGGCCGCCCCCTAGAATGGGGGGGGGCCGCGGGCCGTCCCCTAGAGTGGGGGGGGGGGCCGCGGGCCGTCCCCTAGAGTGGGGGGGGGAGCCGCGGGCCGTCCCCTAGCGTGGGGGGGGGGGCCGCGGGCCGTCCCCTAGAGTGGGGGGGGGGCCCGCGGGCCGTCCCCTAGAGTGGGGGGGGGGGGGAGGATGCGGGCCGTCCCCTAGAGTGGGGGGGGGGGGGGCCGCGGGCCGTCCCCTAGAGTGGGGGGGGGGGGCCGCGGGCCGTCCCCTAGAGTGGGGGGGGAGGATGCGGGCCGTCCCCTAGAGTGGGGGGGGGGGGAGACGCGGGCCGTCCCCTCGAGTGGGGTGGGACGCGGGCCGTCCCCTAGAGTGGGGGGGGGGGGAGACGCGGGCCGTCCCCTCGAGTGGGGTGGGACGCGGGCCGTCCCCCAGAGTGGGGGGGAGGACGCGGGCCGTCCCCTAGAGTGGGGGGGCCGCGGGCCGTCCCCTAGAGTGGGGGGGAGGATGCGGGCCGTCCCCTAGAGTGGGGGGGGGACGCGGGCCGTCCCCTCGAGTGGGGGGGGGGGGGCCGCGGGCCGAACCCTAGAGTGGGGGGGGGACGCGGGCCGTCCCCTAGAGTGGGGGGGGGACGCGGGCCGTACCCTAGAGTGGGGGGGGGACGCGGGCCGTCCCCTAGAGTGGGGGGGGGACGCGGGCCGTCCCCTAGAGTGGGGGGGGGGGACCCGGGCCGTCCCCTAGAGTGGGGGGGGGGACGCGGGCCGTCCCCTAGAGTGGGGGGGGGGACGCGGGCCGTCCCCTAGAGTGGGGGGGGGCCGCGGGCCGTCCCCTAGAGTGGGGGGGGGAGCCGCGGGCCGTCCCCTAGCGTGGGGGGGGGGGCCGCGGGCCGTCCCCTAGAGTGGGGGGGGGGCCCGCGGGCCGTCCCCTAGAGTGGGGGGGGGGGGAGGATGCGGGCCGTCCCCTAGAGTGGGGGGGGGGGGCCGCGGGCCGTACCCTAGAGTGGGGGGGGGACGCGGGCCGTACCCTAGAGTGGGGGGGGGCCGCGGGCCGTACCCTAGAGTGGGGGGGGGGGACGCGGGCCGTCCCCTAGAGTGGGGGGGGGACGCGGGCCGTCCCCTAGAGTGGGGGGGGGGACGCGGGCCGTCCCCTAGAGTGGGGGGGGGACGCGGGCCGTCCCCTAGAGTGGGGGGGGGGGACGCGGGCCGTCCCCTAGAGTGGGGGGGGACGACGCGGGCCGTCCCCTAGAGTGGGGGGGGGGACGCGGGCCGTCCCCTAGAGTGGGGGGGGGGACGCGGGCCGTCCCCTAGAGTGGGGGGGGGGGACGCGGGCCGTCCCCTCGAGTGGGGGGGGGGACGCGGGCCGTCCCCTCGAGTGGGGGGGGGACGCGGGCCGTCCCCTAGAGTGGGGGGGGGGACGCGGGCCGTCCCCTAGAGTGGGGGGGGGGACGCGGGCCGTCCCCTAGAGTGGGGGGGGACACGGGCCCTCCCCTAGAGTGGGGGGGGGCCCGCGGGCCGTCCCCTAGAGTGGGGGGGGACACGGGCCGTCCCCTAGAGTGGGGGGGGGGACGCGGGCCGTCCCCTAGAGTGGGGGGGGGGCCGCCCCCTAGAATGGGGGCGGGCCGCGGGCCGTCCCCTAGAGTGGGGGGGGGAGCCGCGGGCCGTCCCCTAGCGTGGGGGGGGGGGGGCCGCGGGCCGTCCCCTAGAGTGGGGGGGGGGCCCGCGGGCCGTCCCCTAGAGTGGGGGGGGGGGGAGGATGCGGGCCGTCCCCTAGAGTGGGGGGGGGGGGGAGACGCGGGCCGTCCCCTCGAGTGGGGTGGGACGCGGGCCGTCCCCTAGAGTGGGGGGGGGGGGAGACGCGGGCCGTCCCCTCGAGTGGGGTGGGACGCGGGCCGTCCCCCAGAGTGGGGGGGAGGACGCGGGCCGTCCCCTAGAGTGGGGGGGCCGCGGGCCGTCCCCTAGAGTGGGGGGGAGGATGCGGGCCGTCCCCTAGAGTGGGGGGGGGACGCGGGCCGTCCCCTCGAGTGGGGGGGGGGGGGCCGCGGGCCGAACCCTAGAGTGGGGGGGGGACGCGGGCCGTCCCCTAGAGTGGGGGGGGGGACGCGGGCCGTACCCTAGAGTGGGGGGGGGACGCGGGCCGTCCCCTAGAGTGGGGGGGGGACGCGGGCCGTCCCCTAGAGTGGGGGGGGGGACCCGGGCCGTCCCCTAGAGTGGGGGGGGGGACGCGGGCCGTCCCCTAGAGTGGGGGGGGGGACGCGGGCCGTCCCCTAGAGTGGGGGGGGGCCGCGGGCCGTCCCCTAGAGTGGGGGGGGGAGCCGCGGGCCGTCCCCTAGCGTGGGGGGGGGGGCCGCGGGCCGTCCCCTAGAGTGGGGGGGGGGCCCGCGGGCCGTCCCCTAGAGTGGGGGGGGGGGGAGGATGCGGGCCGTCCCCTAGAGTGGGGTGGCCGCGGGCCGTCCCCCAGAGTGGGGGGGAGGATGCGGGCCGTCCCCTAGAGTGGGGGGGCCGCGGGCCGTCCCCTAGAGTGGGGGGGGGGACGCGGGCCGTCCCCTTGAGTGGGGGGACGGGGGACGCGGGCCGTCCCCTCGAGTGGGGGGGGGGGGGACGCGGGCCGTCCCCTCGAGTGGGGGGGGGGGGCCGCGGGCCGTACCCTAGAGTGGGGGGGGGACGCGGGCCGTACCCTAGAGTGGGGGGGGGGCCGCACCCTAGAGTGGGGGGGGGGGACGCGGGCCGTCCCCTAGAGTGGGGGGGGGGACGCGGGCCGTCCCCTAGAGTGGGGGGGGGACGCGGGCCGTCCCCTAGAGTGGGGGGGGGACGCGGGCCGTCCCCTAGAGTGGGGGGGGGACGCGGGCCGTCCCCTAGAGTGGGGGGGGGGACGCGGGCCGTCCCCTCGAGTGGGGGGGGGGACGCGGGCCGTCCCCTAGAGTGGGGGGGGGGACGCGGGCCGTCCCCTAGAGTGGGGGGGGGGACGCGGGCCGTCCCCTAGAGTGGGGGGGGGGACGCGGGCCGTCCCCTAGAGTGGGGGGGGGGACGCGGGCCGTCCCCTCGAGTGGGGGGGGGACGCGGGCCGTCCCCTCGAGTGGGGGGGGGACGCGGGCCGTCCCCTAGAGTGGGGGGGGGGACGCGGGCCGTCCCCTAGAGTGGGGGGGGGGACGCGGGCCGTCCCCTAGAGTGGGGGGGGGGACGCGGGCCGTCCCCTCGAGTGGGGGGGGGGACGCGGGCCGTCCCCTCGAGTGGGGGGGGGGACGCGGGCCGTCCCCTCGAGTGGGGGGGGGGGACGCGGGCCGTCCCCTAGAGTGGGGGGGGGGACGCGGGCCGTCCCCTAGAGTGGGGGGGGGGACGCGGGCCGTCCCCTAGAGTGGGGGGGGGGACGCGGGCCGTCCCCTAGAGTGTGGGGGGGGGCCGCGGGCCGTTCCCCTCGAGTGGGGGGGGGACGCGGGGCCGTCCCCACCATTTCTGGGGGCATTGCGTTAAATGAGGTCACTTTTTGCGCAGCTGGAAGAAGGTACTGCTGTGCTTTCATGTTTTGTTTAACAAGTTTCCGGCTCGAATAACCTCCCCCCCCCCCCCCCCACATCCCAAACACCCAACCATTGCTAGCAGTTCCTTCATGAATAATCCCTGTCGGCTAGGAACCCACCAGGAATGGCTCCAGCTGAATTGGGTAGCATTGCTGTGGGGTGATCACGGGTCCCGTGTGGATGACTGGTGCCCGTCTGTAGGATTGCACGCCCCAGCTTGGGCACCCTGCCAACCGTCTTCACACACACGGAGCCTTGGCCATCACTGGTTAGTGGTTTCACTTCATGGCTGAGTGATTCAATGGACTTCAATCTCCACAATGCAGGGTTATGACAATTCTTCCTTTTCCTTAACCAGCTCTACATCATTGACCTTCCCCCTGCAGCGCACACAATTACTACTGTGAAGTGAATGCGTTCGTCCTCCTGAATAATGTGAATGTGGTGAGCTGCTGCTCGGCGGTACATGCCTACATCAAGAACGCACCTACATCGCTGCTCAATCTCTGTCTACCTCCTGGATAAGCACTGCCACTCTAATCAGTCTGACCTATGTGTCAGTCAGTTGAATCTTTTATCTCCAAAAGACAAGTTTCAAACAATTGATCAGACGTTCTCACATTGTTGAATTCCGTTCTGAAAAGATTTGAGTTCCTTTAACATGCCTTTAGATATCGAAGACTGTGAAATCACTACTGGGTCATTTAATGTCAACTACGCGCACGTTCAAAATCATGGTCCATCCACGCGCATGCCACTGCCCGAACTGTATCGTAACACTACGTAACATCTCCACATAGTATCGTATTATTGAGTAACATCCCCCCAAACTGCATCGTATTAATGTGTAACATCCCCCCACCCCCCGAACTGTATGGTAACATGGTGTAACATCCTCCTCTAACCGTATGGTAGCACTGTGAAAGACTTGAAACATTTCAGATACCTTGTTGGCATGATAGGGAATTTTAGTTTTTAATGTAGTTACTACACTGTCTGGCACACCGGGGGTGGGGGGGCCACTATGTCTGATGTGTAATGTACAATTGATGAGATTTCCTAAACCAGTTTTGAACTAATTACCATTTGAGGAATGTCTGTTCAGTATCATTCCTGGTACTTTACCAATTTTAATACAAGTTGATGCTGGAGCTGCATCTAATCTGTGTAAATTCAATAAAAAGGTGTTAGAAAAATTAACCAAAATGGTCATTTTTCAGTTTCACATTGAAACAGTCCTCTTATTCTGTTCTGCAAAGAGAATTCCTTGGAAGAGTACAGGGTGTATACAGTATGTGGGGAGTCTGATTACTCGTCAGGAACAGAGCCCCCTCCCCCTTCAAAGAGCTCCTCCCCATTTTGACCATAAACGTTTGTCTTATTTATCCCTGTCTACTTCAGGTTAGTTGAAGTCCCCAGTTATTAATGCTCTGTTACTGCTGCAGATCTCATGGTGTCTTGCCTATATTTAGTGCTCTGAAAATGGTAACAAACCCTAACTAATTCTTAACTCTAGTGGTGGGAGTCATACCTAGCACAAAGGAAGATGGTTGTGGTTGTTGGAGGTCAATCATCTCAGCTCCAGGACATCGTTGCAGGAGTTCCTCAGGGCAGTGTCCTTGGCCCAACTACCTTTAGCTGCTTCAGCGATAATTTCTCCATCATAAGGTTAGAAGTGAGGCTGTTCGATGATTGCAGTGTTCAGCTCCATTTGCAATTCCTCAGATAATGAAGCAGTCATCCAGGCTTTGGCTGATAAATGACGAGTAACATTTGCGCCACAACTACCAGGCAAAGACCAACTCCAACAAGAAGGAGCCAAAGCATCTCCCTTTGACATTCAATGGCATTACCATCACCAACTCCCCCACCATCAACATCCTGAGGGTCACCATTGACTGGACCAGCCATATAAATGCCGTGGCTACTAGAGCAGGTCAGAGGCGGAGTATTCTGCGGCGAGTGTCTCACCTCCTGACTCCCCAAAGCCTTTCCACCATCTACAAGGCACAAGTAAGGAGTGTGATGGAATACTCTCCACTTGCCTGGATGAGTGCAGCTGCAACAACACTCAAGAAGCTCGACACCATCCAGGGCAAAGCAGCCCGCTTGATTGGCACCCCATCCACCAGATTAAACATTCACTCCTTCCACCATTGACGCACCATGGCTGCAGTGTGTACCATCTACAGGGTGCACTGCAGCAACTCAACAAAGCTTCTTCAACAGCACCTCCCAAACTCACGACCTCCACCACCTAGCAGGACAAGGGCAGCAGGTGCATGGGAACACCATCACCTCCAAGTCACACACCATCTTGACTTTGAAATATATCGCTGTTCCTTCATTATCGCTGGGTTCAAAATCCTGGAACTCCCTCCCTAACAGTATTGAGAGTACTTTCACCACACCGATGGCAGTGGTTGAAGACAACTGCTTCGGGCAACCAAGGATAGGCAATAAATGCCAGCCTTGCCAGCGACACCCACATTCTGAGAATGGAAAAAAAACTCAAACTTAGTGCACCATCAATAAACATTTCCTTTCTGTTGTAGTTGAGTCTTTAATGAGGCCATCATTTTTTCCTTTCTATCTCTTGAAAATATTATACCTGGGACAGCAAAAAAGCAAAATATTGCAGATGCTGGAAATCTGAAATAAATACTGGAAATACTCAGTAGGTCAGGCAGCATCTGTGGAGAGGGAAAAAGTTAATGTTTCAGATCGATGACCTTTCGTCAGAACTGGTAGATGACAGAGAGGTGAGAGTGGGGCGTACGTAGAATTAAAGTGTCAAGCGACCGGAAGCTCAGGGTCATGCTTGCGGACTGAACTGAGGTGTTCAAAGCGATCACCCAATCTGCGTTTGGTCTCCCCAATGTAGAGGAAATGCATTGTGAGCAGCGAATACAATGTACCAAGTTGGAAGAACTTCAAGTAAATCACTCTTTCATCTGGAATG
Organism: Squalus acanthias; assembly: GCA_030390025.1. Lineage (NCBI taxonomy): Eukaryota > Metazoa > Chordata > Chondrichthyes > Squaliformes > Squalidae > Squalus > Squalus acanthias. Next base: position 54,178,141 of record CM059438.1, read on the forward strand.
AGTGTTTGGGGCCCTGGGTGGTGTGAAGGGAGGAGGTGAAAGGGCAGATGTTGCATCTCCTATGCTTTCAAGGGGAGCGACTGCTGGGGAGTTTGGAATGCTGAAAGGGGAGGGGAAGGTGTGTTTTGAGGTGGTAGAAATGGAGGAGGTTGATCCGTTGATTGCAGAGGCTTGTGGGGTGAAAGGTGAGATCAAGGGGAATCCTATTGTGATTCTGGGAGGGAGGGGAAGGGTTGAATGCAGGAAATAGGATGGACACGGTCGAGAGCTCTATCAACCACGGTTGAGGGGAATCCTTAGGAGAGGTAAAATGAAGACATTTCGGAAGCTCTGTGTGGAAGGTACCATGATAGGATCCCCATTGTCCTCACCTTCCACCCCACCAGTCACTGCATTCAACAGATCATTCTCCGCCATTTCTGCCACCTCCAGCGTGATGCCATCACCAAACACATCTTCCCTTCCCCTTTCAGCATTCCGCAGAGACAGTTCACTTCGTGACACCCTGGTCCACTCTTCGTGGAGTGGAGAAGGTGTGGGCTGGTGCTTGGGGTGGGGATCCACACCCCTGGGATCTACCTGTAATATTCCTGGGCCACAATATGCTTCTCTTTGCCAGATTTTCCATACTTCCTGCCCCTTCTGCTGTAACCATTTACACCTCCTCTAGACCTAACTTTTGTTTTTTTATTTGTCCCATCATCTTTTGCCTTGCGCCATCATCCCTTTTGTCATTTAGTCACTGTTGCCCTCCACCCTATCAAGGATCTTCCCTTTTGTTCCTTTCTGCCCCCTTTTCCCTGGCTCTGTACTTGCTTCTTTTGAAAGGTCATCGACCTGAAACATTAACCTTAGTTCCAAGTTTGTCATGTCACTCCATTCTAGTTAGTGCGTCTCATTCCCTGACTTTAATTCTGCTTTCCACATTCACATATAAACACTGCAATCCTGACCCATTCGGAATTCTCGATACCCTTTTATGCTTGGATTTTTTCTTACTGTTTCCTTCACTTTCTGTCTCCAAAACCTCCCTCCTATCTGCCTTGAGGTATGTCTCCCCATACTGCTCTTGACTTTGTCCCTTCACTATACTTCTTACACCCTCCCCTGTTGAATACTAGAACTTTATTCTACCTATCTGGAGCGGGGCATCTCGCGGCGTGCCCGTTCGACTTTTCCCTTCGCCCTTCAGCTTGTATTTTTTTGCACTACAAATTGCTGGAAATGCGAGGTGATAACGGCGCGGCGAGTGCATCTAGGACCTCAGTGAACGACGGGACCAACAGTCTATCTCCTTAACCAATGAGATTTAAGGATAGGGAAAGAAGCAGAAGATTGACGGAGAAGGAAATAGGGTGAATGAGATTCAAATCAGGTACAGAAAGGAATAGGGGGGGAAAGAAAGATTGGATTGAGAGAGAGAGAGAGACAACAGAAACGTAAGAAAAGCAGGAATGAGATGCCACAGTTTCAACTGTTCCCATTCTGGGCTGGAGAGGTTGAGTGGCATTGCAGGAACATTAACCTCCTCATTATAAAGGTCCTTAAGCTGTTAAGCACTAGCCGTAACTTCCTGCAGCAAGTTTTTTTTCAGCGTAAGAAATGTCGTTTATGATCACTGGGAAAGGAAAGGGGCCATTAGAAATTCACAACACAGCTTTTGGAAAAGTAGGTCGTGCCTTACAAATTTGATCGTTTTTTGAGGAGGTCATTGGGGTAGTGAATGAGGAAAATCCGGTAGACATTGTCTACCTGGACTTTCAGAAAGCCTTTGATGAGGTATCTCTCACTAGGTTACTTAACAAGGTTGAAGCTTGTGATATCAGTAAAAATTTGAAACGCTGGATCAGGGATTGGCTCCAATCTCACAGCCAAAAAGTTGTCGTTAACGGATGTGGTTGAGCTTGGAGACGTGTTACTGTGGTGTCCCCCAGGGATCGGTTCTAGGCCCGCTACTCTTCACGGTCTTTATCCTGGACAGTGGTATTGGGAGTATGGTCAGTATGTTTGCAGATGAAACCAAAATCTGTGCAAGGGTTAAGACGGCAGAGGAGTGAAATCAAATCCAAAAAGATTTAGACACGGTGGCATAGTGGTTAGCACTGTTGCCTCACAGCGCCAGGGACCCGGGTTTGAATCTGGCCTCGGATGACTGTCTGTGTGGAGTTTGCACATTCTCCCCGTGTCTGCGTGGGTTTCCTCTGGGTGCTCCGGTTTCCTCCCACAGTCCAAAGATGTGCGGGTTAGGTTGATTTGGCTATGATAAATTGACCCTTAGTGTTAGGGGGATTAAATACGTGGGGTTACGGGGATAGGGTGGGATATGTGTCGGTGCAGGCTCGATGGGCCGAAATGGCCTCTATCTGCACTGTGGGGATTCTGTGATATGTTGGGATGGTGGGCCACACAATTGCAAATGGCGTTTAATTTAGGTAATGTAGTGTCATGCATGTTGGTTGGGCCAACACAGAATACACATCATTGGCAGGGAACAATGCTTGAGCGAACAATGAAGTTGAGAGAAAAAGATCCAATCCCCGAGGGGCGGGGCTGCGGTGAGTGACAGGCTCTGGGATCCAATCCCTGGCGGGGGGAGGGGCGGGGCTGCGGTGAGTGACAGGCTCTGGGATCCAATCCCTGGCGGGGAAGGGGCGGGTCCGCGGTGAGTGACAGGTTTTGGGATCAATCGCTGGCGGGGAGGGGCGGGGTATCTGTGAGTGACAGGCACTGGGATCCAATCACTGGTGGGGAGGGTCGGGGTTCCGGTGAGTGACAGGCGCGGTCTCGGCGGTTTCTCGCGAGAGGAGCTGTCTGGCGGGCTGGAGCAAGCGCCATTTTGTCGAGTGTCGGGTGGGTCCGGGTGTCGGAGCGTTGCCGGTGCTACAATCGCCATTGTCCTGTTTTGTGAACGCTGAGGTCGGACCGATTCGACACGATGGCGCAGGAGGACGGTAATCAGTAACGAGATGGTTCCAGGGGCAGGCCTAGTGCGGCCCCGGGCTGTCTGAGAGGCCCCGGGGCTTGTGAGCGCCTCCCGCCCGGGCCTAGTTTGGCCCCGCGGCCTGTGGGCGCCTCCCGCCCGGGCCCAGTGCGGCCCTGGGGCCTGTGAGTGCCTCCCGCCAGGGCCCAGTGCGGCCCTGCGGCCTGAGTGCCTCCCGTCCGGGCCCAGTGCGGCCCCGCGGCCTGTGAGCGCCTCCCGCCCAGGCCTAATGCGGCCTGTGAGCGCCTCCCGCCCGGGCCCAGTGCGGCCCCGCGGCCTGTGAGCGCCTCCCGCCCGGGCCCAATGCGGCCCCGCGGCCTGTGAGCGCCTCCCGCCCAGGCCTAGTGCGGCCTGTGAGCGCCTCCCGCCCGGGCCCAGTGCGGCCCCGCGGCCTGTGGGCGCCTCCCGCCCGGGCCCAGTGCGGCCCTGGGGCCTGTGAGTGCCTCCCGCCAGGGCCCAGTGCGGCCCTGCGGCCTGAGTGCCTCCCGTCCGGGCCCAGTGCGGCCCCGCGGCCTGTGAGCGCCTCCCGCCCGGGCCCAATGCGGCCCCGCGGCCTGTGAGCGCCTCCCGCCCAGGCCTAGTGCGGCCTGTGAGCGCCTCCCGCCCGGGCCCAGTGCGGCCCCGCGGCCTGTGAGCGCCTCCCGCCCAGGCCTAGTGCGGCCTGTGAGCGCCTCCCGCCCGGGCCTAGTGCAGCCCCGCGGCCTGTGAGCGCCTCCCGCCCAGTGCGGCCTCGTGGTGTGTTAGGGGAGGTCGCTAGGCCGGCATCTCCTGTGGTAAGGCTGTTGCAGCCGGTGTGACGGTTCCCGAGCTCCGGCCTCCGCACGCCCGTCCGAGCGGTGCCATTTTCGGTATTTTGGGCCCGTGGGGCCGCGGTGGTGCCCTGGTCCGTGTCCTGGATCAGCGGTGTCTGAGCCCCGGACCACAAACAGCAGAGAGATAATGTACTATAATATTGGCCAGGACACCCGGAGAACGCCCTGCTCTTCGAATGGTGCTCTCAGATCTTTTGTGTAGGGCAGAGGGGGCCTCGGTTTAACGTATCATCCGAAAGACCGACCTCCGACAGTGCAGCACTCCCTCAGCACTGCACAGGGGTGTCAGCTTAGATCTTTGTGTTCAAGTCTCTGGAGTGGGACTTGAATCCACAACCTTCTGACTCAGAGGCGAGAGTGAAACACAAAGCCACAGCTGACTCAAAAAAGCCCATTTCTGTTTGAGGTTTCAGATCAGTGGTGTGCCATTTGGATCAAAGCTCTCTACAGGAATAGCTGGAGTAGTCTGAACATAAGAATTAGGAGCAGGAGTCGGCCATGCGGGCCCTCAAGCCTGCTCCGCCATTCAGTAAGATCATGACTGATCTTCGACCTCAACTCCACTTTCCCACCCGATTCCCATATCCTGTGATTCCCCCATGAGTCTGAAAATCTATCGATCTCAGCCTTGAATATACTCAACGACTCAGCATCCACAGCCCTTTGGGGTAGAGAATGCCAAAGATTCACAACTCTGAGTGAAGAAATTCCTCTTCCCCATAGTCTTAAATGGCTGACCCCTTTTCTTGAAACTATACCCCCTCGTTCTAGACTCTCCAGCCAGGGGAAACAACCTCTCAGTATCTACCCTGTCAATCCCCCTCAGAATCTTATACGTTTTAATGAGGTCACCTCTCATTCTTCTGAACTCCAGAGAGTATAGGCCCAATCTAGTGTGGGTCTGTTTGCTGTGTGGGAACTGTCGGATTCTGGTCCTCAAAAAGAGCAAATTGAGGCCTTGAAACCAAGGCTCCTACAGTGAGCAAAGCACAAGTTATTTGTTCATCAGTGTGATTCCAGTGAAGTGTAAAACTAAATCAAATGTGTGGTTGTTTCACAGAAATCTTTACTAACTTGGAGCCAGCAGTTGAAGGTCAGTTTTGATTTAGTTTGTGAAGAATTGTTTTGGTCACGGTCACGGCCTCAGCCAGCTGCTATTCAGTGTTTGACTCTGATTGCAGAGAAAGAGCCCGAGATTCCCACAAAGGAGGAGGACTTTGTTGTGCGAGTCCGTGGCCTGCCGTGGTCGTGTACACCGGACGAAGTGACCCGGTTCTTCTCAGGTAATTATTGGGTGTTGCTGATATTGATTTCAGTTGCTGCTGTGGGCATTGCATGTTTCTACAGTTATTTTGTTTGTATTCTTTTGTTGTAGAGTGTGATATTCGAAACGGGGTGAGCGGAGTGCAGTTCACCACCTCCAAAGAGGGTCGCCCCAGCGGCGAAGCTTACGTGCATCTGGATAACGCCGAAGACTTCAAAAAAGCTTTGGCGAAAGACCGGAAATATATGGGCCACAGATATATTGAAGGTCAGTAACAGCTCTACACTGAGTGGTGTCACAGATGCATTGACAGCAAGGTCTAACTTGTAAGACGGGCCATTGTGGCTCTGGTGCTGGAGTTTCTGTACATTCCAGGCACTGCTGTTCCTTTGTATTTTTTCACGGGTGACACAACTTGTGTTAAGTAGTGTGTAATGTTTGAAGTGTGACGGAGGAAAGGTGCATGCCTGAGATTTTATATTACTAGCGAAATCTCCTGAGATGCTGCCACAGTAACTGAGGATGCACTGTTTATATAACGAAAGAACATGGCATAGGCCATTCAGCCCCTCGAGTGCCCATAGCCTTTGGGGGGGGGGGGGGGTTTGTTCCAAATTTCCGCTTTATAGTTTTAAATATCTCGATTAGATCAGTCATCGATACTCAAGGGAATACAAGCCCAGTCTCTTCAATCTGTCCTCATAATTTAACCCTTTAAGCCCCGGTATAATTCTGGTAACTCTGCACCTCCCCCAAGGCCGATGTATCCTTCCTAAGATGCAGTGCCTAAAACTGAATGCAGTTCTCCAGATGCGGTCCAGCCAGTGCTCTCTACAGCTGTAACATCAGTTCCACCCTTTTATGTTCCAGCCCCCTTGAGATAAAGACCATCGTTCCATTCGTCTTCCTGATCATGTCCCGAAGCTATTGCGCCGTGTTCAGTCGTTGCTGTGTGCACAACGCGAAACAAGTCTGTTTTTGGTGGTGGTGGTTGAGGAAGGGGAGCTGGATAGAACCCCCTGCTCTTAAATCCACCCAAGTTAACGTCCTGTGCAAAGTCGGGGGTGGGGGGGCACTTCTAACAGTGCAGCACTCTAATTCCTGCTCTCAAGTGTAGGGTTGTGCAAGGACGGGAATATTATACCAGGTAAAACAATGTTATTCTGCTAAGGTGGAAGCATGAGTGAGTTTAAAGGCACAGTGGGTGAGTTCAGGTCTGATGAGCTGGAGACATTGTGTCTGTGCTGCGTTCTGTTGCTGGAAGAAATAGGAGCAGGAGTAGGCCATTCAGCCCTTCGAGCCTGCTCCGTCATTCAATAAGATCATGGCTGATCTGATCTTGGCCTCAACTCCACTTTTCTGCCTGCTCCCCATAACCCTTGACTCCCCTGTAGTTCAAAAATCTGTCTATCTCAGCCTTGAATATATTCACTGGCTCAGCCTCCACAGCTCTCTCGGGTAGAGAATTACAAAGATTCATGACCCTCTGAGAAGAAATTCCTCTTCATCTCGGTGTTAAATGGGCAACCCCTTATTCTGAAACTATGCCCCCTAGCTCTAGATTCCCCATGAGGGGAAACACCCTCTCCGCATCTACCCTGTCAAGCCCCCTCAGAATCTTATGTTTCAATAAGATCACCTCTCATTCTTCTAAACTCCAATGAGTATAGGCTCAACCTTTCCTCATAAGACAACCCCTTCATCCCAGGAATCAACCTAGTGAACCTTCTCTGAACTGCCTCCAAAGCAAGTACAGTAAACTCTTTCGTATCCGGCACCTACGATGGTGCCGGTTGATTAAAAATTCGGATAACGGAGAGGTATACCTACCAAAGTACGAGAGCCCGTTACACAGGTGCAGGAGCCCCGGTTACACGGCCACAGGTGCAGGAGCCCCTGTTACACAGCCACAGGTACTGGAGCCCCGGTTACACGGCCACAGATCCAGGAGTCCCTGTTACACGGCCACAGATCCAGCAGTCCCTGTTACACGGCCACAGATCCAGGAGTCCCTGTTACACGGCCACAGATCCAGGAGTCCCTGTTACACGGCCACAGATCCAGGAGTCCCTGTTACACGGCCACAGATCCAGGAGTCCCTGTTACACGGCCACAGATCCAGGAGTCCCTGTTACACGGCCACAGATCCAGGAGTCCCTGTTACACGGCCACAGATCCAGGAGTCCCTGTTACACGGCCACAGATCCAGGAGTCCCTGTTACACGGCCACAGATCCAGGAGTCCCTGTTACACGGCCACAGATCCAGGAGTCCCTGTTACACGGCCACAGATCCAGGAGCCCCTGTTACACGGCCACAGATCCAGGAGCCCCTGTTACACGGCCACAGATCCAGGAGCCCCTGTTACACGGCCACAGATCCAGGAGCCCGGTTACACGGCCACTTGTGCAGGAGCCACGGTTACACGGCCACTTGTGCAGGAGCCACGGTTACACGGCCACATGTGCAGGAGTCCCGGTTACACGGCCACAGGTACAGGGGCCCCGGTTACACGGCCACAGGTACAGGGGCCCCGGTTACACGGCCACAGGTACAGGGGCCCCGGTTACACGGCCACAGGTACAGGGGCCCCGGTTACACGGCCACAGGTACAGGGGACCCGGTTGCACAACCAGAGGTGCAGGAGCCATGGTTACACGGCAAAAGGTACGAGAACCCCGGTTACACAGCCACAAATATACAGTAAAACTTACCTTTGGGTTCCTGAACCTACTCCTGAATTTTGCCGGTTATTAGAGAATTACGGATAATTAGGTGCCGTTTAAACGAGAGTTTACTGTATATCCCTCCTTAAATAAGGAGACCAAAACTGTACGCAGTACTCTAGGTGTGGTCTCACCAACGCCCTGTACAGTTGTAGCAAGACTTCCCTACTTTTATACTCCGTCCCCCTTGCAATAAAGACCAACATTCCATTTGCCTTCCTATTTACTTGCTGTACCTGCATGCTAACTTTGAGTTTCATGTACGAGGACACTCAGATCCCTCTGTACTGCAGCATTCTGTAGTTTCTCCACATTTAAATAATATTTTGCTTTTCTATTCTTCCTACCAAAGTGGATAACCTCACATTTTCCCACATTATGCTCTTATCTGCCAAATTTTCGCCCACTCACTTAACCTATCTATATCCCTTTGCAGACCCTTTGTGTCTTCCTCACAACTTGCTTTCCCACCTATCTTTGTATCATCAGCAAATTTGGCTACATTACACTCGGTCCCTTCATCCAAGTCATTAATATAGATTGTAAGTAGTTGAGGCCCCAGCACTGATCCCTGTGGTACCCCACTAGTTAGAGTTTGCCAACCTGAAAATGATCCATTTATCCCGACTCTCTGTTTCCTGTTAGTTAGCCAATCCTCTATCCATGCTAATATGTTGCCCCCAACACCATGAGCTCTTATCTTGTGCAGTAATCTTTTATGTGGCACCTTATCGAATGCCTTTTGGAAATCCAAATACACATCTACTGGTTCCCCTTTATCCATCCTGCTCATTACATCCTCAAAGAACTCTTAATAAATTTGTCAAACACGATTTCCCTTTCATACAATCAAGCAGAGTCAACATGGTTTTATTATGATTTTCTAAATGCCCTGCTACTATTTCCTTAATAATGGATTCCAGCATTTTCCCAATGACAGATGTTAGGCTGACTGGCCTATAGTTTCCTGCTTTCTGTCTCCCTCCTTTCTTGAACATGGGCATTACATTTGCGGTTTTCCAATCCGCTGGGACCTTTCCAGAGTCATGGGAATTTTGGAAGATTACAACCAACGCATCCACTATCTCTGCAGCCACTTTTAAGACCCTAGAATGCAGGGGACTTGTCAACCTTTCGTCCTGTTAGTTTGCCTAGTTCTTTTTCTCTGTGACAGTGATTGTTTTAAGTTCCTCCCTCCCTTTTGCCCCTTGATTTTCCACTATTAATGGGACGCTTTTAGTGTCTTCTACCGTGAAGACAGATACAAAATATTTGTTCAAAGTCTCTGCCATTTCCTTGTTTCCCATTATTAATTCCCCAGTCTCATCCTCTAAGGGACCAACGTTTACTTTAGCTACTGTCTTCCTTTTTATATACTTGTAGAAGCTCTTATTGTCTATTTTTATACTACTTGCTAGTTTGCTCTCATAATCTATTTTCTCCCTCTTTATTATTTTTAAGTCATCCTTTGTAAGTTTCAAAACATTTCCCAATCTTCTGGCCTACCGTTAATCTTTGGAACATTGTATGCCTTTTCTTTCAATTTGATACCCTCCTTAACTTCTTTAGTGAGCCACGGATGGTTCATCCTTCTCGTAGAGTCTTTCTTTCTCACTGGAATATATCTTTGTTGAGAGTTATGAAGTATCTCCTTAAAAGTCTGCTGCTGCTTATCTACTGTCTTACCTTTTAATCTAATTTCCCAGTCCACTTTAGCAAACTCTGTTTTCATACCCTTGTAATTGCCTTTATTTAAGTTTAAGACACTAGTTTCAGACCCAAGTTTCTCACCCTCAAACTGAATGTGAAATTCTATCATGTTATGATCACTCTTCCCTAGAGGATCCTTTACTATCTTATCTCCACCCAAACTGATTCTACACCTTGATCTTCCGAGCCAGGATCATTTCTCACTACTGCACTGATCGCATCCTTTATTAACAGAGCTATCACACCTCCTCCTTTTCCTTTCTGCCTATCCTTCCAAAATGCCAAATACCCCAGAATATTTAGTTCCCAGCCTTGGTCACCTTGCAGCTACGTCTCTGTAATGCCTATCAGATCATACCCATTTATTTCTATCTGTGCCGTCAATTCATCAATCTTGTTACGAATGCTGCGTGCATTCAGATAAAGAGCCTTTAATTTTGTCTCTCTTCTGTTTTCTGTACATTCCAGTCGGCTGTCTTTGTTATTATGATAGAACTGAGTATTATACCATGCGACAGCTGGAGTGTGACGGACAGGAAATCCACCCGTGACTGAAGTCAGCAGTGTTATCCTTCAAGCTCTGTTGTCAGTCTCATCCACAGGAACTCTCCGCTTTGCTCCTTAGCTCATTTTTAAAACCCAGCTCTTCAGCTGTGCATTCATTCCTGCCCCCTCCTTCTCGCCAATTGGAGTACCCTGGGACTTTTGCTTTGTTGAAGGGCACTGTATAAATGTGAGTTGTATATAAATAGGGAATTAGCTGCAAATCCTCTTTTGGGGGTGCGAGGCTGAAGACTTGCAGGCTGGGAACATAGGAACAGGAGTAGGCCATTCAGCTCCTCGAGCCTGTTCTGCAAGTCAATGAGATCATGGCTGATTTGCGACCTAGCTCCATGTACCCACCTTTGGCCCATATCCCTTAATACCTTTGGTTAACAAAAAGCTATCAATCTCAGATTTAAAATTAACAATTGATCTAGCATCAATTGCTGTTTGTGGAAGAGAGTTCCAAACTTCTGCCATCTTTTGTGTAGAAGCTTTCACTCCTGAAAGGTCTGGCTCTAGTTTTTAGACTATGCCCACTAGTCCCAGAATCCCCAACCAGCGGAAAGAGTTTCTCTCTATCGACCCTATCTGTGTCCCTTAATATCTTGAAAACTTCGATCAGATCACCCCTTCTAAATTCCAGGGAATATAACCCTAATTGTGTGCCTCCCTCCAAGGCCAATATATCCTTCCTACAGTGTGGTGCCCAGAACTGCTCTCAGTACTCCAGGTGTGGTCTAACCAGGGTTTTGTATAGCTGCAGCATAACTTCTACCCCCTTATATTCTAGTCCTCTAGGAATATAAAGGCCAGCATTCCATTAGCCTTTTTGATTATTTTCTGTACGTGTTCGTGACATTTTAATGATCTACGTACCTGGACTCCCACGTCTCTTTGGACCACCATTGTTTTTTGTTTTTCACCATTTAGAAAGTACCCTGTTCTATCCTTTTTAGGTCCAAAGTGGATGACCTCACATTTGCTTACGTTGAAATCATTTACTTAAGTCTATCAATATCTTTTTGTAATTTTATGCTTTCATCTAAATTGCCTACAATGTCGACGATCTGTGTCATCGGCAAATTTGGATATATGACTTTCCATGCCATCATCTAAGTAGTTAATAAATACGGTGAATATTTGAGGCCCCAACACAGATCCCTTTGGGACACCACTAGTCACATCCTGCCAATTAGAGTACCTACCCATTATTCCTACTCTCTGTCTCCTGCCGCTCAGCCAATTCCCATACCAGGTCAATAATTTGCACTCAATTCCGTGGGCTTCCACCTTAGTTAACAGTCTCTTATGTGGGACTTTATCAAATGCCTTCTGGAAGTCCATATAAATAACAACTATAGACATTCCCCTGTCAACTACTTTAGCCGCCTCTTCAAAAAATTCAATCAGGTTTGTCAGGCATAACCTACCTTTCACTGATGCATGCTGGCTCTCTCTGATCAACAAAAATTTTGCGAGGTGTTCAGTCACCCTATCGTTAATTATAGACTCTAGCAATTTCCCGACAACAGATGTTAGGCTAACTGCTCTATAATTCCCCGGTTTCCCTCTTGCCATTTTTAAATAGCGGAGTGACATGCGCAGTTTTCCAATCTAAAGGAACGGTTCCTGAATCTAGAGAACTTTGGAAGATCTGCAATGTGCTCACCTACTTCCTTTAAAACCCTGGGATGGAAACCATCTGATCCTGGGGATTTGTTGCTCTTTAGTGCCATTATTTTCTTCATTGCTGTTATTTTACTTGTGTTATTTTGTTGAATCCCTGTCTCTGATTCAATATTAGTTTCCTTGGGAATTCCGGCATGCTATCCTTTTCCTCTACTGTAAATACTGACGCAAAGTAATTAATCGACATGTCCACCATTTCCCCATTGACAATATCACCACTTTCAGTTTTTAAGGGGCCAACATTGCTCATGACTACCCTCTTTTTCCTAATGTAATTGTAAAAATTCCTCATTGATTTTGATATCTCTTGCAAGTTTCTTTTCATACTCCCTTTTTGTAGCTCTTACTCATCTGTTTTGTGACCCATTGCTGTTCTTTGTATCTTTCCCATTCGCCAGGATCTGTGTCCATTTTTCGCACTTTTGAACGCTTTTTCTTTTCGTTTTATGCTGTCCCTTACCTCTTTAGTCATCTATGGATTTTTTTTTGGCAAGTTGAGCTCTTGCCCCTCGGATATAAACTGGTTCTTTATCAACTGGTACTGTAGCACCTTAAATTCTTTTTTGAACATCTCCCACTGATCTGTCGTTTTACCCATTAACAGATTTGCCCAGTTTACTGTGGACAGTATCTGCCTCATCCAGTTGAACTCGGTCTTCGCTGTTCCGCGTTTCTCCCTTTCAAATGCTATATTGAACTCGATCATGTTATCGCTGTTGGATAAATGTTCACGCACAGTTGGGCTGTTAACTAAATCTGACTCATTATTAAATCTAATATGGCTTTCCCCCTTGTTGCCTCTAGGACATATTGTTGTAGAAAACTATCCCAGACACACACAAGAAATTCACTACCTTTCTGACAGGTTATCCCAATCTATATGAAAGTTAAAATCCCCCATTAAAATCACTCTGCCTTTGCTACATGCTTGTCTCATCTCTGCATTTATACAATCTAGCACTTCACAGCTGCTACCAGGGAGCCTATACACAACTCCCACTACAGTCTTAAATCCTTCCCTATTTCTACCCATAAAGTCTCCACTGCCTGCTTACCTCTCTTTATATCCTCTCATCACTGAAGTGATTTCATCCTTAATCACTAAGGCTACTCCTCCCCTTTACCATTTTCCCCTATCTTTCCTGTAGACCGTATAACCTGGTATATTTAGTTCCCAGTTTTGCAGCCATGCCTCGGTAATGGTTGCCATGTCATACCCTCCAAATTGAATTTGCGCCTGCAGTTCATTCAATTTATTCCTTCTACTCTGCTTTTGTATAAAGAACGCTTAGCCTATCCTTCAGCTCGAGTGCTGAAAAATCAGTTTCACTGTGGAAGGTAACAAACACAGTCTAGTCTAGTGGATCAATGCCAGACTGGGCCATGTGCCGGTTAGGTCGCAGGTTTGATCCCTGGTGTATGAGGTAGCTGGTCACAACTCCGACAACTGTGAGGCTGTGGCAAATACAGAAAATGTTGGGAACTCTGAGCAGGCCAGGCAGCATCTGTAGAGAGAGAAAGAGTTAATGTTTCAGGGTGGTGACCTTTCATCACAACTGGAAGATGTTACAGATGAACAGTTTTTAAGCAAGTACAGAGTCAGGGAAAAGGGGGGATGATTAAAGAACAAAAAAAGGATAGGCCTGTGGAGGGCAGCAGTGACTACATGATAAAAGGGATGATGATGCATGACTACGGCTATGGTGAGACAAAGGTCATTACACAGAAGCAGTAAGCCTGTAATTTACAGACATCTGGGCTTTGGTTTCAATTTTGAAGATTAATTGGAAAAAATATTTCTTAAACACTTTTTATTTATTTATAGAGGTGTGACTGGCTACACCATAGGCCCCTATGAGGCTGAACATGATTGAACCAGTCCCCTACATACCCTGTTCAGGCTCACAGGGGTCCTGGGGTGTCGATTTGCCAGCTCTGAGGGAGCAATGGAAGCTGTATGCTCCCCCTTGTGGCACAGGGTTGCTGGAGGGAGTGGGCATGGTTGGCATTAAACCTCACATTGGGCATCTCACCAGAGGAGGGGTGAAGAGCAACGGGTCGGGCAGAAGCTGTCTCTTGTTACAGAGCGACAGTAATGGGTGTAGAGGGAAACAATGAGTGGTGTTTGAGGATGTATAGGGGATGGAGGATTGTGTGTGTGGCTTGTATACAAGCTATAGTGTGTACTATTTTTCCCCCTTAGTTTTTAAATCTAACGGCAGTGAGATGGAGTGGGTTCTGAAGCATAGTGGTCCCAATCATTCCGATACTTCCAACGATGGCACAGTGCGACTCCGCGGGCTTCCGTTTGGCTGCAGCAAGGAGGAAATTGTTCAGTTTTTCACAGGTATTTTTCACTTACTTGGCTCCTAATCGGACAAAAATGTTGCGTACTGCTATTAGATCTTTAATTTGTAATGGATAAATGGTTCCAAATCTATCTTAATGAATTTTGTTATCTAAAATGTTTAACTGCTGATTGTGTGAACTGTGTGTGTTTATAGTATAAATTTAAAACCTTATAGACAACATTGGCAAGAACTGAAACTTGTACTTTTACTGGATTTTAGCTTTTGGTTGTGTTAAGACAAAAGTGTTAAGAGTCTAAAGCAAACGAGGGACTATATATTGTAATGTTTGTGACATGGTGCCTAAATGTAACTTCAGACAGCAGCGTATCTGTACTGTGACCCAAATGTAATTTTAAATCAGCTGGTGTTGGATTCAACATAACGGAGTTTGTGTTTCCGAGTGCTGCCCTCCACCAGAGCGGTTCAGTTATTAAGAGTTGTAATTGAAACGAGTTTTGAAGTTGAGATGTGCTCTTTGATTAACCGATTATTTTGAAGCTGAACACTTTTTTATAAATCAGTATGAAAGTTGGGTCACTAACAAAGCTGTTCCTTCTAACTGTCTTGAAGTTTTACATAGATCTATATGAGTATTTTACATTTTTTATGTGTTGGTAACTGGGCTTTTAACCTTTTATATATTTGTAGATATTGTTGGGATTTGTGCATCATTTAATATTGTTCCCCTTGACGGGGTTATTTTGTCCTTGGGTTAAAGGGTTGGAAATCGTGCCAAATGGGATAACTTTGCCGATGGACTACCAGGGGAGAAGCACAGGGGAGGCCTTCGTGCAGTTTGCTTCAAAGGAGATAGCAGAAAAAGCACTGGGGAAACACAAGGAAAGAATAGGGCACAGGTGGGGATGGACGGACGGGTTGGTTATTCATCTTAAAGTCAAGTTTAAACGCTGGGTGCTGGTATATGACGCTCGAGGCTGGGACTACACACTGATCTTGCACTCAGTTAAGAACAATGTTTGTACACAAATGAAAGATCTTAATAGAGCTGTTCTATAATCCTCATATCCCCTGGTAAAAGCTACAAATGTAGCTTGATTGAGTTGTGCCAATTAAAATAATGTGAATGTGATGAATAAATCCAAACAAATTGGATGGACAAAAAAATCCAGCAAAATGGTTTGCAAATGTTTTGCCAAGATTTTTTTTTTTAAAGGTCTCACAGCTGCCCCAAATTCTAGGTGGCTTGTGTGACCTTGTATCCCAGTAAGATTCAGATTTGGAGTGCGGTATAAACCGTGTGTGTCTAGGGTGCTTATGAGCCCTTTTGAGTTGGTGCACTGACAGTAACATTTCACGTTGCCCATACCCTGCTGTCACTAGCAGTGCAGTGCTTGCTCACTCGTGTTACTTTCTCTCGTGCTCAACACCCTTCCCCTATGCTGTCAGTTTTGCTCTCTAGCATGTCCTTCCCGTCCCCCTTCCTACAGCTGTTGGTTTAATTTGCCAGTTGTGCCGTGCCCCCTCTCTGGGGCTGCCAGTTTCAGTACCCAGATCTTCCCTGGGGCTCCCTCGCCCTCTCACTCTTGTTTTTTCAAGCTGCAGATCAGTGAATGCCCAAGATGATGATCAGTATTAATTTATTGTAATTACAACTATTGCGACTGTAAGTGTTTGTATGTAAGTGTTGGCCTCTAAAATTACTTGGTCTCCACACTTTGAGATTACTTGCTTAGAAGAATGGTATAAACATTACTGTATCAAAAATAGTAATCTTTCGACTTTAAACAATATGCTTGCTCCATTGAGAAATAATTAAATTTAACAATCTGTCATGTAGGAACCAGTGTTAAATTTGTGTAGTATTGGTATGCACTAGAAACGAGTAGTAGTTACTGCTAGTAGATTATGCTGTTCTACAGTAAGCTGAGACCTGTATTATATATTTGATGTTCAGTTTATTAATTGCTATCCAGAGTATCTTTTGTGCAATAGTATTTCTCCTGAATGTTAATCTGTGCTCATTATGATTTAGGTATATTGAGATCTTTAAGAGCAGCAGAGGTGAGGTCAGAGCCTACTATGATCCACCAAAAAGGCTGATGGGGCAGAGACCAGGCCCATACGACCGGCCAGTTGGGCGAGGTGGTTACCTTGGCGCTGGCCCCCAGCGAGGGGGTGCTTATGACCGAATGCGGCGAGGCGGAGGAGGAGGAGGATATGGTGGGGGTGAGTTTTGGTTAAATGGAATCCGTTTTTTTAATACATTTAATATATATATATTTAAAATCTATCGATCTATACGGCTCCACATGCTGACTAGAGCTCTAAAAAGTCAAAGTTCCTGCCCAGAGACGTGCACTTCCTGTCGTGAGTGTGTGGCACTTCCTGGCTCAAAATAAATTAGTAAATGATCTGAGGTGGAGGAGCACAGAAATCAAAGGGGAGGAAATTGCCAGTCAGATGCCCATTCGGGATGAACCAATCAAATTGCACAAACCTCTTTTTGAAGTGATATCTGCCATTTTTTTGCTGTTTGCTGAGTATGGGCTAAATGTGAAGTTTCTGACATAAAACAAGCAATCAAAGCAAATTCTAAATCCCTTTGGCTGCAGTTCAGACTGTTGTAATGTGAAATGAGGATCTACCAGTCAACTTTTCTTTCTCTTGGATGCTGGTTTCCAGGGTTCAAAAAAGATTTATATTAAAAGAACAAAAATTAGATTTTACATTAAGACTCGTCAATGAAATTGCCCTTTGTGTCTGAGTACCTTTATTAAGGTTTTTACTGGGGTGTCCGGAGCCTGGATTTAGATGTGAATAACCTGTCACTCTTGTGGACTGACTGGAGCTACCATAATGATTCCATCTCACTTCTCTCAGCTCAACTCGTTACATGTCTTTACTCTACCTGTGAATATTTAATAGTTTGCTCCAAATGATTTCAAAACAAGGTAGACATG
Organism: Squalus acanthias; assembly: GCA_030390025.1. Classification (NCBI taxonomy): domain Eukaryota; kingdom Metazoa; phylum Chordata; class Chondrichthyes; order Squaliformes; family Squalidae; genus Squalus; species Squalus acanthias. Next base: position 54,195,139 of record CM059438.1, read on the forward strand.
TATTTTAGAACCTTTTTGTGAGACACTATTTTCAAGTCCCTTTTTTTAAAACATGAGGGAATCTGATTAGAGCACCTATGCTTTATTTTGTTTACGTTGATAATTAGAAAGCAGTGAAGATTTGTTTATGTAAATACCTGGTGTTTCTTTATTTTGACGGTCTTATTGGTGGAGCTCATTGCAAGTAAGGAGGTCACAGAATGTGGGGACCAGTGGGCCTGTGGCTGAGTGTTGTGTGGTGAGAGGTTGGGGTGATGGTGGGACTGTGGCACGTGCAGCTCACGGATCATAAAATGATACAACACAGGAGGCCATTCAGCTCTTGAAAGAGCTATCCAATTAGTTCCACTCCCCTGCTCTTTTCTCATAGCCTTCCAATTTTTTCCTTTTCAAGTGTTTATCCAATTCCCTTTTGAAAGTTACTATTGAATCTGCTTCCACCATCCTCTCGGGCAGATCATAACAACTCGATGCGTAAAAGAACCCTCCCAATTTCCCCTCTGGATTTTTTGCCAGTTATTGTGTTTGTGCGATCATAGATTCCTCGTGGTTAGCAAACAATGATTAGGAAAGCCCAGTTTCCAGTTCATTGCTACTAATTCAGGCCCAGACTACTGACTGGAGTAGAGGTGTACAGGACAGTATTCCAAGAATTCACTTTGGTCCGGGTAAAACTACACTTGCCATCGGAACACAGGAATTGCTGGATGAAAATCGACCAAGGTCCACCTAGTTCACCTACCATCCTGCTAGTCACATGATACAACCAGAATGGAATTGTTGATTAATTACGGCAATCAATTACTCTACAACGGTGCTGGGTAGTGTGTGAATAATGTTTGTGCTTTGTGCAGGGTACGGTGGCTATGATGATTACAATGGATATGACAACTATGGCTATGGGAATGATGAATACGATGGCCCTGGGGCAATGAGAGGCGGCAGAGGTACGTTTGATTCTTAATGGTTCCATCTGCATTTTTATAGGGGGCGAGGATGGAGGGGAATGGGGCGGAGCATTTAATGGATTCTGTTGGCTGCTCAGTGGTGGTGTTGGCATAAAATGTTGAGTGGTACAGGCCTTGTTGGCATTTTCAAACCTTTAACTGACTACAATTTCCTCTGTGTTGAAAGGTATGGGTAACCATGGATACGGAGGAGCTGGAGATGCCAGCTCGAGCTACCTGAGTGGGCACTTTGTGCATATGCGAGGACTGCCATTCCGGGCATCGGAGGATGATGTCGCCCATGTAGGTTCTCGGTGATAAATCGCAGCCACTCATAAGCTGCACGGCTATTTCTCATAAAATCACATTTGTTGTCGTGATGAGTTAAATTCTGCTGTTTAATTTTGTCATCTTGTTGACCCTGTAGTTCTTTTCCCCCCTGAATCCTCTGCGTATCCACCTGGAATATGGAAGTGATGGGCGAGCTACGGGGGAGGCTGATGTTGAATTTGCAACACACGAGGACGCAATAGCTGCCATGTGTAAGGATAAAGCTCACATGCGTAAGTTTGTAAAATGATCTCTCTAATCTGGGCTTCCCCTGGGATTCGTGTAGCTGAGCTGTACACACAGGAGAATCTCTGCTTCCATCACCACTCTGCTGAGTTCACTGATCTTTGTCCCAATGGGGCAACCAGATTTGGCTTCCACGTCCCTGTGTTAGATAGGAAAAAAATGTAGTCAAGGCCTATGCTGCTGCCTGGGAAACAGTGTGTATACACGGACAGGAGCAGGTGCTTCGCCATCTTAGCTGCTGATACTCGCCATGTGGGCTTGTCTGAGTAATGGCCACTTACACACATTACTGGAGGACGACAGTACCTGTCCCAGCAGTGCAAACTATTCCCATCGAGCTGGAAGTGGGAGCTTCATCTGTCAAAGGTAGCCAGGAGCTGAAATGGCTCTTTCTCTCTCACCACCCACCCCCTGCCCCACTCTCGAGCACATCTGGATTTGAATCCACTTTCAACTCATGCAATGATAATTCTCCTAATTATAAATGAAATGAGTTTTTAAAATGTTTTATTCATTCGCGGGATGTGGGTGTCGATGGCAAGGCTGGCATTTACTACCCGTCCCTAGTTTCTCTGAGAAGGTAGAGGTGGGTGGTCTTAAACTGCTGGGAGTGGTTTGATACAACAAGAGTGGCTTGCTAGGCCATTTCAGAGGCAACCACATTGGTGTGGGTCTGGGGTCGTGTATAGGCCAGCGGGTTTCCTTCCCTCAAGGACATAAGTGAACCAAATGGGTTTTATTATCATCCGACAGCTTTGTGGTCACTTTTACTGATCCCAGATTTTTATTAAACTGAATTTAAATTCTCAATGCCATGTTGGGATTTACTTGATTACTAGTCCAGTAACATAACCCCTACACCACCACACCCACAAATCCTAACATACCAAGTCTAGTGGGTATTTTAAGTGTCTAAATGTGCCCAGGTTTAGTGCAGCGGAGTAGGTGCTGTGAGGCTTAGGTAGTTTGGAGGACGTTTTACTCTTATCTGGGAACGTCTGCTGTAAAAAGTGTAGAGTTGCTTCCCTGAATAAAGCGTTTGTGTAAGGCGGCTGATTATCTTGTTTCAGAGCATCGATACATTGAGCTGTTCTTGAACTCTACTGCGGGAGGAGGATCTGGCAGCTATGGCAGTAACTATGGAGGTCATGCAATGGGTGAGTTGAATTTTAAACCAGCCCTGTTGTTTTCAGCTGTCTTGTGATGTATGTTCTTTATATATTTATCTAAAAGCCTCTTGTCTCTTGTAGGGGGCCAGGGAGGTTATGGCGGCTCTGGGACCCATGGGATGTCCAGCGGTTATGGAGCTGGTTACGGCAGTCAGAGCAGCATGGGCTCTTATGGTAAGGAAAGTTACAGTCTGCTGCTTCAACTTCAGAAGGAATGAGGTGACCACTTACTATTTTAGAGCTGAATAAGTTCCCATGTGTACTCTTGTATTGTAAAATTATCCATTGTGTTTCTGTGTCTGGTTTGCTTTGTGCCTGAATTGACTCGCGGCAGTTGCCTGGGTTTTAGTCGATGCATGTCTAGAAGTTGTTAATTAAAGCTGATGCTACAGCACCTTTTAACCAAAATACATGGGGGTATCCTGGAGTTAAATGAGAAATATTGATTAATTAAAGAACGTTTTGCATATTAGAAATGAGTAATCCCATTTCTACAACTACCCCGATTTTGGATTCAATATTGGGAAGACCGAAGCCATTGTTTTCCGTCCCTGCCACAAACTCCGTTCCCTAGCCACTGACTCCATCGCGCTCCCTGACATCTGTCTGAGGCTGAACCATACTGTTCGCAACCTCGGTGTCATATTTGACCCTGAAATGAGCTTCTGACCATATATCTGCGGCATAACTAAGACCGCCTATTTCCACCTCCGTAGCACCGCCCGTCTCCGCCCTTGCCTCAGCTCATCCGCTGCTGAAACCCTCATCCGTGCCTTTGTTACCTCTGGACTTGACTATACCAACGCACTCCTGGCTAGCCTCCCACATTCTACCCTACGTAAACTTGAGGTCATCCAAAACTCGGACCAAATCCCGTTCACCCATCACCCCTGTGCTCGCTGACCTACATTGGCTCCCGGTTAAGCAATGCCTCAATTTCAAAATTCTCATCCTTGTTTTCAAATCCCTCCATGGCCTCGCCCCTCCCTATCTCTGTAACCCGCTGAGATCGGCACTCCTCTAATTCTGCCCTTTTGAGCATCCCCGATTATAATCGCTCAACCATTGCTGGCTGTGCCTTCTGTTGCCTGGGCCCTAAGCTCTGGAATTCCCTCCCTAAATCTCGCCGCCTCTCCACCTCTTTCCTCCTTTGAGACGCTCCTTAAAACCTACCTCTTTGACCAAGCTTTTGGTCACTTGCCCTAATTTCTCCTGATGTGGCTCGGTGTCAAATTTTTTGTCTTATAATACTCCTGTGAATCGCCTTAGGACGTTTTACTACGTTAAAGGCGCTATATAAATACAAGTTGTTGTTGTTTGGCGGACTATCGACATTTTAATGGCTGTTTTAAAACTAAGATTTGATTTGAAGGCTTTACGATTGAATTCTTTATTCTAGGTCGGCACGGTGGAAGCAACAACGGGGGATACTACGGCAGCTCCGGAGGCATGGGAGTGGGGAGTAACATGGGAGGAATGGGGAGCATGGGCGGGAGTGGAGGCTGGCGGATGTATCAGTAATTCCGCACAGCCCCAAGGCTACACTGGCCGCTTCTAGTCATTTTGGAACCATTTTGTTTTCATATTCTGCAGGACTTGTGGTTCTGAGTCAGTAATGTTCCTGCTCTGTTTCTACAACAGGGTCTGGACACGATAGTTTAAGTTGGTGATAATGTTCCTTCAAATTTTCAGGTTTCATTTTTGCTTCAATTTTACTTTTTTGTTTGGCAGTAAAAAAAATTCTCCTGAAATACCCTGAGTGTAATAAAAGTTTTAAAAACAGTTTTGAAATGGTTGATTCTGTGACTTGCAGTAGTCTGTTATCAGGCCCGGGTTACACACTGCAGTCAGTCAGGGCCAAGGTCCCTTAAAAAAAAATTTGGGGTCCCCTTTAAGGGGCTGCGCAGCCCATTCAAAGTACCGTGCGTGCGCGGTTTTCCCCATTTAAAAGCTGGTGGAGCTGGCTGTGCGGGAGCTCCAGAGCGCTGCGCAGCTTAATGGGAACATTGGTCAGGGCCTGGTTACAGGTTTGATAGTTTGTACTTCCTGGGCTGGGGTGATGTTTTTGTGGACAGTAAAAGCTCCCATGCCACTGATTGCAGGAGCATGGAGTTCTCAGTCAGGGCCCGGTGACACACGTTAGTACAGGAGTAGGCCTCGAGCCTGTTCCGCCATTCAGTGAGATCATAGCTGATCTGAGACCTAACTCCATGTACTCACCTTTGCCCCATATCGCTTAATACCTATGGTTAGCAAGAATCTATCAATCTCAGATTTAAAATTAACAATTGATCTAGCATCAACTGCCGTTTGTGGCAGAGTTCCAAACTTTCTCCTCATCTCTGCATTTATACATTCAACTACTAGCACGGCAACTGGGAGAGATCCAAAGAACAAAAGTTGACATAGGAAGAGCTACATAAAGGGTATATGAAAAGAAACTTGCAAGGGATATCAATATCAACTCCTGCACCTAATTCTTACGAATGGTCACTTGAGGAAAGGTAGCAGGGCTATTGGTAGCTTTGGAATTTACCTCCGCATGAGTCACGGCCTTCAAGGGAACAGATTTGTCAAACACGATTTCCCTTTCATAAATTCGTGTTGACTCTGCCCAATCCTATTATTTTCTAAGTGCCCTGTTACCACGTCCTTAATAATAGATTCTAGCATTTTCCCTACTACTGATGTCAGGCTAACTGGTCTGTAGTTCCCCGTTTTCTCTCTCCCTCCTTTCTTAAATAATGGGGTTACCTTTACTGCCTTCCAATCCGCGGGACCCGTTCTAGAATCAATGGAATTTTGAAAAATGACAACCAATGCATCCACTATCTCTATAGCCAACTCTTTCAAAACCCTAGGATGTAGGCCATCAGGTCCAGGGGATTTATCGGCTTTCAGTTCCATTAATTTCTCCAGTACAACTTTTTTACTAATACTAATTTCTTTCAGTTCCTCATTCTTGCTAGAGCCTTGGTTATCCACTATTTCCGGGATGGTTCTTGCATCTTCTTCCATGAAGACAGACACGGAAGTATTTGTTTAATTTCTCCTGTCTCAGCCTGTAATGGACCCACATTTACTTTAGCTAATCTTTTCCTTTTTACATACCTATAGAAGCTTTTACTGTCTGTTTTTATGTCTCTCGCTATTTTCCCTTTATCAATTTTTTATATTGCCGTTCTTCGTTCTTAACAAAATGTATCGCTTTGCTCTTTTCTGTTAAATTTCATCTGCCACGTATCTGCTCACTCCACCGGCCTGTCTATGTCCTCTTGAAGTCTATCACTATCCTCCTCACTGTTCACTATACTTCCAAGTTTTGTGTCATCTGCAAATTTTGAAATTGTGCCCTGTACACCCAAGTCCAAATGATTAATATATATCAAGAAAAGCAGTGGTCCTAGTACCGACCCCTGGGGACCTCCAGTGTACCTTCCTCCAGTCCGAAAAACACCCATTCACCACTACTGTTTCCTGTCACTTAACCAATTTTGTATCCATGCTGCCACTGTCCCTTTTATTCCATAGGCTTCAACTTTGCTGGCAAGCCTATTATGTGGCACTTTATCAAACACCTTTTGGAAGTCCATGTACACCACGTCAACCGCATTGCCCTCATCAATAAACTCAAATCAAGTTAGTTAAACACAATTTGCCTTTAACAAATCTGTGCTGGCTTTCCTTAATTAATCCACACTTGTCCGAGTGACTGTTAATTTCGTCCCGGATTGTCGTTTCTAAAAGCTTCCCCACCACCGAGGTTAAACTGACTGGCCTGTAGTTGCTGGGTTTATCGTTACACCCTTTGAACAAGGGTGTAACATTTACAATTCTCCAGTCCTCTGGCACCATCCCGTATCCAAGGAGGATTGGAAGATTATGGCCAGTACCTCTGCAATTTCCACCTTTACTTTCCTACTCTAAAAGTACTTCATTGGCTGTAAAGTGCTTTGAGACGTCTGGTGGTCGTGAAAGGTGCTATATAAATGCAAGTCTTTCTTTCAGCGTCCTAGGATGCATCCCATTCAGTCCTGGTGATTTAAATACAGACAGCCTTTCTAGTACCTCCCCTTTATCAATTTTTAGCCCATCCAGTATCTCAAGTACCTCCTCTTTCACTGACTTTGGCAGCATCTTCTTCCTTGAAGACAGATGCAAAGTACTCGTTTAGTACCTCAGCCGTACCCAGGTCTCCTTTTTAGTCCCTAATCGGCATCACCACTCTTCTTACTACCCGTTTACTATTTATATACCTATAGAAGACTTTTGGATTCCCTATTATATAAGCTGCCAGTCTATTCTCACTCTCTGCCCCTCTTATTTCCATTTTCACTTCCTCTCTCAACTTTCTATATTCAACCTGACATCTGTCATACTTGCTTTCTGCTTCAGCTTACTCTCTCTTTTGTCATCCAGGGAGTTCTGACTTTGTTTGCTCTACCTTTCCCCCTCATGGGAATGTCATAGTCATAATGGCACAGAAGGAGACCATTTGGCCCATCGTGTCCGTGCCGACTCTTTGTAGAGCAATCCAGTCAGTCTCATTCCCCCGCTCTATCCCTGTAGCCCTGCAAGTGCCTGTCCAGTCTCCCCTTCCACCACTTCCATCGGCAGCGAGTTCCAGGTCCTCACCACTTGCTGCGTAAAAAGGTTTTCCCTCACATCCCCCCTGTATCTCTTGCCCAAAACCTTAAATCTGTGTCCCCTAGTCCTTGTACCATCAACTAGTGGGAACAGCCTTTCCCCGTCTAGCCTATCCAAACCCGTCATAATCTTGTACACCTCTATCAAATCACCCCTCAACCTCCTTTGTTCTAATGAAAACAAATCCAGCTTCTCCAACCTGTCCTTGTTGCTAAGATCCCCGGAACCATTCTGGTAAATCTCTCTGCATCCTCTCAAGGGCCTTCACATCCTTCCTAAAGTGTGGTGACCAGAACTGGACGCAATACTCCAGTTGTGGCCTAACCAGAGCTTTATAAAGGTTCAGCATAACTTCTCTACTTTTGTACTCAATACCTCTATTTATGAAGCCCAAGATCTCATATGCTTTGTTAACCACTCTCTCAATATGTCCTGCCACCTTCAGGGACCTATGCACATTAACTCCCAGATCTCTATGTCCCTGCACACTCTTTAAAACTGTGCCATTAAGTGTATATTGCCTCTCCCTGTTCCTTCTGCCAAAATGCATCACCTCACACTTCTCTCTTAAATTCCATCTGCCCATTCTGCTAGCCTTTCTATGTCCTGTTGCAGTCGATTGCTATCATCCTCATTGTTTGCCACACCCCCAAGTTTGGTGTCTTGGCAAATTTAGAAATTCTACTCTATTCCAATATCCAGGTCATATATAAAAAAAGCAGTGGCCCCAGCACTGGGGGAACACCACTGTCTACCATCCTCCAGTCTGAAAAACAGCCATTTACCACAACTCGCTGTTTTCTGTCCTTAAGCCAATTCCTTATCCAAGCTGCCACTGACTCACCTATTCCATGAGCCTCAATTTTGTTAACCAGCCTTCTATGTGGTACTTTGTCAAACGCCTTCCGAAAATCTATGTAGACAACATCCATTGCATTCCCTTCATCGATCCTCCCTGTTACTTCATCAAAAAATTCAATTAGTCAAACACGATCTGCCTTTTACAAATCTGTGTTGGCTCTCTTTAATCTCCTTAATAACCTCTCCAAGTGCATGTTAATTTTTTTCCTTGATTATTGTTTCTAAAACTTTACCCACCACTGATGTTAAACTGACCGGCCTGTAGTTACTAGGATTGTCCTTACACCCTTTCTTCAACAATGGTGTCACTTTCCAATCCTCCGGCACCTCCCCCTCATCTGGGGAAGATTGGAAAATTATGGCAAGCCCTTCCGCTATCTCCTCCCCCAATTCCCTTAGCAACCTGGGATGCAAGCCATCTGGACCAGGTGACTTATCCACTCTAAGCATACCCAGCCTTTCTAGTACCTGTCTTATCAATTTTCACCCCTTCCATTGCTTCTACCTTTTCCACTTCTACCGATATTTTGTCAGCATCCACCTCCTTAGTAAACACCGATGCAAAGTACTCATTGAGTATTCTAGCCACGCCCTGCGCATCTAACACCACCTTTGTCCCTAATAGGCCCCACCCTGCCTCTTACTACCCACTTACTGTTTACATGCCAGACGAAGATTTTTGGGTTCCCTTTTATGTTAACTGCAATTCTACTCTCATATTCTCTCTTTGCCAATCTTATTTTCATCTTCACTTCCCCTCAACTTATTGTATTTGGTCTGGTTCTCCCTTGAAGAATTCACCTGACATGCATCATACATCGTCTTTTTATTGTTTCATCGTCTTCTCTATCTCCCTAGTCATCCAAGGAGCCATTGCTTTGGTTCCCTTACCCCTTGTTGGAATGTACCTAGCTTGTACTTGGAACATCTCAAAGATCACCCATTGTTCCGTTACAGTTTTTCCTGTCAGTCTTTGGTTCCATTTTACCCTGGCTAGATCCTTTTGCATCCCATTGAAGTCAGCCCTATTCCAGTTTAGAAGTTCCACTCTAGATTGTTCCTTACTCCTCTCCATTGCTAATCTAAATCTTATGATACGATGATCACTCGTACCCAAGTGTTCTCTCACAGACACTTGGTCGACCTGGCCCACCTCATTCCCCAGCACCAGATCCAGCAATGCCTCCTTCCTAGTTGGGCCAAGAACATACTAGTCAAGGAAATTCCTTTACCTTTACCCTAGCATTATCCCAATTGATATTTGGGTAATTAAAGTCCCCCAATATCACCACTATAGTTCTTGCACATCTGTGATTTCCCTGCAAATTTGCTCCTCTACCTCCCTCTCACTATTTGGAGGCCTGTAGAATACCCCCAATAGCGTGAACATACCCTTTTTGCTCCTCAACTCTAACCAAATGGATTCTGTCCTTGTCCCCCTCAAGAATATCCTCCCTTTCCAACACTACAATATTTTCCTTAAACAGCACTGCCACCCTACCTACCTTTTTTCCTTCCCTATCTTTTCTGATCACCTGTACCCTTGAACATTAAGTGCCCAGTCCTCACCGTTTTTAAGCCATGTTTCCGTTATTGCCACAAGGCTAATTGTGCTTGTAGCTCACCAACCTTATTCACCACACTTTGTGCGTTTACGTACATGCATTCTAAACCCATTTTTGAATTTTTCTTAGTCTGCTCCTATCTAATATGGTACTGCTACCGCCTCTTTTATGCACCTTATTCCTCTTTTCTATTCCTATATGCTGGTGCTCACCCCACTGCCAAGCTAGTTTAAACCCTCCCCAACAGCACTAGCAAACTTCCCCACGAGAATATTGGTCCCGGCTCTGTTGTGGTGTAACCCGTCTGGCTTGTACAGGTCCTACCTTCCCCAGAAATGGTCCCAATGCCTCAGGAATCTAAAGCCCTCCCTCCTGCACCATCTCGCCAGCCACGCATTCATCTGTTCTATCCTCCTATTCCTGTACTCACTAGCACGTGGCACTGGGAGTAATCTGGAAATTGCTACCTTTTGAGGTCCTGCTTTTTAATCTCTCTCCTAGCTCCCTAAACTCTGCCTGCAGGACCTCATTCCTCTTTCTGCCTATGTTGTTGGTACCGATCCTGCAGCCGCTCAGTGACATCTGTCTGCTCCCATACAATCGAATCCCCTACCACTGTTGCTCTTCCACTCTTTTTCCACCACCCTTGGTGCCGTGGACTTATCTCTGGCTACACTCCCCAGAGGAACTATTGCCCCCACCAGTACTCAGAACAGAATACTGGTTGGAGAGCGAGATGCACTCCGGGGACTCCTGCATTGTCTGGCGGTCACCCATTCCCTCTTTGCCTGGCATACTCTTAAGCTATGGAGTGACCACCTCCTGAGACGTGCTATCCACATAACTCTCAGCCTCGCGGATGAACCGCAGTGACTCCAGCTGCCACTCAAGCTCTGAATCACGGAGCTTGAGCTGCCGTAGCTGGTGACATTTCCTGCACATGTGGTCGTCCAGGCTACGCGAAGCGTCCAGAACATCCCACATGGCACAGGATGTGCACTCCATGGGACTGAGTCTATTAAATAGAGGCATGGTAGGGCAGCTAAGAACTAACTTAGCAGAATAAAACTTTAAAAAACTCACCAGCTACTCACCAATCGGCTCCTTCCCTTGTGCCGACGTCACTTTTTCTACTGACATCACTCTTTCGAATTCTGCCTCTGTCGAGTTGCTGTCTCTCTCGCTCTGGTCACGCCCAGGTCCGCTGCCTGCACTCCGCGCTCCTTTTATCGCCGCTGCCGCCTCTTTCGTTATCCAGGGAGTTCTGACTTTGGTTGCCCTACCTTTCCCCCTCGTGGGAATGTACCTCAGCTGTACCCGAACCATCTCCTCTTTAAATGCAGCCTATTGTTCGATTATTGTTTTGCCTGCCAATCTATGATTCCAATTTACCTGGGCCAGATCCATTCTGAAGTCCCCCATTATCGCAACTCTATAGTTCTAGGCTCCTCTTTTGGTGGCCTATCGAATACATCTAGTGTAATGGCACCTCTTGTTTCTTAACTCTAACCAAATAGATTCTGTCTTTGAACTCTCCAGGACATCCTCTCTCCAGCACTGTAATATTCTCCTTAATCAATACTGCCACCCCACCTACTTTCTTTCCTTCTGTCTTTCCTGAATAACTTATATGCAGGAATATTTAGTATCTAATCCTGCCATTTTTGAGCTAGGTCTCCATTATTGCCACCTCATCATATTCCTATGTGGCTATCTGTACCTTGCAGCTCACCAACCTTGTTTGCCAAGCTTCATGCGTTTACACACATGCACTGTAGACCTATCTTAGACCACCTTGTATTCTCTTCGTCTGACCCCACCTAATACTGTACTATTTCTTACTCTAGTGCTATCTGTCTCTCCCAATCCTTTGTGCACTTTGTTTCCTTTCTAATGCTACATCCTGGTGCCCACCCCCCTGCCAAATTAGTTTAAACCCTCCCCAACAGCACTAGCAAACCACCCATGAGGATATTGGTCCCAGCTCTGTTGAGGTGCGCAACCCATCTTGCCTGTACAGGTCCCACCTCCCCCAGAACCGGTCCCAATGGCCCAGGAATCTAAATCATCTGCTCTATCCTTGTATTTCTATACTCACTAGCTCGTGGCACTGGGAGTCAGCTGGAGAATTCTACCTTTTGAGGTCCTGCTTTTTAATCTCTTTCCTAGCTCCCTGAAATCTGACTGCAGGACCTCATCCCTCTTTCCACCTATGTCATTGATACCAATATGGACCGTGACCTCTGGCCGTTTCTACCACCTCCCATCCCCGGCCTCAGAATTATTGAATCCCCTACAACTAACACTTTACGCTTCCCCATCTTCTCCCTTTGGACAGCCCCCTTCTCCAAATGCCATGGTTAACATTGGAGCTGTCCTTCTGGTCTTCATCCTTATCGTCACAGGTAGCAAGTACATTGTACTTGGATAGGATCAGTTTCTGCAGATCCTCATTATCTCACGTGGGTTCCCCTTACTCTGTACGCCATCGATCACACCAAACCCGTTTGATCCTCTACGAGGTGTGAAGCAAACTGTCCAGATACTCCTCCCCCTCCCTCGTGTTCAGAATGTGTCCAGCTCAATGACTCTGAGCCGGAGAGATTCGAGATGGAAACATCTACTGCAGACGTGTTTGCTCGGGACTGTCCACAAACTCCCACAGACTGCAGTCCAGGCACACAACCTGCTCTGCCATATCTTAGAATATATTTAGTCATAGGTAATTAATTTTTAGGTTTTCTTTATACACTAACTTGCACTATGTGCTAAAATACTGACTGCCTCAAACTTATAGGAATCACTAAGTGTTAAAGGGAAAAAGAAGCACCTCCTTCCCCCTCTCACCACAATGCACTCCATGTTGTGATCTGTACTTCTGCACTAGTCAGCCAGGACCCGGTTACAGGTTTGAGAGCTTCCACTTCATATGAATGGGTAAGCAGGAACTTTACCCCAGTCTATGAACAGTAAAAGATCCCACACCACTATTTACAGGAGCAGGGAGTTCTCCCAGTGTCCTAGCCAATATTCCTCCCAAAAACAGACGAACGGGTCATTCATCACTGCAGTCGGTGTGGGATCCCAGTCGCTGCACAGTAATTAATTGGCTGTGAAGTGCTTCTAGACATCTTGAGACACATAAGGTGTGATATAAATGTAGGTTTTTTTTTTACCTTGTATGTGAATCCATAGCTCTGTGTCCCTATCTCTGGATGCTGTCAGTCAGTTGGGACAAGTTGGAGTGAATGTTCTGAGGTGACAACTGACCCCGGTTCAAGGAATAGGCTGAATGACTAACATTAAGGTGTTTCACTGTTAAAAGCTCCACCCACCTCCTTTGTTCAATATTACTTGCAGTGGATTTCTTGCTCATGAAGACAAGGGATGTTCTGTTTTGCCTACTGCCCTCATGGTCATTGCTTAATTTTCCACACTCTGGCGCTGAGTCAGATCACCAATTAGAGACAGTTTTAGTTTAAGGCCATGAGGAACTGGATCGGAATCCAAGTTCACCATTCTGTTCCCTCAAGAAAAACACATCTCCACTCATACTCTAGAATTGTGGCCATACTCCACAAATATACTTCCTGTTTACAATCAAGAAGCAGGAGAGTCACTACAAGAAGCAGATCATTACAGCCTTCGGTCTGTACACAAGAAACAAGAAGCTATTACACTGAGTTGTAACAACACAATTTAATGAGGGAAATGTCCTCGAACAGGCAGAGATTTTAATATAAAACCACTACTGCCACAGTGTTAATACACACCAGCTTACACCATGTGGTTAAACAATTGGATCAATCCAGAGAAATCAGAAGAAAAATTCCATCCCATTACCTGCTCCTCGGTTAGTGCAATTTGAAAGGCACAAATAAATCCTACACCAGCAAAATTTCAGCTTCTCAAGCAAACACTGCATTAGTGATCTCATTTAAATATATTAAATTACTCATTGTTAATAGAAAATTATACATAACTCAAAAAAACTGGCACCAAATTTGATGTGTGAGAGCCAGTCACTGGGAATGGAGCAGCGCAGCAACTGCCCAATAATCTGTAGTAATGAGACTGGTACAAAACTGTCTATCAAACTCTCAAAACAGGAAAGTAGGTCATTGCAGGCCCATGTGGAACCTCCACTCATCCACCTGGAGTCAATGCTGTAGTCGCTTATATCAGATACGCACAAATCTTCTTGCAGGCCTTTCCGGAGAGATTGAGCCACGATGGTAGACAGAACTTTGCAGCTTCCAGCAGTGTCCCCAGGGTATTGAGACCAGAGCAAATGGTCCCTTCTACCCCTGGTAGGAATGTGCAAGTACAATTCCCCCACCCCAATCTCGCTTCTCAGTGAACACAAGGACACGTCATCAAATTTAGAGCATGAATGAGCTCTGTCTCCATCAGTGTCGGGGTCGGACTAACCTCACCCATGCTCCTCAAGATTAGACAAGGTGGCTGAGGGACAACTGATTAGCCAGAAAAGGGGTCTGGAATCAGGGACACCATTTACTGACACTATAACTTATAATTTAGTTGTACAAATACAGCACTTTCATCATCATTTCTATTCTTTCACAGATAGATAATGTACAAGAAACACAGGCCACATCCAATACCCCATTAGTACTAAATACAGCACTGAGGGGGAAGAGGTTCCACTAACAATGCCATGGTTGTGACCAGAGGGTAGTGAGTCTTTTACAATGATATTTAAAAGAAGAAAGATCAGTCTCCCACTTTGCCTGCTTTTAGTATAGTCATTATGCTGCTCTCTGCATTTTTGATGGGGGCCAGCAGAGGCTTTTATAAAGGGCCAATTTGTCCAAAGATTACGCTCTGTCTACCGGCATTAGGTAGGGCCTGGAGTGGAGTGTGGGAACTGGGGCTGGGCCTGGAACCTCAGGTGGTGTTGGAGGAACATTGCTGCAGCAGCAGTGCATGGCAGGTGTCGCACACACGCACGGGTTTCGGAGAAGAAGGTAGAGGAAGCTCGTTGTCGGAGCAGGCGTTGCAGAAGATTTCCCCGCAGTTTCTGCAGTGATGCTAAAGAGAGGACAATGACAGAAATCAGAGCTTCATTGAGACTACTGCAGTTACTTATTTCACTTCACATTAAGAAAACCCAACTCTCGCCTTATGATCAGCAACATTTATATGACGCTTTTAACATGGGAAACCGTCCCATGGCCACTCACAGGAGTGTTACCAGACAAAGATTGACTTAGCCAATGAAGGAGACAGTCGGGGGGTGACTAAAAGCTTGGTCAGAGGTAGGTTTTAAGGAGGTAGAGTGGTTTCGGAAGGGTATTCCAGAGGTTAGGGCCCAGGCAGCTGAAGGCACGGCCATCAATGGTGGAGCGATGAAAATCGGGGATGCGCAAGAGGCCAGAGTTGGAGGAGCGCATAATTCGTGAAGGGATGTAGGGCTGGAACAGATTACAGAGATAGGAGCGAGGCCAGGATGAGAATTTTAAATTTCAGGCAGTGGTAGGTCAGCGAGCACAGGGATGATGGGTGAATGGACTTGGTGCGAGTTAGGATATGGGCAGCAGACTTTTGGATGAGCTCAAGTTTCTGGAGGGTGGAAAATGGGAGGCCGGCCAGGAGACCGTTGGAATAGTTGAGTAAAGAGGTAACAAAGGCATTGATGAGGGTTTCAGCAACAGATGAGCTGAGGTGGGGCGGAGTCGGGCAGTGTTAAGGAGGTAGAAGTAGGCGGTCTTGGTGATGGAGCGGATATGTGGTCGGAATATGACACCAAGGTTGCAAACAGTTCAACCTGAGACCATGACCATGGAGAGGGAATCGGTGGCGAGGGAACGGAGTTTGTGGTGGGGACCGAAGACAATGGCTTCGGTCTTCCCAATATTTAGTTGGAGGAAATTTCTGCTCATCCAGTACTGGATGTCAGAGAGGCAGTGTGACAAATCAGACAGGGAAGGGGTCAAGAGAGGTGATGGTGAGGTAGAGCTGGGTGTCGTTAGTATACATGTGGAATCTGATGTATTTTCAGATGATGTAATTTGTGACTTTGATAAGGGCCGTTTGCTGTGGCAGGGGCGGAAACCAGATTGGAGGGGTTCAAACGTGAAGTTGCAGGAAAGATGGGCAAGGATTTGGGAGGCGACAACACATTCAAGGGCTTTGGAAAGGAAAGGGAGGTAGTTTGCTTGGATAGAGCTTTCCAAATTTTCCTCTACATTCCTCAGGCTTCTACGGGAAAATAGTGAGGACAGGATTGGTGTCGGCTGTGAGCTCCCTGCTGACATTGATGGTCTAGGCTCACGCCTGGGCAAAGTACAGGAAGGTGCTTAGTACCTGTGAGAGAACCCAAGCCTCAGGCAGCACCTCCAGGAGGAGGGGAGGAACACTAGTGGGAATAAGCTGCAGCTTCACAAACATTTCTAAAGCAAGTCTTTCTGGACTGTAAAATGATACACAGAAATACTCTAATGAATAATAGATTTTGGAAGTACCGTGCAAGACTGCAATGTCTGGGAAGCTCAGCCCATGAGGAGAAGACAAGCACCTTAGACAAGGTTAACATTTTCCCCATTTCAGAAACCCAGTTTCAGCATCAAACACTCAGAAGTTTATGGCACAGAAGGAGGCCATTCGACCCATTGTGTCTGTGCCGGCTGAAAAAGCTATCCAGCCTAATCCCACTTTCCAGCTCTTGGTCCGTAGCCCTGTAGGTTACGGCACTTCAAGTGCATATACAAGTACTTTTAAATGTGATGGAGGGTTTCTGCCTCTACCACCCTTTCAGGCAGCGAGTTCCAGACCCCCACCACCCTCTGGGTGAAAAAAGTTCTCAACTCCCCACTAATCCTTCTACCAATTACTTTAAATCTATGCCCCCTGGTTATTGGCCTCTCTGCTAAGGGAAATAGGTCCTTCCTATCCACTCGAGGCCCCTCATAATTTTATACACCTCAATTAACTCGCCCTTCAGCCTCCTCTGTTCCAAAGAAAACAACCCCAGCCTATCCAATCTTTCCTCATCGCTAAAATTCACCAGTCCTGGCAACATCCTCGTAAATCTCCTCTGTACCCTCTCTAGTGCAATCACATCTTTCCTGCAATGTGACCAGGACTGTTCGCCGTGCTCAAGCGGTGGCCTAACTAGTGTTTTTTCAGTTCAAGCAAAACATATTCTATGCCTCGACTAATAAAGGAAAGTATCCCGTATGCCTTCTTAACCACCTTATCTACCTGCACAAAAACAAAATACTGTGGATGCTGGAAATCTGAAATAAAAACAGAAAATGCTGGAAATACTCAGCAGGTCAAGCAGCATCTGTGGAGAGAGAAACAGAGTTAACGTTTCAGGTCAATGACTCTTCGTCAGAACTGGAAAAAGCTGGAGATGGAACAGGTTTTTAAGCAAGTGTAGGGGCAGGGAAAGGGGGGGGGAGGGGAGGAAGGAACAAAAGGGAAGGTCTGTGATAGGATGGAAGGCAGGAGAGATTAAGAGATGGTGCAAGGCAAAAGGAGATGGTAATGGGACAAGTTAAGAAACAAAAGATGAAATGTAAATGGCACTGGCAAAATGAAAGACAGCTGCCATGTGGGAGAGAGAAAAAAAAAAATGGAAAAAAAAGGAAGGGGGCAGAGGTTATGGTCTGAAATTGTTGAGTCCAGAAGCTGTAAAGTGCCTAATCGAAAGATGAGATGCTGTTCCTCGAGCTTACGTTGAGCTTAATTGGAACAGTGTAAGAGGCCGAGGACGGGGAGGTCTGAGTGGGAGTGGAGTGGAGAATTAAAGTGACAGGCGACCGGGAGCTCGGGGTCATGCTTACGGACTGAACGGAGGTGTTCCGCAAAGCAGTCACCCAATCTGCGTTTGGTCTCCCCAATGTAGAGGAGACCGCGCCGTGAGCAGCGAATACAGTATACTAGATTGCAAGAAGTACAAGTAAATCGCTGTTTCACCAGGAAGGAGTGTTTGGGGCCCTGGACAGTGGGAAGGGTGGAGGTAAAAGGGCATCTCCTGCGCTTGCACGGGAAGGTGCCAGGGGAAGGGGTGTTGGGGGTGATAGAGGAGTGGACCAGGGTGTCGCGGAGGGAGCGGTCCCTTCGGAATGCTGAAAGGGGAGGTGAGGGGAAGATGTGTTTGGTGGTGGGATCACACTGGAGGTGGCGGAAATGGGGGAGGATGTTTGTCAATAACCTATCCCCAGAGATGGAGACAGAGAAATCGAGGAAGGGAAGGGAAGAGTCGGAGATGGACCATGTGAAGGTGAGGGAAGGGTGGAAATTGGAAGCAAAGTGAATGAAATTTTCTAGGTCAGGGCGAGAGCAGGAAACAGCACCGATAGTCATCAATGTACTGGAAAAAGAGGTGAGGGAGGGGACCTGAGTAGGACTGGAACAAAGAATGTTCCACATATCCCACGAAAATCCAGGCGTAGCTGGGACCCATGCGGGTTTCCATAGCAACACCTGTCCCTGCTACCTTCAAATCCCTCCAGGGATCTGTGGACATGGTCCCTCTGTTCCTCTACACTTCTCAGCATCCTACCATTTATTGTGTATTCCCTTGCTTTGTTAGCCCTCCCCAAATACATTACCTCACACTTCTCCGGATTGAATTTCATTTGCCACTTTTCTGCCCACCTGACCAGTCCATTTTTTGTATCATCTACAAACTTCTTAATCATGCCCCCTATATTCAAGTCTAAATCATTGATATATACCACAAAAAGCAAGGGACCCAGTACTGAGCCCTGCGGAAACCCACTGGAAACAGCCTTCCAGTCACAAAAACACCCGTCGACCATTACCCTCTGCTTCCTGTCTCCGAGCCAGTTTTGGATCCAACTTGCCACTTTGCCCTGGATCCCATGGGCTTTTACATTTCTGACCAGTCTACCATGTAAAAAGCCTTTAATGTAGTAAAACATCCTAAGGTGTTTCACAGGAGCATTATAAAACAAGATTTGGCACCGAGCCACATAAGGAGAAATTAGGGCAGTTAGGTAAGTTTTAAGGAGCGTGTTAAAAGAGGAAAGAGGCGGAGAGGTTTAGGGAGGGAATTCCAGAGATTAGGGCCTTGGCAGCTGAAGGCACGGCCACCCATGGTGGAGCGATTAAAATCAGGGATGCGCAAGAGATATCAGGGGGTTGTGAGGCTGGAGGAGATTAGAGAGATAGGGCGGGGCGAGGCCATGGAGCGATTTGAAAACAAGGATGAGAATTTTAAGATCGAGGTGTTGCTTAATCGGGAGCCAATGTAGGTCAGCGAGCACAGGGGTGATGGGTGAACAGGACTTGGTGCGAGTTAGATACAGTGTAAAGCTCCCTCTACACTGTCCTATCAAACACTCCCTGGGCAGGTACAGCACGGGTTAGATACAGCGTAAAGCTCCCTCTACACTGTCCCCATCAAACACTCGCAGGACAGGTACAGCATGGGTTAGATACAGAGTAAAGCTCCCTCGACACTGTCCCATCAAACACTCCCAGGGCAGGGACAGCACTGGTTAGATACAGAGTAAAGCTCCCTCTGCACTGACCCATCAAACACTCCCAGGGCAGATACAGCACGGGTTAGATACAGAGTAAAGCTCCCTCTGCACTGACCCATCAAACACTCCCAGGGCAGATACAGCACGGGTTAGATACAGAGTAAAGCTCCCGCTACACTGTCCTATCAAACACTCTCAGGACAGGTATGATGTGGGATAGGTGCCAAATTAAGAGCAGATTTATGCTGTGGATTTACTCAATAGGATGTGGATTCAAACTGCTCTGCATTCTTTGGAAGCCGGATTTGGCCGAGGGAGTTTTCACCACAGTCTGGACTGGATTTGGCCCGAGATGAAAGGTCACTCTATTGAGAATGGGAGCAGTGCTTTACTAATGACGTTTGTTATAGGAATTGGAGTAGGCCAGTCAGCCTGTCCTGCCATTCAATTAAATCATGGCTGATCTGCACCTCAACTCCATTTACCCACCTTGGTTCTGTAACTCTTAAAACCCTTTTACCAGATTTGAAATTTTCAATTGACCCCCAGCATCAACAGTTTTTTTTTGGGGGGGGGGGGGGGGGAAAGAGTTACAACCCTTTGTGTGAAGAAGTGCTTCCTGACATCACCCGTGGAGGGTCTAGCCCTTGTTCTGGGCACTCACACCAGAGGAACTTTACCCTGCTGATAAGTTATTTTCAGTGTGTCATTTACCTTCCTCGTGGAGATGGAGAACTCCTTTTCACACAGTTTGCAGCTGGTAGCGTCCCTGTCCTTCAGCCACACCAAACCCTGGAGATCAGAAACATAGTGCACATGTTGCATGAAACCAGGCTGAAAATATCCTGCTTCTGGTGCAGGGAGAAAAATGAATAAATCTTTTAGATTAAAAAAAAAGGATCATCAGGTGGAAAACAAACCCCTTTAGATTGTGTTCAGAAAGTGCCACCCTGCCCAGTGTGGTGATGTGTCACATCAACCAGAAGGTCCCAGCTTAAAGATCCACTCAGTGCTGGGCGAAGTTCACTCAAAGGCAGTGATACTAAAACTGGCCTCAGGCCTCTCTCGCATTAGAAGAGGGAATTTTCACTCTGATCACCACTTCGTGATGCTGCTGGGGTGTGTACATGTGTGGGCACCAGGCAAGGCAGCCTCTAGGTAGCTGGGATAGAATCATAGAAAGTTACAGCCATTTCGGCCCATCGTGTCCGCGCCGGCCAACAAACAACTATCCAGCCTAATCCCACTTCCCAGCTCTTGGTCCATAGCCCTGCAGGTTACAGCATCCCAAGTGCACATCCAAGTATTTTTTAAATGTGGTTAGGGTTTCTGCCTCTACCACCCTTTCAGGCAGTGAGTTCCAGACCCCCACAACCCTCTGGGTGAAGAAATTTCCCCTCAAATCCCCTCTAAACCTTCCCCCAATTACTTTAAATCTGTGCCCCCTGGTTTTTGACCCCTCTGCTAAGGGAAATAGGTCCTTTCTATCCACTTTATCTAGGCCCCTCATAATTTTATACACCTCAATAAGGTCTCCCCTCAGCCTCCTCTGTTCCAAGGAAAACAGACCCAGCCTATCCAGTCTTTCCTCATAGCTAAGATTCTCTACTCCCGGCAACATCATTGTAAATCTCCTCTGTACCCTCTCTAGTGCAATCACATCTTTCATGTAATGTGGTGACCAGAACTGCACGCAGTACTCTAGCTGAGGCCTAACTAGTGTTTTATACAGTTGAAGCATAACCTCCCTGCTCTTGTATTCTATGCCACGGCTAATAAAGGCAAGCATTCAGTATGCCTTTTAGATCAAACAGGCCAGCTAACTAACTCACACAAAGAATGGCCACTTGACTGCGGTATTGGAGCAGCCACCAGGAAACTGGGGGAAAGAAATGAACTGACATCAATCCCTCGAACATCATTTTCTGCAGTTTACTGCTTTAATCTGTACCTTTATTGCCGGACTGCTGATTAGAGAACAGTTTGATGAGAATTACCCAGCTCGTCATCAGGCCTCTCAGAGCAGTGTCAATCAATCACTTTTTGAAGTGTTATTTAGTGGCAGCCAATTTGTGTACAGCAAGATCCCACAGACAGCTAATGAGGCAAATGGCTTAATCTGATTTGGTTGAGGGAGGAATGCTGGCCAGGACACCGGGAGGACTCCCTGCTCAGTGTAATGGGGCTTTTCTGTCCACTTGAACCAATCCAACAAGCAGACGGGGCCTCGGGTTAACGTTTCATCTGAAGGATGGCACCTCAGATAGTGCAGCATTCCCTCAGTACTGCACTGGAGTGTCAGCCTAGATTATCGGCTGAAATCTATAGTGGGGCTTGAAACCACAATGTCTGATGCAGAGGCGAGAGAGAAACACGGAGTCAAGCTCGGGACGCAGTCCGTTCGTCAATTACCTGGATTATACGATGGGAGAAGAGTTTCCCTGCTCGTGGCCAGTCCCCAGCTCAGAGTTACAAGGGCAGCAGTCAGTTCCAGCAGGGTTGAGGGGACGGGGGGGATACAGAGCCTGATGTGACCGTCGGAGGGGGGGGGGGCAGAGCCAGATGTGACTATTGCAGGGGGGGGGGGGGGGGGGAGGGCAGAGCCAGATGTGACTATTGCGAGGGGGGGGGGGGGGCAGAGCCAGATGTGACTATTGCGAGGGGGGGGGGGGCAGAGCCAGATGTGACTATTGGGGGGTGGGGGGGGGCAGAGCCTGATGTGACCGTCGGAGGGGGGTGGGGGAGCCAGATGTGACTATTGCGGGGGGGGGAAGGGTGGTGTTGCTGGTCAGAGAGAGAGGTGGTCAGCAAGGGTTGGGGGGGGGGGGGAAGAGAGGGTTGGAAGTTGGAAGACCCAAAAAACCTTCAGTTATGGGGAATGTCCGAGCACAACAGTCGTTTGGGGGTTAAGGGCCGGTTAGCAGAGCGCTCCTCCATAATGGGCTGTGTAAGGATGGTGAACAAAGTCCTTCAAACAGAGTTCCATATTGGTCCAGTGCCGAGAAATCCAAAACAGGTGAAACCCAAGGCCAAGAGGAGATTTTTCCACATTCCTGCACTGCCACTCAGTACAATTATAACAGAGCTGTGTGCTGCTAATACAGATACTGACTGACTAGAGGGAGAATACACAGTGTTGGGTTTGGAGCTAATGTGGCAGTTCTTTTAATTAATTATGCCAATCACCGCGCCACCTACAGATATAACAGATACTGCAGGTAACGGACACGTTTTACATAGGATTACATATACAGCACAGAAACAGGCCATTCGGCCCAACTACTCCATGCCGGCGTTTATGCTCCACTCGAGCCTCCTTCAGTCTTTCCTATCTAACTATCAGCATAACCCTCTATTCACTTCTCCCTCATATGCTTATCTAACCGTCCCTAAAGTATTCGCTTCAACCACTCCCTCTGGTAGCAAGTTCCACATTCTCACCACTCTTTGGGTAAAGAAGTTCTGAATTCCCTATTGGATTTCTTGGTGACTATCTTATATTGATGGCCTCTAGTTTTGCTCTTCCCCACAAGTGGAAACACTCTCTCTGTATCCACTCTATCAAAACCTTCCATGATTTTATAGACCTCTATTAGGTCACCCCTCAGCCTTCTCTGTTCAAGAGAAAAGAAACCCAGCCTATTCATCCTTTCCTGATAGATATAACCTCACACTTCTGGTATCATCCTTGTAAATCTTTTTTGCATCCTCTGCAGTGCCTCTATATCCCTTTTATAATATGGTGACCAGAACTGTGCACTTTTAAAAAGGGTTTTAAATTTTGGGAGCTTTCAGATGGAATCTTGAGACCCACTCAGCAATTTGACTATTTAATAAAGGTACCTTTACCTCTGTGTTTAGTTTTTTTTAATCACTTGATACTTTATAAGCTGAGCATACACAGTACGCGAATACGATAATATGCAACGTGTATGAGTTGGAGGGAGGTACCTGGTATTAAGCAGTATGGGGAGCTGTTTGTACTGAGAGAAATCTCTGGGCTCTAGCAGCACTGGGGCAAGGGGGAATAGTCCTAAGGTTTGGGAAACTGGATGAGGGTCCGACAGTGGACAGCATGGGGCGGCAGGGGGGGAGAACAGAGATTTGTCAGACCTGTGGGGGTGGAATATGGGGTTTGGCTGCCTGGAGGATTCCTGGAGTTTGTAGGCAATGAGGGGCGGATGGGGAATGTGCCCGAAGACACTGGGAGTTTCTATAGGAGATCTCTGAATTCAGTGATCACTCTCTCACTGTGCTTACTAATTAGAACGTGACAGCAAAACATTGATGCTAATCTCAGAGCTTTTCACCTGAAAAACACTCAAAGTTCAAATCATTTATTAACTCCTTCTTCCTGTCTCTCAGATGAACACATTTTCTGTAGTTAAAAAGTTGAGAATCTTAATTAAATTCATCGTCCAGTTTATATTAAAATTATTATTTGAATATAAATAATATGTATTATAATATGATGATAATAGTTCAATCTAGAATTTGAACTGGATCAAGTGTGTAACCAGTAGTGTCATATTCAAGCTGGATCTCTTTTTCTGCACTCCCTCACACACTCAAACCATCTCTAATGTTTTAAACAAACAATGAATATAAACCTTATCTGAATAAAGACCTTGAAATTTGTCCTCAAGCTTTCCTACAAATAATTTTGAAAAATGGCCCAGTAAGTACTGTTTGAGGCTGAAAAGAACCTTTTCCTCTGGTGGGTGGAGTCCAGAACAAGGGGGCATAACCTTAAAATTAGAGCCAGGCCGTTCAGGGGTGATGTCAGAAAACACTTCTTCACACAAAGGGTGGTGGAAATCTGGAACTCTCTCCCCAAAAAGCTGTTGAGGCTGGGGGGCGGGTCAATTGAAAATGTCAAAACTGACATTGATAGATTTTTGCTGGGTAAGGGGATGGATGGAGTTAAGATACAGATCAGCCATGATCTAATTGTATAGCGGACCAGGCTCGAGGTGCTGAATGTTCCTATGGTCCTAGGTCTAATACAACAACAACAATAAATGGGCAACATGAAGAGGCCAGTCGGGCTATGAGGAGAGAGCAGGGCAGTGAGGTTCGTTTTGGATTGGTCTAGTAAAGAGCCAGCACACACCCCATAGGCTGAATGGCCTTTCTGTGCTGTAAATTTCTATGGCTCTATATAATAAAATGTGCATATGGTGTACACTTCAGCAAAGTGTCGCAATCACTTCCCTGTCACACTTTAGTGACTGGCCCCATCAAAACAACAAATCAGAACTGGAGGGAGGGAATAAACAAACTGAGGAAAGCCACTGTAAAACTGCCAATCAGAACCAAAGGCTTATAAAAACAATCCTCAATGACCAATTTTTTAAAAAGTGAATCAATCGAATGACTCAAAATGCTTGTATTTTTTAATTTAAAAAATTCCATCTGCCATTTTTTCCTCAATAATTGAAATTCCTAATGTCCAAAATAAAATTTGAAGCAAAAAAAATAGAAAATGCATACAAACATAAAAATGCATGATATTTTAGCCCAGACCTTTGACTCTTTTATGTGAAGGCAGATCTTTGCAATCTGAAGGCATGGCATCCAATGGTGGTGCAATTAAAATCAGGGATGCGCAAGAGGCCAGAATTGGAGGAGCGCAGATATCGCGGAGGTTAGAGAGATAGGGAGGGGCGAGGCCATGGAGGGATTTGAAAACAAGGATGAGAATTTTAAATCTGAGACGTTGCCGGACCGGGAGCCAATGTAGGTCAGCGAGCACAGGGGCGATGGGTGAACGGGACTTGGTGCGAGTTAGGACACGGGCAGTAGAGATTTGGATGAGCTCAAGTTTATGAAAGGTGGAAGATGGGAGGCCAGCCAGGAGAGAGTTGAAATAGTCAAGGCTAGAAGTAACAAAGGCATGAATGATAGGTTTCAGCAACAGATGAGCTCAGGCAGGGGCGGAATCGGGTGATGTTACGGAGGTGGAAGTAGGCAGTCTTGGTGATGTAGCGGATGTGTGGTCGGAAGCTCATCTCGGGGTCAAACACGACACCAAGGTTCAGCTTCAGAGAGTTGCCAGGGAGAGGGATGGTGCCAATGACTAGGGAACGAAGTTTGTGGTGGGGACTGAAGACAATGGCTTTGGTCTTTCCAATATTTAATTGGAGGAAATTTCAGGATGTCGGATAAGCAGTCTGACAAATCAGAGGCAGCGGCAGGTTCGAGAGAGATGGTGATGAGGTGGAGCTGGGTGTCGTCACCATACATGTAGAACCTGACGCTGTGTTTTTGGATGATGTCACCGAGGGGCAGCATGTCGGGGGCTGAGGATAGATCCTTGGGGGACACCAGAAGTAATGCTGTGGGAGTGGGAAGAGAAGCTATTGCAGGTGATTCTCTGACTGCCATGGGATAGATAAGAATAGAACCAGGCGAGGGCAGTCCCACCCAGCTGGACGACAGAGGAGAGGCGTTGGAGAAGGATGGTGTGGTCAACCGTGTCAAAGACAGGTCGAGAAGGACGAGGTTTAGTTTACCACAGTCCCAGTCACATAGGATGTCATTTGTGACTTTGATAAGAACCATTTCAGTACTGTGGCAGGGGCTGTGAAGACCAATACAAAGTAGCTATTTAGCAAGTCTGCCATTTCCTGATTTCCAATTACAATTATCACCTGTGTCTGTCATTAAGGGGCTCACATTACTCTTAGCCACCCTTTTTCTCTTAATATATTTGTAAAAACCTTTAGTGTTGGCCTTGATATCCTTCACAAGCTTTTACTCGTCATCCTTTTTTGCTGATCTTTCCAATTTCTTTGTATCCCTTTGCTGTTCTTTATATCTCTCCCAGTCCACGGGATCGCTACTGTTCTTTGCCTCTGAATAAGCCTTTTCTTTTAGTTTTATACTATCTCTCTCTCTCCGAGTAGAGCTCTTGCCCTTTAGGGGTATGTACAGGTCTTGTATTCTACCAAATACTTTTTTGAACAGCGCCCACAGTTCATCCGTAGTTTTATCCGTTAATAGTTCTGCCCAGGCTACTGTGGTCAATTTCTGCCTCATCCCTCCAAAGTCAGCCTTGAAATTTAAACCTGGGTTCGTGACTCACCTTTCTCCCTCTCAAACCTAATATCGAATTCAATCATATTATGGTCACTGTTCCCTTTCCGTTAGTTTATTGACTAATTCAGGCTCATTACTCATCACTAAATCTAAGATGGCCTCTTCTCTTGTTGGTTCAAGAACATATTGTTCCAGAAAACTGTCCCGAATACACTCAAGAAACTCGCTGCCTTTGGGACTCGAGCAGTTCTGATTTCCCAGTCAATGTGAAAATCAAAGTCTCTCATTAACATCACACTGTTTTTGCAGTAAGTTTCTCTGATCTCCGTGTTTATGTATCCCGCTACTCTATCACTGCTATCTGGAGCTCCCACCAAAGTCTTGCATCTTTTTCTATTCCTCAATTCTACCCATAGTCACAGAGTTATACAGCACGGATAGAGGCCCTTCGGCCCATCGTGTCCGCGCCGGCCATCAAGCCCTGTCTATTCTAATCCCATTTTCCAGCACTTGGTCCGTAGCCTTGTATGCTGTGGCGTTTCAAGTGCTCATCTAAATGCTTCTTGAATGTTGTGAGGGTTCCTGCCTCTACCACCCTTTCAGGCAGTGAGTTCCAGATTCCAACCACCCTCTGGGTGAAAAAGTTTTTCCTCAAATCCCCTCTAAACCTCCTGCCCCTTACCTTGAAACTATGCCCCCTGGTTATTGACCCCTCTACTAAGGGGAAAAGTTCCTTTCTATCTACCCTATCTATGCCCCTCATAATTTTGTACACCTCAATCAGGTCCCCCCTCAGCCTTCTCTGCTCTAAGGAAAACAACCCCAGCCTGTCCAGTCTCTCTTCATAGCTGAAGCGCTGCAGCCTACGTAACATCCTGGTGAATCTCCTCTGCACCCTCTCCAATGCAATCACATCCTTCCTATAGTGTGGTGACCAGAACTGCACACAGTATTCCAGCTGTGGCCTAACTAGTGTTTTGTACAGCTCCATCATAACCTTCCTGCTCTTATATTCTATGCCTCAGCTAATGAAGGCAAGTATCCCATATGCCTTCTTAACCACCTTATCTACCTGTCCTACTGCCTTCAGGGATCTATGCACATGCACACCAAGGTCCCTCTGATCCTTCCTAGGGTCCTACCATTCATTGTGTATTGCCTTGCCTTGTTAGTCCTCCCAAAATGCATCACCTCACACTTTTCAGGGTTAAATTCCATTTGCCACTGTTCTGCTCATCTGACCAACCCGTCTATATCATCCTGTAGCCTGAGGCTTCCCTCCTTGCTATTTACCACCCCACCAATTTGTGTGTCATCTGCGAACTTACTGATCATACCTCCTACATTCATATCTAAATCATTAATGTACACTACAAACAGCAAAGGACCCAGCACCGATCCCTGTGGTACACCACTGGACACAGGCTTCCAGTCACAAAAACAACCTTCGACCATCACCCTCTGCCTCCTGCCACTAAGCCAATTTTGGATCCAATGTGCCAAATTGCCCTGGATCCCATGGGCTCTTACAGTGTTTCTACTGCCTGCTCACCCTTACTAATAGCCCTCTTTCTAATGCTGTAATAGTGTCCCTTATAAATGTTGCTACTCTCCCTCCTTTTCCATTTTCCCTGTCCTTTCTAAAGACCTTGTAACCTGAAATATTTATCTCCCAGTCATGGCCAGCTTGTAGCCAGGTCTCAGTGATGGCCCCTGCGTCATACCCTTTGTGCTTCTAATTCACTTGTCTTATTCCTTATGCTACATGCATTGGTGTACAGAACTCTTACTTGGACAATAGACCCTGTCCTGTCTTTATGCCCTCGTGTTTTTAAGCACACATTTTAACTTAGCGCATTCTTTGCTTTTTATCATTTCTGTTGTATTTTAATCAGTTATTTTGTTATTACTTCCTGTATTTTTTTCTGAACCTGAAGTAGTTATATCATTCTATTGATGACCTCATTTCCCTTTTCACCTCCCCAACACACTTTTGATATTACTCATTTTTCTTTAGTATTGTTAACTCTAACGTTATCCTCTGCTTCCCTTTCAAGATTCGGATTAGTTTCAATCTCTAGTTTTCTATAGAATGCTATTTTTTGCTGCACCCCTTCTTGCTTCAGACTGAGGAATGTCTCAGAGTGTTATACTCTGTCCATCTCATGTCTGAAGATTTACCACTGCTGCTCTATCGACCAGTTTGCTAACTCTTCTAACTCAGTTAATTTGTCCCCATTCTATGTTCTATGTTCTATGTTCTATCCCTTCTTATCTCGCTGAACTTGACTTCCTTCCACTGAAGTCCCACATCCCTGGTACCATTCCAGTAAATCTCCTCTGCACCCGCTCCAAGGCCTTGACAGCCTTCCTAAAGTCTGGTGCCCAGAATTGGTCATAATACCCCAGCTGAGGCCTAACCAGTGATTTATTTAACCAGTTTTTAGCATAACTTCCTTGCTTTTGTATTTTATGCCTCTATTTCCCGTATTTTTCAAATCCCCCCCCCCCCCATAGCCTCACCCCTCCCCATCTCTGTAACCTCCTCCAGCCCTACAACCCTCTGAGATCTCTGCGCTCCTCCAATTCTGATTTCTTGTATATCCCTGATTTTAATCACCCCACCACTGTCATCCATACATTCAGCTGCCTAGACCCTAAGCTCTGGAACTCCCCCCCAGAACCTCTCCACCTCACTACTTCTCTCTCCTCCTTTAAGGCGCTCCCTCCTTACCTCTTTGACCAAGCTTTTGGTCACCTGTCCTAATAGAAACATAGAAACATAGAATCTAGGAGCAGGAGTAGGCCATTCGGCCCGTCGAGCCTGCTCCACCATTCAATACGATCATGGCTGATCATCCAAATCCAGTACCCTGTCCCCTGCTTTAATCCCCACAGTACACATATCCCACCCTACCCCCGTAACCCCACGTATTTAATTCCCCCGAACATATCCCATCCTATCCCCATAACCCCACATATTTAATCCCCCCCTAACACTAAGGGTCAATTTATCATAGCCAAATCAACCTAACCCGCACATTTTTGGACTGTGGGAGGAAACCGGAGCACCCGGAGGAAACCCACACAGACACGGGGAGAATGTGCAAAATGTCTCTTTTTTGTTTGATAACGCTCCTGTGAAGCACCTTGAACATTTTACTACATTAAAGGTGCTATATAAATGCAAATTGTTGTTGTTCTTGTATGATTTTTTAACAGTCTTATCAACCTGTCCTGCCACCTTCAAGGATCTGTGTACATACACCCCCAGGTCTCTCAGCTCCAGCACCCCCTTTAAAATTGCACCATTTAGTTTTTATTGCCTCTCCTCATTCTTCGTACCAAAATGCATCACTTCACACTTCTCTACACTAAATTCCATCTGCCATGTGTCTGCCCATTTCACCAGTCCATGTTCTCCTGAAGTCTGTTACTATCCTCCTCACTGTTCACTACATTTCAGAGTTTTGTGTCTTCTGCAAACTTTGAAATGATGTCCTGTATACCCGAGTCCAGGTCATTAATATATATCAAAAAGAGCAGTGTTCCTAATACCGACCCCTGGGGGGCACCACTGCACATTTCCCTCGTGTCTGAAAAACAACCGTTCACCACGACTCTGCTTTCTGTCCCTTAGTCAATTTCATATCCACATTGCCACTGTCCCATTAATCCCATGGGCTTCAATTTTGCTAACAAGTCTATTATGTGGTACTTTGTCAATGCCTTTTGAAAGTCCATATACACAACAAAGATTCCCTGATGACAATTAAATGGTTTATTGTCCGATGCCACGTGACCAATTTAGCCAAGAGACTGTTGGGAGCAGTTTCACCCTGAAAATATTAACTCGGTTTTGATGATGAACTGCTCAATATTTCACAGGCAGTGCACACCAGTGATTAACAGCACCTACCATTTCTTTTGCTGGTATTTAGAAAACAAAACAAAGATTGTTTTATCGAGAATACTGTAGTTCAATTTGCTTTCCCAAGTGATTTAAACTTAGCTGGAAGATAACTCTGAATGACTAGACTTCTCCCAATTGGCTGCTCTCCATGTCAGTCACAGCAGGTTCCTCCCCCTCTTGGCCCCAAAATCAGTTCGAAACTCTTTCTTCACAAAGACATTCTGGGGATTAAAAGTATTAAAACATGGAAATAAACTTTGAAGTGTTTTATGAGGGAAGATTTGTTGACTAAAGACGGGGTAAGTTGGTAAAATCACTGATAGAGCAAGCAGTGGTATATGGCGGGGATTGTGAACAGGATGTGGCTGGCGATGGGAGAGGTGTCCGACTGTCCTGAAAGGGCCAGCAATGGATCAGGGAAGGCTGACGGGCAGGAACGTGGAGCTGGGGGGGGGGGGGGGGGGGGAGGGGTGCAGTTTCTAATAGAGGCCGTCAGTTTATTCCAGGTTTCCTCAGCCTCCCAATACTGCTAGACTCAGGCCCCCTCAATGCTCCAGCACTCTCGCTGCTCCTAGACTGTCCCAGTGCTTCAAAACTCCTTTATCACACTCCTAACAACTTGCATTGATGTAGCACCTGGAATGGAGGAAAATGAAATGCCAGTACTGGCCACGATGCTCCCAGGGCCCTTTGCCGGTGATCCCGGGGCCCTTTGCCGGTGATCCCGGGACCCTTTGCCGGTGATCCCGGGGCCCTTTGCCGGTGATCCCGGGGCCCTTTGCCGGTGATCACGGGGCCCTTTGCCGGTGATCCCGGGGCCCTTTGCCGGTGATCCCGGGGCCCTTTGCCGGTGATCACAGGGCCCTTTCCAAACAGTGATAAATCAAGGCCTCTTAACACAACTCGTAATAACACCCCTGTTCTAACAAAACCTCCAGCTCACTGAGTAACCCCACAGGACATCAGTTAATACAAGAATACCAACACTTTGTTGAAATGTGCAGACCCCACACTAAAATGCAGATGCAAAACAATTTTCAGAAAGGAATAAAAGCCAGTAACTGAATGCTGGCCACTTCTGCCCCGCCCGCAGTCTGAAACAAACATGCATTTGACAATTTGTAAACTTTCTTGAGCCTGTGCTTACTTAGCAACAATGACAATTTGGGTTCTTAAAGGGACACTCTGCCTTAGCAGAGTAATGATGTGGAGATGCCGGTGTTGGACTGGGGTGGACAAATGTGAGAAGTCGCACAACACCAGGTGATAGTCCAACAGTTTTATTTGAAATCACAAGTTTTCGGAGCGCTGCTCCTTCGTCAGGTGAAGTGAAGAGATGCATATAGTCACAGCATATATAGTCAGAGAACACTGCCAGATGATTACAGTTAATCTTTCCAACTGCCCTTTATCACACCTCGGCAGAGAGACAATCACAGCAATCAAAGGTGTGGATGGTGTCCAAACAGGTCAGTCAGGAAAACATTACATCAAAGACAATGAGGTGGGGTCACAAGGGGTCAAATGTGGCAGATGCTGGGGTCTGTATGGAAAACAAAAAACTTTTTTGCTGGAAATCACAGCAGGTCCTGCCGCATCTGTGTAGAGAGAACAAGCCAACGACGACTCGAGTCTGGATGACTCTACGTCAGGTGGGGTTACATGTAGCGTGACATGAACCCAAGATCCCGGTTGAGGCCGTCCTCATGGGTGCGGAACTTGGCTATCAGTTTCTGCTCGACGATTTTGCGTTGTCGTGTGTCTCGAAGGCCGCCTTGGAGAACGCTTACCCGCAGATCGGAGGCTGAATGTCCTTGACTGCTGAAGTGTTCCCCGACTGGGAGGGAACACTCCTGCCTGGCGATTGTTGCGCGGTGTCCGTTCATACGTTGTCGCAGTGTCTGCATGGTCTTCGCCGATGTACCATGCATCCTTTCCTGCAACGTATGAGGTAGACAACGTTGGCCGAGTTACATGAGTATGTACCATGTACCTGGTGGGTAGTGTCCTCACGTGTGATGATGGTATCTGTGTTGATGATCTGGCATGTCTTGCAGAGGTTGCCGTGGCAGGGTTGTGTGGTGTCGTGGTCGCTGTTCTCCTGAAAGCTGGGTAATTTGCTGCGAACAATGGTCTGTTTGAGGTTAGGCGGCTGTTTGAAGGCGAGTAATGGGGGCGTGGGGATGGCCTTAGCGAGGTGTTCGTCGTCATCGATGACATGTTGAAGGCTGCGAAGAACATGGCGTAGTTTCTCCGCTCCGGGGAAGTACTGGACGACGTAGAGTACTCTGTTGGTTGTGTCCTGTGTTTGTCTTCTGAGGAGGTCTATGCGATTTTTCGCTGTGGCCCGTCGGAACTGTCGATCAACGAGTCGAGCGTCATATCCCGTTCTTACAAGGGCGTCTTTCAGCGTCTGTAGGTGTCCATCGCGTTCCTCCTCGTCTGAACAGATCCTGTGTATTCGCAGGGCTTGTCCATAGGGGATGGCTTCTTTAACGTGGTTAGGGTGGAAGCTGGAGAAGTGGAGCATCGTGAGGTTGTCCGTGGGCTTGCGGTAGAGTGAAGTGCTGAGGTGTCCGTCTTTGATGGAGATTCGTGTGTCCAGGAATGAAACCGATTCTGAGGAGTAGTCCATGGTGAGTTTGATGGTTTCATCGGTTGGACTATAACCTGGTGTTGTGCGACTTTTCACATTAGCAGAGTAACACTGTGATCTGGGGGTAACTGTTGTTAAAGGGACACTCCGCCTTAGCAGAGCAACACTGTGATCTCGGAGTAACTGCTCTCTCATAAAGCAGCACACCTGAGATCCATGCGGAGCGGTATTATGTATAAAATTACCTGCAATGCTTTGTTAGCTTCTTTGATTGTCTCGATTTTGAGTTTTGACCTATAAAGAGTGAAAGGTTTGTAAAAAATGAGATTTCTAAACAGCAACAGATAATATCAATATACAACAAAACCCAACTAGCTTCATAGTGACAAGGAACAGAGACAATCTGTCTCCAGGATTAGTTGTGATATCTCCTACAGTTCAATATCCTGCTGTAGACCAAGGAAAGGAATAAATATTAGAGGTTGAAAACATTCAGGATACAGAGTGAGTCAACATATGATATGGGACTGACATCAAAACAGCAGGAAACAGGGAACATAGGAACAGGAGGCCATTCAGCCCCTTGAGTCTGTACCACCATTCAATTCGATCAAAAAAGGGGCTAGAATAAAGGGCTCTGGTGTGAGGAATCAGACTGGGTACTGTACCCCCCACACACTGGGTACTGTACCCCCCACACACTGGGTACTGTACCCCCCACACACTGGGTACTGTACCCCCCACACACTGGGTACTGTACCCCCCACACACTGGGTACTGTACCCCCCACACACTGGGTACTGTACCCCCCACACACTGGGTACTGTACCCCCCACACACTGGGTACTGTACCCCCCACACACTGGGTACTGTACCCCCACACACACGCACTGGGTACTGTACCCCACACACACTGGGTACTGTACCCCCCACACACTGGGTACTGTACCCCCCACACACACACACTGGGTACTGTACCCCCCACACACTGGGTACTGTACCCCCCACACACTGGGTACTGTACCCCCCACACACTGGGTACTGTACCCCCCACACACTGGGTACTGTACCCCCCACACACTGGGTACTGTACCCCCCACACACTGGGTACTGTACCCCCCACACACTGGGTACTGTACCCCCCACACACACGCACTGGGTACTGTACCCCACACACACTGGGTACTGTACCCCCCACACACTGGGTACTGTACCCCCCACACACACACACTGGGTACTGTACCCCCCACACACTGGGTACTGTACCCCCCACACACTGGGTACTGTACCCCCCACACACACACACTGGGTACTGTACCCCCCACACACACACACGGTACTGTACCCCACACACACACACTGGGTACTGTACCCCCCACACACACACACTGGGTACTGTACCCCCCACACACACACACGGTACTGTACCCCACACACACACTGGGTACTGTACCCCACACACACTGGGTACTGTACCCCCCACACACACTGGGTACTGTACCCCACACACACACTGGGTACTGTACCCCACACACACACTGGGTACTGTACCCCACACACACACTGGGTACTGTACCCCACACACACACACTGGGTACTGTACCCCACACACACACACACTGGGTACTGTACCCCACACACACACTGGGTACTGTACCCCACACACACACTGGGTACTGTACCCCCCACACACACACTGGGTACTGTACCCCACACACACACTGGGGACTGTACCCCACCCACACACACTGGGTACTGTACCCCCCCACACACACTGGGTACTGTACCCCCCCCCACGACACTGGTACTACCCCCCCCCCCCCACACACACTACACAACTGGGTACTGGTACCCCCCCACACACACACTGGGTACTGTACCCCCCACACACACACTGGGTACTGTACCCCCACACACACACTGGGTACTGTACCCCACACACACACACTGGGTACTGTACCCCCACACACACACTGGGTACTGTACCCCCACACACTGGGTACTGTACCCCACACACACACAACTGGGTACTGTACCCCCTCACACAACACACTGGGTACTGTACCCACACACACACACTGGGGACTGTACCCCACACACACACTGGGTACTGTACCCCACACACACACTGGGTACTGTACCCCACA
>CM059438.1:54230279-54237779 GCA_030390025.1 Squalus acanthias
CCCCCTTCCAGACACTCCTCCCCCCTTCCAGACACTCCTCCCCCCTTCCAGACACTCCCCCCCTCCAGACACTCCTCCCCCCTCCAGACACTCCCCAACCCCCTCCAGACACTCCTCCCCCCCCTCCAGACACTCCTCCCCCTCTCCAGAATAAAAGACCCACAATTACCCGACACCGTTCCAAGTGTCCAGCACTCTGAGTGACATCTCTCACAAATATCCCATTGCGTTTTATCTTGTAGCCCCTTATTCGGATATTCTGTCATACCGCAAGGCACTGACCTCAAATAACCGTACCTATGCCATTTCATGATTTAACAGTTCTTTGATGACAGCTGGGCCATAAACCAGATTTATTTATTTTTTTAAACTGAAATTCTACTCAGTTTAAAAAAAAGCACTTCAAAAGGGTAGTGTAAATCTGGAACTCTCTCCCCAAAAAGCTGTTGAAAATTTCAAATTGAGATTGATAGATTTTTGTTAGGTAAGGGATACTGAACCAAGGCAGGTAAATGGAGCTAAGATATAGATCAGCCGTGACCTAATTGAATGGCAGAACAGGTTCAAGGGGCTGAATGGCCTTCTCTTGTTCTTATGTTCCTCAACTGCCATAGTGAGATTTGAACCCACGTTCTCTAGATTATTAGTCCAGGCCTCTGTTACTGAAATAAAAAAAGAAAATCCAGCATTATTTCCATTTTCTGTTTTTATTTCAGATTTCCAGCATCTGCAGTATTTTGCCACTGGATTACTCGTCCGGTAATCTAACCACTACACTACCGCACCCGAAATCCCTGGATTGTGCTTCCTACAAGGACAATGTGCCCTTTGCATGGGGTAAATAGAATCTAGTAGTTTGATTTAGAGATTCTCCAGCCTGGTGAAGTCAAGCGTAGGTCCCTTGCAGTCAGAATCAGGGGAATTTATAATGGGGAACAAAGAAATGGCAGACCAATTAAATACATACTTTGGTTCTGTCTTCACAAAGGAGGACACAAATAACCTCCCAGAGATGTCAGGGAACATAGGGTCTAATGAGAGGGAAGAACTGAATGAAATCAGTATTTGTAGGGAAATGGTGTTAGGGAAATTGACGGGATTGGAGGCCGATAAATCCCCAGGGCCTGATTATCTACATCCTAGGGTACTTAAGGAAGTGGCTCGAGAAATAGTAGATGCATTGCTGGTCATCTTCCAAAATTCTAAAGACTCTGGAACAGTTCCCATGGATTGGAGGGTAGTTAATGTAACCCCACTATTTAAAAAAGGTGGGAGAGAGAAAACGGGGAATTAAGCCTGACATCGGTAGTGGGGAAAATGCTAGAGTCCATTATAAAAGATGTAATAGCAGAGCACTTGGAAAACAGTGACAGGATCGGACCATGTCAACATGGATTTACAAAAGGTAAATCATGCTTGACTAATCTACTGGAATTTTTTGAGGATGTAACTGGCAGAATAGATAAGGGAGAACCAGTGGATGTGGTGTATTTGGACTTTCAGAAGGCTTTCGATAAGGTCCCACATAAGAGATTAGCGTGCAAAGTTAAAGCACATGGGATTGGGGGTAAGGTACTGACTTGGATAGAGAACTGGTTGGCAGACAGAAAGCAAAGAGTTGGAATAAACTGGTCTTTTTCCGAGTGGCAGGCAGTGACTAGTGGGGTACCGCAGGGATCGGTGCTAGGACCCCAATTATTCACAATATATATAAATGATCTAGACGAGGGAACTAGATGTAATATCTCCAAGTTTGCAGACGACACAAAGCTGGGTGGGCGTGTGTGTTGTGAGGAGGATGCAGAGAAACTCCAGTATGATTTGGACAAGTTGGGTGATTGGGCAGATGCATGGCAGATGCAGTATAATGTGGATAAATGCGAGGCTATCCACTTTGGTGGCAAAAACAGGAAGGCAGATTATTATCTGAACGGCAATAGATTGGGAAAAGGGGAAGTGCAACGAGACCTGGGAGTCCTTGTGCACCAGTCGTTGAAGGTAAGCATGCAGGTGCAGCAGGCGGTTAAGAAGGCAAATGGTATGTTGGCCTTCATAGCGAGAGGATTCGAGTATAGGAGCAAGGATGTCTTGCTGCAGTTGTACAGGGCCTTGGTGAGACCACACCTTGAGTATTGTGTGCAGTTTTGGTCGCCTTATCTGAGGAAGGATGTTCTTGCCATGGAGGGAGTGCAGTGAAGATTCACCAGACTGATACCTGGGATGGCAGGAATGACGTATGAAGAGAGATTGGGTCGATTAGGCTTATATTCGCTAGAGTTTAGAAGAATGAGAGGGGATCTCATCGAAACTTATAAAATTCTAACAGGACTAGACAGACTAGATGCAGGAAGGATGTTCCCGATGGCGGGGAGTCCAGAACCAGGGGTCACAGTCTAAGGATAAGGGGTAAGCCATTTAGGACTGAGATGAGGAGGAATTTCTTCACCCAGAGAGTGGTGAACCTGTGGAATTCTCTACCA
This sequence comes from Squalus acanthias, assembly GCA_030390025.1. Taxonomy (NCBI): domain Eukaryota; kingdom Metazoa; phylum Chordata; class Chondrichthyes; order Squaliformes; family Squalidae; genus Squalus; species Squalus acanthias. The sequence goes on from CM059438.1 coordinate 54,232,760, forward strand.
CAGAAGGCAGTTGAGGCCAATCCATTAAATATATTCAAGAAGGAGTTAGATATATTTCTTAAGGCTAAAGGGATCAAGGGATATGGGGAGAAAGCAGGGACAGGGTTCTGAATTTGGATGATCAGCCATGATCTCATTAAATGGCGGAGCAGGCTCGAGGGGCCGAATGGCCTACTCCTGCTCCTATCTTCTATGTTTCTATGTGATGGTTTCCACATGTGCCAAGCACCCAGCGAACAACTAAACATCCGTCAAGAGATGGCAAGTCACACCTTGAAAAAAGAGACACTTGGCTGGTCTCCGAGCACACAGCACAAAGAAACAGCCTTTTGGTTCCCCATTTCCTCCCTCCTCTCCCGCGAGGACTGGGGTGCAGTTCCACACGAGACAACGCCTCCGGTCACTCTAAGCATCAATTCTTCAAGCATGAGCCCAGACACTGACCAAGCTTGATTCTGACCTGCACTAAACAGTGGAAGTGTCACTGACTAGTGATGAGGAGCAGAAACCCAGGCTGTTTTTCCTTAGCCTAGGAGTGTGGAGACCCATTCCAACACCTCTACTGCCACACCAACTGATTCAGCACAGACCATCCACCATACTGTACAGTGCCTGGGCCATCGATGGAACCAGACCATTGCTCTGGAGAAGGTAGGTTTGCAACTCTGGTTTGAAGTATTCTTGGAGGTCTGATCATGTGACGTCCAGTCACATGACAACTGCCCACAGTTTGTAAATGTTATTGCATTATTGCCCCACAGTTTTTTAATACAACCTACATTCAATCTGTAAAGCTTGGATTGTAGTTTAATCTTTGTTTCTGATTTCAAAACTCAGACGTTGCTTACACACGAGAACAAATACTTTGGGTCGATCACCTGAGGTAATAACATTGTTTGTTAGTTCATCAGGCTGTGCAATTTCAATGCTGTGCTTAATTTATTTCCTAATATTTACAACACGATTAACATTCTTGGCCCTTACTGCAATAGTTAATTGGCCATCAAACCACTTGAGAAGTGTTAACTGGGTGTTATTGCAAGGGAGTCCTGATTGATCAAGATTTCTGCTGGTGAGGCTGCAGAAACCCTATAGTCCAGACCAAACTCAACCAGCAGTCTGAAGTTAGCATTTGTATCGGTTATCGTTAAAATAAAATAATAATGGCAAGATTAACATCCCGATTTCGAAAAGTGCCCATCAAATTTTTGACGGATCGGCGCTTTCAAAGACATGTTTTTTTCCTCTCTGCCATACCGACCTCACAGAGTCAGTCACTGGCAGCAGAAGAGAGTTCAGGAAAAGACCATCAGCTTCACCACTCACACATCACAGTTCTGAGAACAGGATGACCTTTCCTAAATGCCCGCTAATTTGCACATGATGGAAGCCATTCGCAGTCTTTGCAGAAAACCTTTACTTCCTTTTTTTCCAAGAGTAAATTTAATGCTTCTCTACAATTTTAAAATTATTTTTCTTGAAATGCAACATTTTCCTGACATTTTTACTATATTCAATTTTTTTTATATACATATACGTTTCAACTGATTACTTATTCATTGCCAACAGAGTGGCTGTTGAATGAAGAAAAACAACTTAATATATTCACCATTCATACATACTTGTGTATTGTGGAGTCTGTGACAATGACTTGCTGCATTGGTGAGGGGCTCGTTTCATCCTACTGCGGCTGCGTGCCGGTTTCCACTAAAGTGGATAGGGCATAGTCCAGCTCTCAGTGCATTATGGGTAGGGGAAGCCGCCATTATGGCCCAGAATCACGGAATGGATCCTCTTAAGATCGGGCAGGGGAGAATCGCGATTGGAGCAGGGAATCGATAAATTGAATTAAGTATTACTGTGCAATCCCTGGCTGCAGTTCGGGCTTGTCTCCTATCCAAGAGAATTGAAAGTGCACAGGCGCAAACAACGAATGCAAAGTACTTTTCTCCCGGGAACGGTAGCATAGTGGTTATGTTACTGGGCTAGTAATCCAAAGGCCCTTGACTCCGGAGACGTGAGTTCAAATCCCACAGCAGCTGGGGAATTTAAATTCAGTTAATTAAATAAATCTGGAATAAAAAGATAGTATCAGTAATGGTACAGCAATATGGTTGACTCTTAACTGCCCTCTGAAATGGCCTAGCAAGCCACTCAGTTGTAACTGCTACGAAAAACGATCAGAATAAAACCGGACAACGGCACACCCAGCCCAGTCGACCCTGCAAAGTCCTCCTCACCAACATCTGGGGAATTGTGCCAAAATTGGGAGAGCTGTCCCACAGACTAGTCAAGCAGCAGCCTGACATAGTCATACTCACAGAATCATACCTTTCAGTGAAAGTCCCAAACTCCTCCATCACCATCCCTGGGTATGTCCTGTCCCACCGGCAGGACAGACCTACCAGGGGTGGTGGCACAGTGGTATACAGTCGGGAAGGAGTGGCTCCGGACCACATGAAGTCTCATGGCTTCAGGCCAAGCATGGACAAGGAAACCTGCTGCTGATTACTACCTACTGCCCTCCCTCAGCTGATGAATCAGTACTCATCCATGTTGAACACCACTTGGAAGAAGCTCTGAGAGAGTATCAAGGGCACAGTATGTACTCTGGGCGGGGGACTTCAATGTCTGGGCCTGCGACAGGTGGTGAGAGTCCCGTCTGCACACTGAGGATACCCTCCATCGTGCTGTATGGCACTACCACCGTGCTAAATGGTTTAGATTCAGAACAGATCTAGCAGCTCAAAACTGGGCATCCATGAGGCGCTGTGGACCATCAGCAGCAGTATTTCACCACAATCTGTAACCTCATGGCCCGGCATATCCCTCACTCTACCATTACCATCAAGCCAGGGGACTAACCCTGGTTCAATAAGGAGAGTATGCCAGGAGCAGCACCAGGCATACCTAAAAATGAGATGCCAACCTGGGGAAGCTGCAACACAGGACTACATGCATGCTAAAAAGCGGAAGCAGCGTGCTATCGATAGAGTTAAGCGATCCCACAATCAATGGATCAGATCAAAGCTCTGCAGTCCTGCCACATCCAGTTGTGAATGGTGGTGGACCATTAAACAACCAACGGGAGGAGGAGGCCCCATGAATATCCCCATCCTCAATGATGGGGGAGCCCAGCACGTGAGTGCAAAAGACAAAGATGAAGTGTTTGCAACCATCTTCAGCCAGATGTGCAGAGTGGATGATCCATATCGGCCTCCTCCTGAGGTCCCCACCATCACAGAAGCCAGTCTTCAGCCAATTCGATTCACTCCACGTGATATCAAGAAATGGCTGAGCTCACTGGATACAGCAAAGGCTATGGGCCCTGACAACACCCGGCTATTGTGCTGAAGACTTGTGCTCCAGAACTAGCCAAGCCTCTAGTTAAGCTGTTCCAGTACAGCTACAACACTGGCATCTATCCGACAATGTGGAAAACTGCCCAGGTATGTCCTGTCCACAAAAAGCAGGACAAATCCAATCCAGCCAATTACAGCCCCATCAGTCTACTCTCAATCATCAGCAAAGTGATGGAAGGTGTTGTCGACAGTGCTATCAAGCAGCACTTATTCACCAATAACCTGCTCGCTGATGCCCAGTTTGGGTTCCGCTAGGACCACTCGGCTCCAGACCTCATTACAGCCTTGGTCCAAACATGGACAAAAGAGCTGAATTCCAGAGGTGAGGTGAGAGTGACTGCCCTTGACATCAGGGCAGCATTTGACTGAGTGTGGCATCAAGGAGCCCTAGTAAAACTGAAGTCAATGGGAATCAGGTGGAAAACTCTCCACTGGCTGGAGTCATACTTAGCACAAAGGAAGATGGTTGTGGTGGTTGGAGGTCAATCATCACAGCCCTAGGACATCGCTGCAGGTGTTCCTCAGGGCAGTGTCCTAGGCCCAACCATCCTCAGCTGCTTCATCAATGACCTTCCCTCCATCATAAGGTTAGAAGTGGGGATGCTGCACAGTGTTCAGTGCCATTCGCAACTCCTCAGATAATGAAGCAGTCCATGCCCGCATGCAGCAAGATCTGGACGACATTCAGGCTTGGGCTGATAAGTGGCAAGTAACATTCGTGCCACACAAGTGCCAGGCAATGACTATCTCCAACAAGCGAGAGTCTAATCACCGCCCCTTGACATTCAACGGCATTACCATCGCCAAATCCCCCACCATCAATATCCTGGGGGTCACCATTGACCAGAAACTTAACTGGACCAGCCACATAAATACTGTGGCAACAAGAGCAGGTCAGAGTCTGGGTATTCTGCGGTGAGTGTCTCACCTCCTGACATCCCAAAGCCTTTCCACCATCTACAAGGCACAGGTTAGGAGTGTGATGGAATACTCTCCACTTGCCTGGATGAGTGCAGCTCCAACAACACTCGAGAAGCTCGACACCATCCAGGACAAAGCAGCCCGCTTGATTGGCACCCCATTCACCACCATGAATATTCACTCCCTCCACCACCGGCGTACCGTGGCTGCAGTGTGTACCATCTACAAGATGCACTGCAGCAACTCGCCAAGGCTTCTTCGACAGCACCTCCCAAACCCACGACCTCTTCCACCTAGAAGGACAAGGGCAGCAGGTGCATGGGAACACTACCACCTCCAAGTTCCCCTCCAAGTCACACACCATCCTGACTTGGAAATATATCGCCGATCCTTCATTGTCACTGGGTCAAAATCCTGGAACTCCCTCCCTAACAGCACTGTGGGAGTACCTTCACCACACGGACTGCAGCGGTTCAAGAAGGCGGCTCACCACCACCTTCTCGATGGCAACTAGGGATGGGCAATAAATGCTGGCTTTGCCAGCGACACCCACATCTCAGGGACGAATAAAAAAAAAGGTTGCCAGCTGCAGGGCCCGGGCGACCACACCTCTAATCCATGCGAGTGCCGGCCATTCCGGGAGGGTCGACAAACATTTGATGGGTTTTGTGTCAAGTTGGCAAATCACATCACACAGAAGTGGCACCTACTTAGTGTCTTATCCTGGAGATCAAAGT
>CM059438.1:54242779-54280439 GCA_030390025.1 Squalus acanthias
CTGTACAATATGTAAAACCGCCTGCCTCCAATAATATCTAGTAGTGTATGATGTGAGAAAACTACTAGGCACTTGGTCTAAGCGTTAAACAAAGCTTTAATCAACTGTTTTTCAACATGAAGATCTAGTTGTGTCCTTCACTAGTTCCTGTTAAAGAATGTCCTGAGCAAGCTGGGCCCATGCCCGAGTATTTATACTCTCCCTGGACAGCGCCACCAGCAGGCCGCCCAGTATTATGTCATAAGTCATTTCCCATGAATGACAAGATTCATGTCAGTGTACATATCTGTTGCCCTATTATTGAACATTGTTTATTCCTCCCAGAGGGGGCAAGTTTCTGGGAGTCAGTAATTTTGCTGATAGTTGAATGATGCCCAGATGTGCCTGGCAGTGTGGACAGAGGTTCCCAGCTCCGAAAGAGGGATTTAAAATGTTGGCAGCAGATTTCCAACACAGGTTGGGAAAACAGTCGTGAATTGAATTGGTGGGCGGATTCAGTTAAACGGAGCCACATTTGATCAGTGTTCTGTACACATTTTGGCTTCAAACTGTGCCCTGAGCTGGCACCAGGAGCAGCAGTGCGAACAGAAGCTGAGGGCCCATAGCAGTGGGTTTCAATGCATCATCTCGAGCCAGAGGATTGCACCTGGACCTTCCAGAGCAGCAATGTCTCCAGAGTCTGAGGCTCCCTTCAGCAATTACTGAAGAATGTCAAAGGGTGTCAGACAACGTCAGGGTGTCCTGGGTAACTACTGCCCTCCCTGTAGTTAACAAGGTCACAATAGCCCTGAATATTTTCACTTGTTCCAATTATGAAGGCGGGGAGGCGGTGCCCAGGAGATTTTCTAAAGAATAATGTGTTTAAGACAGGTCACAGCCTCACCCAGTTCCACAAGGGCGGGTTTGAGACAGCTTGGGTTCGGATTGACATTTTTAAAATTTTAACTATCCTCCCAACCCAAATCCACCCATTTTTGTGGGTTAAAATTACCCCCTCATCTCTTTCCTGCTCAGCAGAGCTGGGAGAGGACATCACCCTCTGGCAAGCTCTTTCCTGGGCTGTCCCTTACACCGGTACCTGCTGATGCTCCCTGGTGCTGAGTACGTCACCACATGCAGACCCCTCTGCCTCACTATCTAACCCACGCGGAGCTGGTGCCTGGGAGGGATGGAGTGCCTGGCGATGCATTCTCAGGAGGATTGTCCTCCTCCGAGATATCTCATTCACAAGCCTCTTGCTGCTGAGAGGTCCTAGAAGAAAGAGAAAAGGGATAAGAGTTGGGGTGGTAGATAGAAGCTGGACATTTGCAGGTGACAGTCTTGAGAATGCAGGCTGAAGCTGTGCAGATTGCTGCAATGTGCTGAGGTGACTGAAGGGTTCCGAGTAGCCTTATCCGCTGCCCAAGGCTCTGCCAGCCTAGCCTTATCCGCTGCCCAAGGCTCTGCCAGCCTAGCCTTATCCGCTGCCCAAGGCTCTGCCAGCCTAGCCTTATCCGCTGCCCAAGGCTCTGCCAGCCTAGCCTTATCCGCTGCCCAAGGCTCTGCCAGCCTAGCCTTATCCGCTGCCCAAGGCTCTGCCTGTGCCACTGATCTCCATGGCTTCCGGCTCTGCTTGGGTGAGGGTGATGATGTTGACGACTCCTCCCCTGGTCTTGGTTCTCTTCCTGGCATTATGTGTTGTCTTGTCCTGCAGAAAGTGAGGGTGAGAGTTAGTGAGTGAAGATGTATAGGGCTTCTGCATGTGCTGAGAGCTGGAGAAGAAGCAAGATGGAATGAGGATGGGGAGGTGCTGAATGTAATGCTGAATGATTGTGTGGAATGTGAAGTGCGGAAGGAATGCTGAGAGGAGTTGGTGGTTATGCAAGTGGGAGCATGTGGAAAAGGAATGGTGTTAGCGTGTAGAGAGCAAAGGAAGAGGTGAGTGTGTTTGGGATGAGAAAGAGGTTATGCAATGTGCCCTTGTGACTGTAATAAGAACATAAGAAATAGGAGCTGGTGTGGGCCATTTGGCCCTTCGAGCCTGCTCCGCCATTCAACAAGATCATGGCTGATCTTCGACCTCAACGCCACCTTCCCACACTATCCCCATATTCCTTGATTCCCTTAGTTCCCAAAAATTTATCAACCCCTGTTTTGAATATACTCAATGACTGAGCATCCACAGCTCTCTGGGGTAGAGAATTCCAAAGATTCACAACCCTTTGAGTGAAGAAATTTCTCCTCATCTCAGTCCTAAACAGCCGACCCCTTATTCTGAGACTGTGACCTCGTGTTCTAGATTCCCCAGCCAGGGGAAACATTTTCTCAGCATTAACCCTGTCAAGTCCCTTAAGAATTTTATATGTTTCAATGAGATCACCTCTCATTCTTCTGAACTCTAGGGAATATAGGCCTAGTCTACTCAATCTCTCCTCATAGGGCAATCCCCTCATCTCAGGAACCAGTCTAGTGAACCTTCGTTACACTCCCTCTAAGGCAAGTATATCTTTCCTTAGGTAAGGAGACCAGAACTGTACACAATACTCCAGGTGTGGTCTCACCAATGCCCTGTATAATTGTATTAAGACTTCTTTACTCTTATACTCTAATCCCTTTGTAACAAAAGCTAACATACCATTTGCTTTCCTAATTGCTTGCTGTACCTGCATATTCAAAAAATATTCTGCTTTTTTGTTTTTCCTACCAAAGTGGATAACTCCACATTGAATTCCATTTGCCATGTTCTTGCCCACTCAGTCAACCTGTCTATATCTCTCTGCAGCCTCTTTGCGTCCTCCTCACAGCTATTTTCCAGCCTAGCTTTGTATCAGCAGCAATCTTGGATACGTTACACTCAGTCCCTTCATCTAAGTCATTAATATAGATTGTAAATAGCTGAGGCCCAAGCACTGATCCTTGTGGTACCCCACTAGTTACAGCCTGCCAACCCGAAAAAGTCTTGTTTATTCCTACTCTTTATTTTCTGTCCATTAACCAATCCTCAATCTATGCTAATATATTACCCCAATCCCATGAGTCCCAATTTTGTGTAATAACTTCTTGTGTGGCACCTTATCGAATGCTTTTTGAAAATCCAAATACACCACATCCACTGGTTCCCCTTATCCATCCTACTAGTTACATCTTCAACAAACTCTATAACAGATTTGTCAAACATGATTTGTCTTTCATAAAAACATGTTGACTCTGCCCAATCATATTATGATTTTCTAAGTGCCCTGTTACCATGTCCCTAATAATAGATTCGAGCATTTTGCCGACTTCTGATGTCAGGCTAACTGGCCTGTAGTTCCCCTTTTTTCTCTTCCTCCTTTCTTAAATAGCGGGGTTATGTTTGCTACCTTCCAATCCTTGGGGACTGTTCTAGAATCTAGGGAATTCTGGAAGATTAATACCAGTGCATCCACTACCTCTGCAGCCATCTCTTTTAAAACCCTAGGATGCAGGTCGTCCAGTCCAGGGGATTTGTCATCACTTGGTCCCATTAATTTCTCCAGTACTATGGGGGAAAAATTCAGTTGGTTGCACCTCCCGTTAGCGCCTTAAGAGGGCGCTAATGGGGCAAAAAGCAACTAGCGCCCGGGCGCGGTGATGTTTGCGCCGCTCGCAAAATTAACTAGACATTTTGCAGCGGCGCTAAACACTACCGCCACGATCTCCTGCGCCGGCAGATCGTGACGTCAGTCGAGTGCGCAACGCTCCAGTAGCGCCCCGGAGCGGATATTGAGTGGCGCCCCCTGCCGCTAGCAACGACAGGTTGAGGGGAGCATTTTGCAGTCAGGAAGGGACTGGGGGAGCGCTATTTAAAGGCGACCGCTTCCTGCCTTTTTTTGTTGGCGACATTTTTGAACCACGCATTCTGAGAGAGAGAGAGAGAGAGAGACTTCTGGAGAGATTCAACGCTGTGTGAAGGAGTTTTGGGTACTGAGCAGCACTTTGCAGGTTCATTTTGATTTGCCCTTTCTTGTATCGATTTAGAAGAGACTGTGGGGGTTGCACTCTGAGCTCTTTCCCTGGTTCTCTCCATTGTTCTTTCCAGCAGATTTGATGTACAGGTCTCTCCAGGCCGAGATTCAAGGCTGCAATGAGCAGGATGTGGATGGAAAGCAAGATCGACCCTCCGCTTTAAGAACTGGCCGGTGCCATTGTGTCTGTGTTCCATTACTGACTGACATCACATGAGCTTCGCCAGCGCTCTGAGTTAGCGCCTCGCTCCTCGGCCTTTGTGCCTTAAGACAGATGTGTAGCGCCTGATTTAGCGCTCCAATCACCTCCAGGGGCGATAAAAGTCAAGTTTGCAGTCAGAGGCGATAATTTGCGCCCGGCCGATAATTGCGCCCAAACGGGGCGATACTGAATTTTTCCCCATCTGCAAAGGTATATAGATAGGTTAAGTGAGTGGTCAAAAATTTGGCAGATGGAGTATAATGTGGGAAAATATGAGGTTATCCACATTGGCAGGAAAAATAAAGAAGCAAATTATTATATAAACGGAGGGAGACTACAAAATGCTGTGGTACAGAGGGATCTGGGGGTCCTCGTACATGAAACACAAAAAGTTAGCATGCAGGTACAGCAAGTAATTAGGAAGGCAAATGGAATGTTGGCCTTTATTGCAAGGGGGGTGGAGTATAAAAGTAGGCAAGTCTTAGTACAACTGTACAGGGCGTTGGTGAGACCACACCTGGAGTACTGCGTACAATTTTGGTCTCCTTATTTATGAAGGATATACTTGCATTGGAAGCAGTTCAGAGAAGGTTCACGAGGTTAATTCCTGAGATGAAGGGGTTGTCTTATGAAGAAAGGTTGAGCCTATACTCATTGGAGTTTAGAAGAATGAGAGGTGATCTTATTGAAATGTATAAGATTCTGAGGGGGCTTGACAGGGTAGATGCAGAGAGGATGTTTCCCCTCGTGGGGGAATCTAGAACTAGGGGGCATAGTTTCAGAATAAGGGGGCACCCATTTAAAACGGAGATGAGGAGGAATTTCTTCTCTGAGGGTCGTGAATCTTTGGAATTCTCTACCCCAGAGAGCTGTGGAGGCTGGGTCATTGATTATATTTAAGGTGGAAATAGACAGATTTTTGAACGATAAGGGAGTCAAGGATTATGGGGAGCGGGCAGGGAAGTGGATTTAAGGCCAAGACCAGATCAGCAATGATCTTATCAAATGGCGGAGCAGGCTCGAGGGGCCAAATGGCCTACTCCTGCTCCTATTTCTAATCTTCTTATTGCCCATCCCTAATTGCCCTTGAGAAGATGGTGGTGAGCCGCCTTCTTGAACCGCTGCAGTCTGTGTGGTGAAGGTACTCCCACAGTGCTTTTAGGGAGGGAGTTCCAGGATTTTGACCCAGCGACGATGAAGGATCGGCGATATATTTCCAAGTCAAGATGGTGTGTGACTTGGAGGGGAACTTGGAGGTGGTGGTGTTCCCATGCGTCTGCTGCCCTTGTCCTTCTAGGTGGAAGAGGTCGCGGGTTTGGGAGGTGCTGCTGAAGAAGCCTTGGTGAGTTGCTGCGGTGCATCTTGTAGATGGTACACACTGCAACCACGGTACGCCGGTGGTGGAGCGAGTGAATGTTTAAGATAGTGGATGGGCTGCCAATCAAGCGGGCTGCTTTGTCATGGATGGTGTTGAACTTCTTGAGTGTTGTTGGAGCTGCACTCATCCAGGCAAGTGGAGAGTATTCCATCACACTTCTGACTTGTGCCGTGTAGATGGTGGAAAGGCTTTGGGGAGTCAGGAGGTGAGACACTCGCCGCAGAATACCCAGCCTCTGACCTGCTCTTGTAGCCACAGTATTTATGTGGCTGGTCCAGTTAAGTTTCTGGTCAATGGTGACACCCAGGATATTGATGGTGGGGGATTCAGCAATGGTAATGCCATTGAATGTCAAGGGGCAGTGGTTAGACTCTCACTTGTTGGAGATAGTCATTGCCTGGCACTTGTGTGGTGCAAATGTTACCTGCCACTTATCAGCCCAAGCCTGAATGTCGTCCAGGTCTTGCTGCATGCGGGTATGGACTGCTTCATTATCTGAGGAATTACGAATGGCACTGAACACTGTTCAGTCATCAGTGAACATCCCCACTTCTGACCTTATGATGGAGGGAAGGTCATTGATGAAGCAGCTGAAGATGGTTGGGCCTAGGACACTGCCCTGAGGAACACCTGCAGCGATGTCCTAGGGCTGAGATTAATGACTTCAACAACCACAACCATCTTCCTTTGTGCTAGGTATGACTCCAGCCAGTGGAGAGTTTGCCCCCCGATTCCCATTGACTTCAGTTTTACTAGGGCTCCTTGATGCCACACTCGGTCAAATGTTGCCTTGATGTCAAGGGCAGTCACTCTCACCTCACCTCTGGAATTCAGCTCCTTTGTCCATGTTTGGACCAAGGCTGTAATGAGTCGGGAGCCGAGTGGTCCTGGCGGAACCCAAACTGAGCATCGGTGAGCAGGTTATAGGTGAGTAAGTGCCACTTGATAGCGACACCTTCCATCACCTTCCATCACTTTGCTGATGATTGAGAGTAGACTGATGGGGCAGTAATTGGCCGGATAGGATTTGTCCTGCTTTTTGCGGACAGGACATACCTGGGCAGTTTTCTACATTGTCGGATAGATGCCAGTGTTGTAGCTGTACTGGAACAGTTGCACTCACACCTGCTGCTGTTGTGAGGCCATTGAACCTCTTCCTACAGTGAATCCTGGGGGTGATTCTGCTGGCACTGATCTTGCCAGCAACCTCTATCCAGGCCTACTGAATAGTGACCCTGGGGATGCTCCTGCAGGTGCTGGGGAACAGTATCTCCATCCTTGCCCTGACCTCCTCCACAAGGACCTCCAGGGAGGCATTGGAAGACCAGGGGACAGCCCTCTGACTCATTAGTGCTACCAAAATTGTGCCTGCAGTGTCTGAATGAAATCTGATTCAGGGAATGCGCCTTGCTTGAAGAGGTGCATTCCCCTTTAAATAGGCCTCGAGAGGCCTTCTGGAAATGATGCGGAGAAAGTGGGCGAGTTGCCTGTTTCCCAATGAGATTAGGTGGGCAGTCTGCCAATCATATTGAAATAGGGCTCGGGAGTTAAAATTGTCCTGCTTCCCACTTGCCATGCCCCCACCTGCCCGATTTGCCCCCGAGCTAACACCGAGGCTTGTATCATCAGCTTCGTTCATGCAGGCACAAGGTCAGAGGGTCACAGCTCCTGTCCCTGGGCAGGCTGTCCGGAGAGAGTGCAGTTCATGTGTGTCGGGCCTCAAACAGGTTGTCATTACTTCCAGATCGCCCCCCAAAGCTCCTCAGACCCCCCTGATGTGCTCCCTGGATCCCCCTGCCGCCGTGATAGTCCTAGAGGCAGCCTGTTTTCTGTACTCCCCACCCCACCAGTCTCCCTTCCCTGACGGCTATATTGTATAAGAGGAAATATAGCCATGGGTAGAAGGTTGACTGATGGAGAGGAGACAGAGAGTTGGGGTGAAGGAGTGTTGCTGGGACTAGGGAAGGGTTGGAGTGCTGTATCCCAGATGTCAGCGTTGGGTCCACTGTTGTATATCGATGACTTGCACTGGGGCAGGGAGCATGACATCGAAATGTAGTGAGGACATAGAAGTAGAAGGTCAGTGGGATAGACAGATGGGTTAGTGGATGGACAGACGGGTCAGTGGATGGACAGACGGGTCAGTGGGATGGACAGACAGGCCAGTGGATGGACAGACGGGTCAGTGGATGGACAGACGGGTCAGTGGATGGACAGACGGGTCAGTGGATGGACAGACGGGTCAGTGGATGGACAGACGGGTCAGTGGATGGACAGACGGGTCGGTGGATGGACAGACGGGTCGGTGGATGGACAGACGGGTCAGTGGGATGGACAGACGGGTCAGTGGATGGACAGACGGGTCAGTGGGATGGACAGACGGGTCAGTGGGATGGACAGACGGGTCAGTGGGATGGACAGACGGGTCAGTGGGATGGACAGACGGGTCAGTGGATGGACAGACGGGTCAGTGGATGGATAGACGGGTCAGTGGATGGATAGACGGGTCAGTGGATGGACAGACAACTTTTAAGGAAAATAAAATAAAAATTTGAAGCAGAGGGATTGGCTGGCTGGGGCTAGTCTGTGATTGGCTGGCTGGGGCAGGTCTGTGATTGGCTGGCTGGGGCGGGTCTGTGATTGGCTGGCTGGGGCGGGTCTCTGATTGGCTGGCTGGGGCAGGTCTGTGATTGGCTGGCTGGGGCGGGTCTGTGATTGGCTGGCTGGGGCGGGTCTGTGATTGGCTGCCTGGATGTATCGCTGTAAAGGGATGGGGAAGAGAGTAGGGCAGTGGGATTAGTTTTGGATTACGCTAGAAAAATGCTGGCACAGACCTAATGGGCTGAATGGCCTCCTCCTGTGCTTTCACCGTCTATGGCATTCTCCTGTGCCAGCTGTCCCCACAAAACGTGGCTCCAGCCCCAGGCTGCCAGCTCCCCACCCTCTCCTGGCCCTAGCTGCTGCTGCCTACTCTCAGCCTGAGCCCACAACCCCACCCCAGGCTTCTTTTTCAGCCACGCACGTTGCAGCAGCTCCTGAGCCTCCTCCCCCTCCCCAGGCCCAGGTACTGTTCCTGAGCTGGCTGCAAACGAGGAGATACGGAGAATAAGGCTCTTGATGCCTGAGCACCGAACTGGCCATGTTTTATCTGTGTGTGAACCTCACTACCCACAGGCGAAGGTCAGTGGTTCTTATACTGCCTGGCTTCGAGTGGCCCAGATCTGTGACCAGTGGACATCGCTGTCCCTTTGGTGTCTCTTCAACTGTGCCCTCTGCTGTAGGCTTTCCTGCCCGACAGGCAGCCAGACTGTCAATCGGCCCGCCAATCAGCCAGACTGTCAATCGGCCCACCAATCAGGCTGACTGTCAATCGGCCCACCAATCAGGTTGACTGTCAATCGGCCCACCAATCAGGCTGACTGTCAATCGGCCCACCAATCAGCCAGACTGTCAATCGGCCCACCAATCAGGTTGACTGTCAATCGGCCCACCAATCAGGCTGACTGTCAATCGGCCCACCAATCAGGCTGACTGTCAATCGGCCCACCAATCAGGCTGACTGTCAATCAGCCCACCAATCAGGCTGACTGTCAATCGGCCCACCAATCAGGCTGACTGTCAATCGGCCCACCAATCAGGCTGACTGTCAATCGGCCCACCAATCAGGCTGACTGTCAATCGGCCCACCAATCAGGCTGACTGTCAATCGGCCCACCAATCAGGCTGACTGTCAATCGGCCCACCAATCAGGCTGACTGTCAATCGGCCCACCAATCAGGCTGACTGTCAATCGGCCCACCAATCAGCCAGACTGTCAATCGGCCCACCAATCAGGCTGACTGTCAATCGGCCCACCAATCAGGCAGACTGTCAATCGGCCCGCCAATCAGGCTGACTGTCAATCAGCCCACCAATCAGGCAGACTGTCAATCGGCCCACCAATCAGGCTGACTGTCAATCGGCCCACCAATCAGGCAGACTGTCAATCGGCCCACCAATCAGCCAGACTGTCAATCGGCCCACCAATCAGGCTGACTGTCAATCGGCCCACCAATCAGGCTGACTGTCAATCGGCCCACCAATCAGGCAGACTGTCAATCGGCCCACCAATCAGGCAGACTGTCAATCGGCCCACCAATCAGGTTGACTGTCAATCGGCCCACCAATCAGGCAGACTGTCAATCGGCCCACCAATCAGGCAGACTGTCAATCGGCCCACCAATCAGGCAGACTGTCAATCGGCCCACCAATCAGGCTGACTGTCAATCAGCCCACCAATCAGGTTGACTGTCAATCGGCCCACCAATCAGGCAGACTGTCAATCGGCCCACCAATCAGGCAGACTGTCAATCGGCCCACCAATCAGGCTGACTGTCAATCAGCCCACCAATCAGGTTGACTGTCAATCGGCCCACCAATCAGGCTGACTGTCAATCAGCCCACCAATCAGGTTGACTGTCAATCGGCCCGCCAATCAGGCTGACTGTTGGGCGGCAAACCTGGAGAAAAAATTTACTTCCGGGTTTCCCATCCATAACTCCTCCTCCCCGCTCCAAACACGTGGCCCGGTAAATACTGGGGGCGAGCACTTCAGGGGCCCAGCCATGAAAATAAAACTGCTGGCCTCACACAGCAGTTATACTGGGTATTGGAAGGCCTGCGAAGGAGATTCAGCACCATGGCCGAGAGTGGGGAGGAGTCCGCAGCCAGCCTCCGTGGTATCAGCACTCTGCAGTCTACCTGGGAGACTGTGCTCAAGACCAGGGATGCTGCAGCCAGGCACTCACAGCACCAGTCAGTGTCACCAGCCTTTGCAGCTTTGGTGGAAGCACAAATGGAGACTCTGGGCTTCAGCCTGTACTCGACCTCGGAGAGACAGACACCCACTTCAGAGAGACAGGGTGGTCTGCACAGAATGGTTTTAAACCGTGTGTACTTAAACATAGCATTAAAGTTGGGAATTTGGAGAGAGTGAAAGTCTCTGGTTGTGTTTCTGCTGCTGCTGAGGAGAGAGGGTCTCTCTGAGAGAGGAAGAAGAAGTGTTTTCTACTACTGGTGCTATTACTACTGAGGTGCCTGGAGAGAGGAGAGGAGAAGTAAAAGAAACACCAGAACGGAGCAATTCTCCATTGCTCCCTATTTTGGGAGAGGGAGAGAGGGGAGGAAGAGACGACCATCACAACAGAAAGAACATCATCTGTTTGGAAGGAGGGAGAGCCAAACCAACCTTGAACAACAACAGGCGGGTGTTTTGGTGCACTCTCCATAAAAGACTGTTACTTGCAGGTGGGGGGAGGAAAGAAGAAAAAGGTTGGAACATCGTGAGGGGGTTGTGTGTGTGTGTGTGTGTGTGTGTGTGTGTGTGGGGGGGGGTTTTGTAAAAACTACCACACACACCACTAATAAATACCTCTCCCCCATTGCCTGGCCCGGGACTACTGGAGCTGCCTGGATGAAGTCCCCTTTTCACATCGATAAGACCTGGTGGAGGATTGTGCCTGGGCATTTCCAGCTGTCCCAGGTGAAGACATCTTCTACCCACATCAGAAAAACATCGTAATAGACTTTGCGCAATTCCATTGCAGAGTGCACCCCTGCAAGCACCCACCCACCATCGTGAGTGCCGACCCCGCCCCTGCGGCCTCTCTCCTCCTCCCCACCCCCGGCTCTCTCTCTCTCTCTGAGAGGCACCTCTATTTTCTATTTTAATATTGAGCAGCGGGGAAAAGGCCCCTCTCCCATCATAACAACAAAAGGGAGAGGTGGGTTTTCATTTAAATATCCCCTCTGCTCATAGAACAAACAAACAAGGCCTAAATTAAGAACATAAGGCCTGGGATTTGGGGTGAGTGTAGCTCTTAAAGGGACAACACCCTGATATGGCGACTCCATCTTCGCCGGTGGCGGGGCCAGCAAGGACGTACGCGGGCGTGGCAGCCACAGCTGCTCCTGTTGCCCCATCACCTTTCCGACTAATAACCAAAAAAAATGAGGTCAAGAGCTACACTCACCCCAACATGACCATTGAGGTGTGCATGAAAGCCATGGCTGGGGTTGTCGGCCCCTCGGCCATTGTTGCAGCTTTGAAAATGTACGGGAAGGCTGTGTTGTTCCTGGGGTCGGAGTGGGCGGTGTTCCTGGCCCTCGGGAGGGTGTGAGAGGTACGTCTCTCCAGCCTGTGCCTCCCGGGGATGGGGGGGGCACTAATATCACACCACAACCGTCACTCGTCGCCGGGCCGAGCATCCTGGGTGCTGAGGTGGGCGAGGCCGATGAAGCTGAGCTCACCCAGACACACCCTGGTATCTCCCAGGAACTGCTCGACTTGGTGGAGAATTTTAATAAAAACACCCAGCCCACTGGGTCGGTGGCTGGTGGCGGGGAAGGGGAGGGCCCCCTAACTCCATCTCTGACGCTGGTGCCGGGTGTGATGGAGGAACTGGGAATAGTGTTCTCCCCGGTTTCTCCATACGCCCCAGCGCCTGAGGCAGAGGGGGACCCTGAACTGCCGCCGCCTCCTGGCCCGGCACCCCTGGAGGATCCCAGTGAGGACTCCTCAGCCGTCGATCCTGGGGGTGGGATCGGGACAGAGGTAGGGCCGGCTAGTGCGGCCGAGCTGTTCGCTGCACCCTGTGTGATTGACGGGTCGGCCGCTGGCGATGACCACCTGGAGGAGGACAGGGGCTCAGTGGAAGGCACAGGGGATGCCTCCAACATTGCACAAGGCTCTGCGCACACCATGGAGCCCATCATTTCCAGTCCGCAAAAGATGGTGGACTCCCAGAGAGACCGTGGCGACCCAGACCTGATGCCGCATGTGATGGGCGATCTGGCAGCTTCCATTGCAGCACAGGCGGAAGCGACACAACGTCTTAGTGCTGCAATGCAGTCTATGCTTGGTGGCCATCCAATCTCAGACTGCTCTCATGCAGTCTCAGCTTGATGCCACTCAAGCTCTGACTGCTGCCATTGTGGCTGGGTCTACCACCATCGACCGGGCTTTCACGGTGTCACATCAGGCCAGCAGTCTGTGCTCTAACAGATTGCTAGGGATGCTGAGGTGCTGCCCCAGGGGAGTGGCAGTGGGTCAGTGGAGCAGGAATCTACTGTCCCGTCTCAGGATGACAGCATTCCTGTTCCCACCACTGGCACTCCGCCATTGCCCTTGTCGCTGCCTGTCATCCAGCCAGCCCAGACTGCTGCTGCCCATGCTGAGGTGGTGCAGTCTACAGCCGGGCCTTCCAGGCCCAGAGCTGGTTGAGGGCAACCTGCAAGGCCATCTGAAGTCTCCTGCACGGACACTCAGCAGCCCTCCACCAGCCCTGCTGCAGCCTCTGGGCCAACACTTCATAGGACCACTAGAGTAGGCAAAGGCACAGTAACAAGAGGTATTAAGGGATTGCACAAGGGTGAATAGTTAATATTGTTGTTGTAAATATGTGTTCACTGATTTTTGATGAATTTATTAATTCAGTTGGATTCTTTTGTGGTGTGTCTCATTTCAGCTTTGCGCTGTGATGTGGCCTGTGACAGAGATAGAATGATGGGGATGTGGTGAGCAACGGGGATCTGGGGTTTAATTTATTCGAACTGCAGTCTGATGAGGCGATCACAGACCGCCCTTCCGGAAGGCCGATTGAGTGGCTGCCTCCTCCCTCGCTCCTGTTCCTCCTCTTCCTCGTCCTCCTCATCTTCCTCTTCCTCCTCCTCCTCCTCTCCCTCTTCCTCCTCCTGAGGTGGTACCACAATCCCTGGTGGCAAGGGCTGGGCCCTCATGATGGCCAGGTTGTGGAGCATGCAGCAGACCACCACGAAATGGGACACCCGCTCAACCAAGTACGGGAGGGCTCCTCCCAAGTGGTCAAGGCAGCGGAACCGTTGCTTCAGTAGCCCGATGGTCTGCTCGATGATGTTCCTGGTGGAAGCATGGCTCTCATTATATGAGTGCTGGGCATGAGTGGCGGGGTTGTGGAGGGGAGTCATGAGCCAGGTGCTGAGTGGATTGCCCTTGTCTCCGAGCAGTCACCCTCGGGTTTGATGTGGTGGCTGGAAGATTGCTGGCACACCGGACTGACGCAGGATGAGGGCATCGTGGCTGCTGCCAAGATAGCGGGCATTGACATTGAGGATTAATTGTCTGTGGTCGCACACCAACTGCACATGAAGTGAGTGGTAGCCTTTGTGGTTGTCCTCAGGGACAGGCTGCTCAGGTGCTTGCTGATTATCTGAAAGCATGAAGGTACAAAAGTTGGGTTAAGGTGAGGGGAGGGGAGCAGGAAGGGAGAAATGCTTGCATACAGCATGATGAGCTGGAAAGTGTAAAACGCTTGTGGGGTGAGGGGGAAGTGTGATGTGAGAAGAAGGAGTAGGGATGAAGATACCGTTATTGTCCCCAAGGGGGGTCAACGTTGCCGGTGGCCCCACCACCTGGCGCCCAATAATGTGCAGCACTCGATTCTCCAGCGCAGACAGTGGTTCGGTGTTGGCTTGTCCCCCTCCTGTGCGCTCCTGCTCCCTCCTGTTGTGAGCCACCTTGGCCTGAAAGAGAAAGGAAAGTGTGTGAGTGAGTGTGGAGCAATGTGTTTGGATGATGTGCCTGCCATAGTTGAATGGCTGTCATTGTGTGCAGGTGTGAGATGTGGGTGTGAGTGTTGGTAGGTAGAGATTGTTGGTGGGTGAGTGCTGGGGGTGTGGTGCTTTGGGCAGTGTGTGAAGACTGGTTCAGATGGTGGTATGTATCATTTATTGAAGCATTCACTCACCCTGACCACCCGAGTGAGGTCGTTAAATTTCTTCCGGCACTGTGTGTGGGTCCTGGGGATCACAGTGCTGCCCGAGATGTGCTGCGCTACCTCCCTCCATATGGTGCGGAAGACTTGCGGCGAGGGCCTCCTGCCACTTGCCGAGTCCGTCTCTCCACAGTGAACACCAATGTCTCTAATACTTGATCGCTGAATCTGCGGGCTCTCTCCCTGGGGCATGGATCTGCCATGAGTACAACTGCTTCACTCCTCCGGCACCTTCTCCTTGTCTTGCTTCTGCTTATGAGGTAGCTGCGCAGCCAGCAATGCTGAGAATGAGGTTCTGCAGCATCAATGAACCTCCCCTTTAAGAACAGGAAAAAGCCTGTGGCAATCATGACTTGCGATTAGACTGCACCTGATATTGGTCCACCCTTTGAGTATAACGCCAATGAGCTTGGGCTTAAAACCGTGAATTAGTGCTCCAATCATTTCTTTGAGCAGTGAGCATGAATTTTGCGTGCTGTCTAAAGCATTAGCGCCTGGCGCTAATTCTCCAACTTTTCTAATTTTACCGCCCATTCCTGGGCTATAATGAATTTCTAGCCCAGGGAGTTTAACGGTAATAGTGCATCAGTGAATAAGGTGAAAGCAGGGAATAATGGTAAAAAGTTAAAATTAAAGGCTGTTTATCTGAATCGTAACAAGTGACCTACAAGAAATGAAACCAGCCTAAATATAAATGAAACAGGAAAGGAGAGCATAGGAAAGACTAAACTAAGGGAGGACATAGATGGCCATGGAATAAATAGAGTTGTAGAACAGGAGTGTAAAAAATTGGTTAAAAATAAAGTGAGAAGAACTGCTATTAAAAATGAGTTAAACTGTCTGTACAGCAATGCACACAGTGTCTGTAATAAAACCATGATGCGGAGATGCCGGTGTTGGACTGGGGTGGACAAAAGTGAGAAGTCGCACAACACCAGGTTATAGTCCAACAGTTTTATTTGAAATCACAAGCTTTCGGAGCTGCTGCCCCTTCGTCAGGTGAAGGGGCAGCAGCTCCGAAAGCTTGTGATTTCAAATAAAACTGTTGGACTATAACCTGGTGTTGTGCGACTTCTCACTTTTGTAATAAAACAGCAGAACTGGAGGCAATAATACGTTGTGAGGAACCAGATATAGTAGGGATTACTGAGACATGGCTACAGAAAAATCAGGACCAGAAATTAAACATTGCAGGTTACAACATATTTAGAAAAGATAGAGAGGGAAAAGGGGAGGTGGAGTAACTGTACTTATTAGAGATAACATAATGACAGTAGAAAAAAGTGACGCAGCTATCAGTAAGACAGAAATAGAATCCATGTGGATAGAGATAAAAGATAATAAAGGATTAATCACACTAATAGGTGTAGTCTACAGACCACCCAATAATGGAAGGGAGATGGAGGAAGAAATATGCAAACAAATTAGAGAAATTAGTAAAAAACATAGAATAATAATCATGGGGGAATTTCAACTTCCCCTAAATTAATTGGCCAGAAGAGGCAGTTAAAGGGGTTAAGGGAATGGAGTTCCTACAATGTGTACAGGAGTCCTTTCTAACCCAATATGTAAGAAGCCCAAAAAGATAGGATTCGCTACTGGATCTAGTAATGGGAAATGAACCAGAGCAGATAAGAGAAATAAAAGTAGTGGAACATCTAGGCAATAGTGACCATAATATAATGCGCTTTATGATAATAATTGAGAAGGACATAAGTATGATGAAGACCAGGGTAATAGATTGGAGAAAAGCCAATTTTTGAGGGGCTGAGAATAGAACTTGGAAAATAAAATGGGCAACAATATTGGTAAACAATGATGTAGAACAGCAATGGGAAACATTTAAAACAGTGTTCAACAGAGTCCAGGAAAAATATATTCTGCTAAAAAACAAGAACAAGCTAAACACTAATGAAACACCATAGACGAATAAAGACATAAGGGAAAAATTGAGGGTAAGGAAAGAGGCATACACTAAGTACATGGACAGCAGGGGAGAGCATGACAATGGAAAATACGAAGAGATTAGGAGAGAAGTCAAAAAACAATTAGGAAGGCAAAGACGAACTATGAAATTGAATTATCAAGGAACATAAAACAAAATAGTAAAATATTCTACAGGCACATAAAAGGAAAGTCGGGATGGGAATAGGGCCACTAAGGGACGGTCAGGATAAAATCTCAGGCAGCGATAAAGAAATAGCAGAAATATTAAATAATTACTTTGCTTTAGTATTTACCAAGGAGACAGATCAGATGGACATGACATCGGAAGATGAGATTAGAAATTATATAACTGCATTTAAAATAAAGAGGAGAAATGTTAAATAAACTAATCAAACTCAAAAAGGATAAAACCCCTGGACAGAGTGGGCTGGATTTTGATTCAGGGGCGGGTTGGGGTCGTGTAATCCGCATTTCGTGTTAGCCACCCAAATCTAAATCGATGTGGGAGATTGATGCGATTTTAACATAATTGGCCAATTGAGTTCCAACGTGTGGGAACCCATGGCCAGTGAGTTTTTCCAGTCTGAAAGTCGCTTCCGATGACGTCATCATTGCTGCAGCATTTAAGGTCTGCAACAAGCCTTGCTTCCTCTGCAGACTGCCAAGCTTCTGCCTTTGCATGTTAGAGGCACCTGCAGGAAGAGTGGCCAGCCAGAGACCTAGGTCTGCACCTCGATTTGATGACGTCGCCCTGCAAGCTTTAATTGAGGGAGCCAGAGCTAATAAGGAGGTGCTCTTCCCTTCTTCAGGGAGGAAGAAGCCTTCCCATCAAACCAAGGCTGTGTGGATCCAGGTGGCAAAGGAGGTCAACTCGTTGTCCATAACCCGCAGAACCTGGCTTCAGTGCAGGAAGAGGTTTCATGACCTGCTGTGCACTGGAAAAGTGAGTATGAATTTCCCATCACCCTCATTCTGATCCCCATTGCCTCTCCTCACCAGCACTCAGCTTTGACAACCTCTTCCTCCACATCCCACTTGACACTGACATCCCTGCACCCTTACCCATTCCCTCTCTCTGTATGGTCACATTCACCTAACTATTCGACTATGCAGCCCTCACACTCCCTATCGCTGGGATGCTATGAAAACAACTTGCAACACACAGGGAGGGCCCATGGTCTTGCCACCTCACTCCGAATTTGTCTCCTTCTAACCATCAATGATATAGATTCTCTACACTCACTCCTTCATTCTCACTCAAACTCCACTTGTCTCCCTCATTGCAGGAAAAGAGAGTTCACAATAAGAGGGAAAGAGTGAGGACAGAAGGAGGGCCACCCTCAGTAGCCCAGCTCACCACCTGGGAGGAGGCGGTCCTGGAGATCATGGGAGTGGAGGAGGATGCGCAAGTGGGGGACGGACAGACGGGTGCATCAGAGCAAGCTGGTGACAGAATAGTTTATCATCTCTCTCATTGACATTGCATGAGTCACTGATAATGATTCTGATGCTCCAGCTGACTGACTTATGATCATCTGCAATATGCAATGTGCATGTAACCTTGGACTCACATCTTTGACTCTTTCCATTACTCCCCCCCCAGGACCATCGCGAGCAGCCGTCCCCACCGTCCAGGAGGAAGAGCATGAGCCTCACCACTCCTCAGAGGAAGCTGCAACCTCTGAGGTTGCCGCGTCAGCAGAATTTAGCGCACCCAGCACCAGCGCAGACACTCACACCTCAGAGGGAACATCGCGAGATAGAGTAGTGTTGTCACCTGGTGTATCACAGCTCACAAGTGAGCATCAGCAGATAGTGGAGACAGGGACAGCAGTGGAGAGTCCTAGTCGGAGGGCGCAGGACTCTCCTAGCTCGGCTCAGCTGCATGTTGACCCTCTGCCTCTGGGTCCATCCATAAGATCACCGGTGCTGGAACTCCAGGAACAGATGCAGGAGTCTCTGGCAGGTTTTGTCTCCAGGGTCGCTGCGAGTGTGGAGCGAATGGAGGAGTCCATAGCGAACATGAGCAGAGCCTTTGTGGAGTAATTGGCGCATGAACGCATCACCACGGAAAGGATGGCAACCTCCGTGGAAAGGATGGCTACAGCAGAGGAGAGGATGGCTACGGCTATGGAGGAGATAAGTCGCCAGAGTGTAGAAAACATGGTCATTGTTCAGAATAGACTGGCATCTCTTGAGGAGCGATGGTCATCTATTGAACACAGAAACCAAACCTTCATGGAAGTCCTTCTGAGTAGGACTTCCAGTGCAGATACGGGTCCCCATGGCCCCCCTGATGTGCAGCAAGGTGCTTTCAATCCACTTGCAAGCGCTGAGGTGGGGCTGACCCATGAGAGGGATGTTGGTGGCAGACAACAAGGAAGTGGGGACTCCTCTTCAAGCGCTCACACGACCAAGCCACTGTAAAGCCCTCGGTCAGAGCCCCACCAGAGTCCTCACCCAACTGAGATGGGCGTCTCAACCCCTGCACAGCTGCAGGAGCAGCAGACTGTTGCCGAGCCCTCACAGGCTCGCAACCCCAGAGGACGCCCGCCAAAGGTGTCGAGGCAGGAGCAGCATGAAAGTGAGCAAGGGGCCTCCACATCTGCTGAAGCCACAGGGGAAGCACCACGTAGGAGCATGCGTAAAAGAAAAATAATGCACAAGTAGTCACAAGGGTAGTCACTTGGGTGTAATGTTGTGTTTAATCTTGAAATGCCAGCACTTGCTTGGTGTGATTAAAAATTCTGCTGGCAAACTGCTGAAGTTGTGGCGTCTGTCATTTCGCAAATGGGACTTCCACATTGAGGGCTTAGGATGACTTGCAATTGTCAGTATGGTGGTCAGAGTGATAGGAATCCGCAGGTTCCTGGCCATTGTCGATGGTCTGATAAGAAGGTGCGAGGCAAAAGTGTTTGATTGTGCAGGCTAAGCAAATCTGGTCAAGTGCGTCCCTTGCATCTCGGGCAGCAATGTGGTCACCGCGCTGGCGCCTTCTGGCCTGTGCAGCTTCAGGTGGGTGAGGAGCAGCTTGGCACTCCTGTTGATGCTGCTGCTGCTGGTGGTGCTGTTGTTCATGGTTCTGCTGCTGCCACGGCTGGTCTTCGTCCGAATCTGATGTCCAGGAGGAAAGGAAATAAATGGTTCCCATGCTTCTGGTATATGCCTCAGTTAAGGAAGCGCTCAGTCAAGGTGGCAAGGGGGGTTTCCCAGGAGGTCACACTGGAGATGGGTGTCAGGCTCCAAACTTCCACAGCTGTGGTTATGCCATATAAAAGTTCCCCCAGACCTCAGACAACAAAGTCCTGCCAACTGCAAATGATGGCTGATCACATCTCCTATTTCATGGTTGAGCTGCAGCTGATAGTCAGCAATCCAAATGTGCTACCGCCAAGTTTCACATTCGTGGTTTAGAACAGGCGTGCTTCATGTGGAAAAAGGGTTAAAATCACAAAGGCCTTTCAAAATGGCATTCTAGAGGCAATTTAGTGCTGGTTAAGGGCCTTAACGGCCTATCCCGCCTCTTGGAGGCGGGACGGAGTCGGGACCAGCAGACATGATTTAATGAAAATTGCGTGGAGGCGGGATGGAGGCGGGCTTGTGGCCACCTGCCAGTTTTCGCAATTTTAACCCCCCACACGCCTCCAAACCCGCCTCCACGGGTCAATGAAAATTCTACCCATTATATCTGCGCATTTTAAAAGAATCTAGGGAAGAGATAGCAGAGGCACTATTACACGTTTAATAATTCATTAGAAAAAGGTGTAGTGCCAGAGGACTGGCGGATAGCTAACGTAATACCAATATTTAAGAAGGGAGATAGAACATGACCAGGGAACTGTAGACCAGTCAGCTTAACATCAGTAGTAGGAAAAATAATAGAATCCCTAATAAAGGAAAAAATAGAAGAACATCTAGAAACCAAAAATATAATAATGAATAGTCAGCATGGATTTCAAAAGGGAAAGTCTTGCTTGATCAACCTCATTGAATTATTTGAAGAGGTAACAGAGAGCATAGACAAGGGTAATGCAGTAGATGTAATTTATCTTGATTTCCAAAAGGCCTTCGATAAGGTACCACATAATAGACTAATGATAAGGTCAGAGACAAGTAGCAGAATGGATAGTGAGCTGTCTTCAAGACAGAAATGAGAAGTCGCACAACACCAGGTTATAGTCCAACAGATTTATTTAAAATTACAAGCTTTCGGAGCTATCGATCGCCCCTTCTTCAGGTAAAGTTACTATGAGTGAATCTACAAAAATTCACAGAATATAAACACAGAAAAAATGCAGAGATACAATCTTTCCTTACATCAAAGACACACCAAGAGCACAGCCAAGACAATGAGATGTGTCCCAGGGGGCCCAACGTGTCAAAACCTGCTGTCTGCATATCCTCTCCATTTGGGTTTGTTTTTTGTGTTTGTTTTTTAAAAAAACTGGAAAGACAGACAACGATGTCAAGTCACATTCTGTAGCGTGACATGAACCCGATATCCCTATTGAGGCCGTCCTCATGAGTGTGGAACTTGGCTATCAGTTTCTGCTCGATGATTTTGCGTTGTCGTGTATCTCGAAGGCCGCCTTGGAGAACGCTAACCCGCAGATCCGAGGCTGAATGCCCTTGACTGCTGAAGTGTTCCCCGACTGGGAGGCAACAATCCTGCCTGGCGATTGTTGCGCGGTGTCCGTTCATACGTTGTCTCAGTGTCTGCATGGTCTCGCTGATGTACCATGCTCTGGGGCATCCTTTACTGCAACGTATCAGGTAGACAACGTTGGCCGAGTCACATGAGTATGTACCATGTACCTGGTGGGTAGTGTCCTCACGTGTGATGACGGTATCTGTGTTCATGATCTGGCATGTCTTGCAAAGGTTGCCGTGGCAGGGTTGTGTGGTGTCGTGGTCGCTGTTCTCCTGACAGCTGGGTAATTTGCTGCGAACGATGGTACTTTTGAGGTTAGGCGGCTGCTTGAAGGCGAGTAGTGGAGGCATGGGGATGGTCTTAGCAAGGTGTTCGTCGTCATCGATGACATGTTGAAGGCTGCGAAGAACATGGCGTAGTTTCTCCGCTCCGGGGAAGTACTGGATGACGTAGGGTACTCTGTTGGTTGTGTCCCGTGTTCGTCTTCTGAGGAGGTCTATGCGGTTTTTCGCTGTGGCCCGTCGTACCCTACGTCGTCCAGTGGCAGTGGCGCTATGGGAGTGGTACGTGTTGCTATGGGAGTGGTACGTGTTGCTATGGGAGCGGTACATGTTGCTATGGGGGTGGTACGTGTTGCTATGGGAGTGGTACGTGTTGCTATGGGAGTGGTACGTGTTGCTATGGGAGTGATACGTGTTGCTATGGGGGTGGTACGTGTTGCTATGGGGGTGGTACGTGTTGCTATGGGAGTGGTACGTGTTGCTATGGGAGTGGTACGTGTTGCTATGGGAGTGGTAGGTGTTGCTATGGAAGTGGTACGTGTTGCTATGGGAGCGGTAGGTGTTGCTATGGGAGTGGTACGTGTTGCTATGGGAGTGGTACATGTTGCTATGGGAGTGGTACGTGTTGCTATGGGAGTGGTACATGTTGCTATGGGAGTGGTACGTGTTGCTATGGGAGTGGTACGTGTTGCTATGGTCCTCGTCTGAGGACCTGCTGCTGCTGCTGTGCCTCCTCCAAATGCCGGCCTGTCTGTGTGGCAGGAGTGTGCAGGATGCAGCACACCACTCTGATGAGGGAGACTCTTTGCTGGGCGATATTGTAGGGAGCCCCCAAACCTGTCCAGCAGTCCTACGGTGTGCTCCATGATCCTGGTGGTCCCGTGGCTTTGATTATATCTATGCTGCTGAGGCGTGATGGGGTTGCGGAGAGGAGTCATGAGCCACATGTGTAGGGAGGCATTGCATTCTCCCGACACATTGTGAGACGAGAGCGGATTGAGCTTCACTTTGAACCAGACTTTACCTGTCATGGGAGTGCTGACACTGAGTACTTGAATGGGAAATGATCCATTCCTCAGCACTGACCTTGAGAAGCATAACATTTACTAAAGTGATGACAAGGTGCATTATATTTCCCCAGGGCTGGGGTATGAGGGATCTCTAGTGTGTTGAAGCTGATACCATTGTAAGATTCTATGCAAGCTGTGTGCGGAACAAGGTTTGAATAAAATGGTAGAGAAATCACCCCTCTCACTGTCACTGTGTTCTATTCCTGTTCTGATCAGGATCTCAGTCACAATCTTCAAACACCCTTCTGCTCACCAAATGAATGATGGCACCATCGCTAGGACTGGGTTCTATCTACTGAACACATCTGTAATTACACCATATGGGCCAAACTCCATACAGCCCCATATCCCAGCACACGGCCCCATATCCCAGCACACGGCCCCATATCCCAGCACACGGCCCCATATCCCAGCACACGGCCCCATATCCCAGCACACGGCCCCATATCCCAGCACACGGCCCCATATCCCAGCACACGGCCCCATATCCCAGTACCCGGCCCCATATCCCAGCACACGGCCCCATATCCCAGCACACGGCCCATATCCCAGCACACGGTCCCATATCCCAGCACACGGCCCCATATCCCAGCACACGGCCCCATATCCCAGCACACGGCCCCATATCCCAGCACACGGCCCCATATCCCAGCACACGGCCCCATATCCCAGCACACGGCCCCATATCCCAACACACGGCCCCATATCCCAGCACACGGTCCCATATCCCAGCACACGGTCCCATATCCCAGCACACGGTCCCATATCCCAGCACACGGGCCCATATCCCAGCACAAGGTCCCATATCCCAGCACACGGCCCCATATCCCAGCACACGGCCCCATATCCCAGCACACGGCCCCATATCCCAGCACACTGCCCCATATCCCAGCACACAGCCCCATATCCCAGCACACAGCCAGATATCCCAGCACACAATCCCATATCCCAGCACACAGCCAGATATCCCAGCACACAGTCCCATATCCCAGCAGACAATCCCATATCCCAGCACACAATCCCATATCCCAGCACACAATCCCATATCCCAGCACACAGCCAGATATCCCAGCACACAGTCCTATATCCCAGCACACAATCCCATATCCCAGCACACAATCCCATATCCCAGCACACAGTCCCAAATCCAAGGACACAATCCCATATCCCAGCACACAGCCCCATATCCCAGCACACAATCCCATATCCCAACACACAGCCAGATATCCCAGCACACAGTCCCATATCCCAGCACACAATCCCATATCCCAGCACACAATCCCATATCCCAGCACACAATCCCATATCCCAGCACACAATCCCATATCCCAGCACACAGTCCCAAATCCAAGGACACAATCCCATATCCCAGCACACAGGCAGATATCCCAGCACACGGTCCAATATCGCAGCGCATGGTCCAGTATCCTCCTACCAAATGCACTACCTCACACTTATCAATATTGAAATTCTTTTGCCAATTACACGCCCATTCTGCAAGTTTATTAATGTCTTCCTGTGTTTTGTCGAGTCCTCCTCTGTATTAACTACACACCACAATTTGGTGTTATCCACATATTTTGATATAGTACTTCCGATTCCCAAGTCTAACTCATTTACGTAAATGGTGAACAATAGTGGTCCCAGCACCGATCCCTGTGGAACATCGCTTCCCACTTTCCGCCAATCTGAGCAAATACCTTTAATCACTACTCTCATAGAGTCATAGGGGGAAAAATTACGTCGCGCCCCGTTTGGGGCGCAAATATCGTCTGGACGCAAATATTAGCGCCTGGCGCTAATTATCGCCACTGACTGGAAACTTCACTTTTACCGCCCCGGGAGGTGAGTGGAGCGCTAAATCAGGCGCTGCACACCTGTCTTAAGGCGCAAAGGCCGAGCAGTGAGGCGCTAACTCAGCGCGCGAGCGCAGCGCAGGTGCTGCCAGTTAGCGAGGGAACACAGACACACTGGCGCCGGCCAGTTCTTAAAGCGGGGGGCCAACTTGCTCCCCAGCCACACCCTGCTCATTGCAGCCTTGAATCTCGGCCTGGAGAGACCTGTGAATCCATTTTGCTGCCAAGGATGGAGAGGGTGAGAGAACGAGCTCAGCGCTTCACCGAGCGGGCCTTGGATGCTCTGGTTGGCGCGGTGGAGCGCAGAAAATGTATACTCTTCCCTGAGAGTGGCAGGAGGCCTTTGCCACGCGAGTACAGAAGAGTGTGGAGGGAGGTGGCTCAGAGCGTCTCCTCCAGGAGCATGGTGCCCAGGACCCATGTTCAATGCCGCAAAAAGTTCAACGACCTCACTCGGGTCGTCAGGGTGAGTGGCTTTTTCTCAATACCTCTCCATCCCTCCATCTCAACCTCACTCTATGGCCAGAGGGTCTTAAAACCCCAATGCACAACACTCATCCAACACCTATGGCCCTTTCATGAAACACACACACACATTCCACACTTTGCATACAGTAAGGGCTATTCACCTATGGGAGGCACATCAGGCAAGACCATGGCTGCATACAGTAAGGGCTATTCACCTATGGGAGGCACATCAGGCAAGACCATGGCTGCATACAGTAAGGGCTATTCACCTATGGGAGGCACATCAGGCAAGACCATGGCTGCATACAGTAAGGGCTATTCACCTATGGGAGGCACATCAGGCAAGACCATGGCTGTATATTTACTCAGATGCTGTCCTTTTACTTGCAGGCCAAGCTGGCGCATAATAGGAGACAGCAGCAACGGACAGGTGGAGGGCGGCCTCAGCTGCAACCCCTCAGCGATCTTGAGGAGCGCGTCCACAGGATTGTGGCAAGCCGGGTGATCGGTCCCGTCACCACTGGAGACGCCGACCCCGTTCTGGACAGCAATGGTAAGGTCATCACCTTTTTGTCCTCTGTCCTTCCACTTGTCCCTCACAACACCAGCCTTTGACACTTTCAATCCAACTTGCTAACTCGCTGCACTTATTCCTCCCTTACTGCCACCCTGTCCTCACGCTAAAGCCACTCTTGTACCTCCCTGCTTTCAGATGGTGATTCACCAGCTGAGGAGACGGGCCCTGAAGCTGCCAGTGGGAGTGAAGCTGCAGCCGAGGAGGAAGAGGAAGCCGGAGCATCAGTGCCACCCTCTCCCGAGGAAGCCCATGCCCACACTCGGAATACGCCTTCTCTGGAGGGGAGCAGGGGGGAAGGGTCTGATGAGGGTGAAGCTCCAGGACCCAGCGGGCTGCAGCAACGCCATGGGGGTAGGGAAGAACGGGGGCCTTCTCCCCAGAGGGAGAGTATGCCAGCGACTCCTACTGCAATGGACGCAGAGGAGGAGCGGCTGATCGCAGAAATGAACACACAGGCGGTGGGCATGCACACTGAGCTCATGGGTGCAGTGGGAAGGGTGCCCGAATGCATTGAGTCACTGGCAAGGAGTGTGGAGCACTTCGCTGTAGCACAGGCGGATGCCACACTAACGCTTAGTGCTGCAATTCAGTCACTGACTGCCGTGATCCCATCTCTGACTGCTCTCATGCAGACTCAGATTGAGGCCACGCGAGCACTGACTGCTGCCAACCTCGATGGTTCGTTCACATGTCCCCGGGGCTCTCACCGCGCCACAGCAGGCCAGCAATCTGTGCTCCAGCAGATTGCTCCGGATGCTGAAGTGCTGCCCCGTGGGAGTGCCAGTGTGTCGGGCGAGCAGGGAGTTGCTGTCCTCTCTCACGATGACAGCATTCCTGCTGCCAACACTGTCACTTCTCCACTGCACTTGCCACCGCCTGTAGGACAGACTGCTGCCGCCCATGCAGAGTTGGTGCAGTCTGCAGCCGGGCCCTCCAGGCCCAGAACTGGTCGAGGCCGTCCTTCAGGGGCATCTGCAGTGTCAGGGTCTGACAATCTGCAGCCTTCCACCAGCCTTGCTGCAGCCACTGAGGTCCCATTACGGAGGAGCAGTAGGGTTAGAAGGGGGGAAGTGCGCAAGGGAAGGAGATCACCCTCGAAGGGCAAAAAGTAGGAGGTGTGACAAAATGCTGGTCATTTTTTTATTAAAGGCCGAGGTTCGTGGTCCAACTTTTGTCTAGTGTTTTGGACATTATCTCCAGGTTGTGAGAACCAGTTATGTTAATGACTGTTTTTTTGTGTTTATTTCTATGAGTTTGTCATGAGGAAATGACACACACAGAGTTTGTAAAATAAATAAGTTTTTGTATTCAAAATATACATGTTTGGTGTTTGGAATCATTGGTGCCTTGGCCGGCTTAGGGGTTGCGTGCTGGGTTCATTGATGTTGTTAGCAATGGCAGAAGCCATTTCCACAGCAGGGGCCCTAGAAGCGGCTTGCTATCAGCCGTTGACGGACGGCCCTTGCAGTTTCACCATTGTGGGCCGCCCTCCCGCCTTGGTGCTGCTGATGATCATCCTCCTCGTCCTCTTCCTCCTCTTCCTCCTCCTCCTCTGGTGGTGCTCCAAGGCCTGGTGGCATTGGCTGGGTCCTGATGATTGCCATGTTATGCAACATGCAGCACACAACTACGAAGTTGGATACTCGCTCAGGCGAGTACTGCAGGGCTCCTCCAGAATGGTCGAGACAGCGGAACCGTTGCTTCAGCACGCCGATTGTGCGCTCAATGATGTTCCTGGTAGCTTGATGGCTCTCATTGTACCGCAGCTCAGCAGGGGTGTTGGGCGTACGGAGCGGTGTCATCAGCCAGGTGCTCAATGGATACCCCTTGTCCTCGAGAAGCCAACCAACTGGCTGATGCGGTGCCTCGAAAAGTTCTGCCACAGTAGTCTGGCGCAGGATGAAAGCATCGTGGCAGCTGCCAGGATAGTGGGCATTGACAGCGAGTATCAGCTGTCTGTGGTCACAGACCAACTGAACATTCAAGGAATGGAACCCCTTTCTGTTCCGGAATTCCTCGGCATTCTCATGTGGAGCACGCAAAGCCACATGCGTGCAGTCAATGGCGCCCTGCACCATGGGGAAGCCCGCTATCCTCGCAAAGCCCAGAGCGCGGTCACGCTGCTTGTCTGGGGTCATGGGGAAAGAGATGAACTCTTGTCTCCTTTTAAAGAGGGCATTTGTGACCTCCTCCGTCTGGCCATCATTGCCACTCTCTCTCTGCGTCTCTGTGTCCTCCGATTCAGCTGGAGCAGGACGACGCCCCCAATCAGTGCAGCCCCCATAGTCTCTTTGCAAGCAAAGTTATGAAGGACAGCAACCAAAGTACCAGCGAAGTTAGGATCAGTAGGCAAAACTACCTCACAAAGCGTTGACTCAATGCAGAAGTCTCTCTTTCTGTCTCTCCGAATCTCTCTCTCTCTCTCAGAACGAGTGGTGCAAAAATGTCAACCACAGAAAAAGACAGGAAGAGGCCCCCTTTAAATAGCGCCCCCCCCAGCCCCACAGCGATTGATAGCGTTCCAGTCTTCCGGTCGTTGGATGCGCCAGGCGGTAAGGCAGGGGGCGCCACTCAATTTCTGCTCCGGGGCGCCACAAGGGCGTTGCACCATGGAATGACGTCACAATCTGCGCGCGCAGGTGGTCGCAGCGGTAAGGTTTAGCGGCGCCGCACAATGTCTAGTTAAGTTCCCGAGCGGCGCAAACATCGCTGCGCCCGGGCGCTAGCGGCTTTGTGCCCCATTAGCGCCCTCTTAAGGCGCTAACGGGAGGCGCAACCAACTGAATTTTTACCCCATAGAGTTATACAGCACAGAAAGAGGCCCTTCGGCCCATCGTGTCCGCGCCGGCCATCCAGCCCTGTCTATTCTAATCCCATTTTCCAGCACTTGGTCCGTAGCCTTGTATGCTGTGGCGTTTCAAGTGCTCATCTAAATGCTTCTTGAATGTTGTGAGGGTTCCTGCCTCTACCACCCTTTCAGGCAGTGAGATCCAGATTCCAACCACCCTCTGGGTGAAAAAGTTTTTCCTCAAATCCCCTCTAAACCTCCTGCCCCTTACCTTGAAACTATGCCCCCTGGTTATTGACCCCTCTACTAAGGGGAAAAGTTCCTTTCTATCTACCCTATCTATGCCCCTCATAATTTTGTACACCTCAATCAGGTCCCCTCTCAGCCTTCTCTGCTCTAAGGAAAACAACCCCAGCCTGTCCAGTCTCTCTTCATAGCTGAAGCGCTGCAGCCCAGGTAGCATCCTGGTGAATCTCCTCTGCACCCTCTCCAATGCAATCACATCCCTCCTATAGTGTGGCGACCAGAACTGCACACAGTATTCCAGCTGTGGCCTAACTAGCGTTTTGTACAGCTCCATCATCACCTCCCTGCTCTTTTATTCTATGCCTCGGCTAATGAAGGCAAGTATCCCATATGCCTTTTTAACCACCTTATCTACCTGTCCTGCTGCCTTCAGGGATCTATGTACATATACACCAAGGTCCCTCTGATCCTCTGTCCTTCCTAGGGTCCTACCATTCATTGTGTATTCCCTTGCCTTGTTAGTCCTCCCAAAATGCATCACTTCACACTTTTCAGGGTTAAATTCCATTTGCCACTGTTCTGCCCATCTGACCAACCTGTCTATATCGTCCTGTAGCCTGAGGCTTCCCTCCTCGCTATTTACCACCCCACCAATTTTCATGTCATCTGCGAACTTACTGATCATACCTCCTACATTCATATCTAAATCATTAATGTACACTACAAACAGCAAAGGACCCAGCACCGATCCCTGCGGTACACCACTGGACACAGGCTTCCAGTCACAAAAACAACCTTCGACCATCACCCTCTGCCTCCTGCCACTAAGCCAATTTTGGATCCAATGTGCCAAGTTGCCCTGGATCCCATGGGCTCTTACCTTCTTGACCAGTCTCCCATGCGGGACTTTGTCAAAAGCCTTACTGAAGTCCATGTAGACCACATCAACTGCACTACCCTCATCCACACACCCTCTCAAAATTCAATCAAATTGGTCAGACATGATCTCCCCCTGACAAAGCCATGCTGACTATCCTTGATTAATCTTTGCCTCTCCAAGTGGAGACTAATTCTGTCCCTCAGAATTTTTTCCAATAATTTCCCTACCACTGATGTTAGGCTCACTGGCCTGTAATTCCCTGGTTTATCCCTACTACCCTTCTTGAATAATGGTACTACATTAGCTGTTCTGCAGTCCTCTGGCACCTCCCCTGTGGCCAGAGAGGTTCTGAAAATTTGTGTCAGAGCCCCTGAAATCTCCTCCCTTGCCTCACACAGCAGCCTGGGATACATCTCGTCTGGGCCTGGGGATTTATCCACTTTTAAGCCCGCTAAAACCGCTAGTACCTCCTCCCTCTCAATACTAATTTGTTCAAGTATATCACAATCCCCCTGCCTGATTTCTATGCCTACATCGTCCTTCTCCATAGTGAACACAGATGCAAAATATTCATTTAAAACCCCACCTACATCTTCTGGCTCTACACACAGATTGCCACTTTGGTCCCTAATGGGCTCTACTCTTTCCCTTGTTATTCTCTTGCCCTTAATATACTTATAAAACATCTTGGGATTTTCCTTTATTTTGCCCGCCAGTGTTATTTCATGCCCCCTCTTCACTCTCCTAATTTCTTTTTTAAGTACCCCCCTGCACTTTCTATACTCCTCTAGGGCTTCCACTGTTTTTAGTCCTTTGTATCTGCCAAAAGCCTCCCTTTTTTTCCTAATCCATTCTCATATATCCCTTGACATCCATGGTTCCCTGGGCTTGTTGGTCCCACCCTTGACCTTTACGGGAACATGTTGGCGTTGTACTCTCTTTCCTTTCTGAATGACTCCCACTGCTCTGATGTGGATTTTCCTACAAGTAGCTGATCCCAGTCCACTTTGGCCAGATCCTGCCTTATCATATTAAAATCGGCCTTCCCCCAATTTAGAACCTTTACTTCCGGTCCATCTTTGTCCTTTTCCATGACTACCTTAAATCTCACCGAATTATGGTCACTGTCACCAAAATGCTCTCCTACTAACACTTCTACCACTTGCCCGGCTACATTCCCTAGAATTAGGTCCAGTACCCGCCCCCTCTCTTGTAGGACTTTCTACATGCTGGCTCAAAAAGCTCTCCTGGATGCACTTTAAGAATTCCGCACCCTCTAAGCCTTTCACACTCTGACTATCCCAGTTAATATTGGGGAAGTTGAAATACCCTACTATTATTACCCTATTATTTCTACACTTCTCTGAGATTTGCCTACATATCTGTTCCTCTATCTCCCCCTGACTGTTTGGGGGCCTATAGTACACTCCCAGCAAAGTGCTTGCCCCCTTTTTGTTTTTAAGTTCTACCCATATGGCCTCATTAGAGGAACCTGCTAAGATATCATCCCTCCTTACAGCAGTAATTGACTCCTTGATTAATATTGCGACACCCCCTCCTCTTTTACACCCACCTCTGTCTCGCCTGAAGATTCTATACCCCGGAATATTGAGCTGCCAGTCCTGCCCCTCCCTCAACCATGTCTCTGTGATAGCAACAATATCATACTCCCATGTGTTCATCAACACCTTCAATTCATCTGCCTTACTCACAAGACTCCTTGCATTAAAATAAATGCCATCCAGCCTTGCCATACTCCCTTGTGCCGTTACATATTTGCTCTGCCTTCCAGGCTGACTTGTTTTTTCCTCTATATTTGGCTGTGCATCACCCCCAACTATAGCTCCACTCCGTATCCCATCCCCATGCCAAGTTAGTTTAAACCCCCCCCCAACAGTACTAGCAAACCTCCCCACAAGGATGTTGGTCCCATTCTGGTTCAGGTGCAACCTGTCTGACTTGTACAGGTCCCACCTTCCCCAGAAGCAGACCCAGTGATCCAGGAAACTAAAGCCCTCCCTCCTGCACCAACTCTTTAGCCACGCATTCATCTGCTCTATCCTCCTATTCCTATACTCACTAGCACGTGGCACTGGGAGTAATCCAGAGATTACAACCTTTGAGGTCCTGCTTTTTAATCTGCTACCTAGCTCCCTAAATTCTTGTTGCAGGACCTCATCCCTCTTTCTACCCATGTCGTTGGTACCAATGTGAACCACGACCTCTGACTGTTCGCCCTCCCCCTTCAGAATGCCCTGCAGCCATTCAGTGACACTGTTTTTTGTTTTTTAATCAGTTTGCTAAACATTCGGCTACTTGTCCTGACTCCACATGCTCTGACCTTAGTTATGAGTCTACTATGCAGTACCTTATCAAAGGCCTTTTGAAAGTCCATGTATATTACATCCATTGCATTCCCCTCGTCTACTCTTTCTGTTACTTCTTCAAAGAATTCAATAAGGTTGGTCAAGCATGACCTTCCCATCTGAAAACCTGTGCTGACTACATTTAGTTTCTAGATGTTTTTCTATTACATCTTTGAGTAAAGATTGCATTATCTTTCCTACTACCAACGTTAAGCTAATTGGTCTATAGTTCCCTGGACTTGTTCTATCTCCCTTTTTGAATACAGAAATAACATTTGTGATGGAGAAAACATGGTGTCGGAAGCTCAGCTCCATGTCAAATACGATGCCGAGGTTACCAACAGTCTGGTTCAGCCTTAGAGTAAATCTCCCTCTACACTGTCCCATCAAACACTCCCAGGACACGGACAGCACGGGTTAGATACAGAGTAAAGCTCCCTCTACACTGTCCCATCAAACACTCCCAGGGCAGGTACAGCACGGGTTAGATACAGAGTAAAGCTCCCTCTACACTGTCCCATCAAACACTCCCACGGCAGGTACAGCACGGGTTAGATACAGAGTAAAGCTCTCTCTACACTGTCCCATCAAACACTCCCAGGGCAGGTACAGCACGGGTTAGATACAGAGTAAAGCTCCCTCTACACTGTCCCATCAAACACTCCCAGGGCAGGTACAGCACTGGTTACATATAGAGTAAAGCTCCCTCTACACTGTCTCATCAAACACTGCCAGGGCAGGTACAGCACTGGTTACATATAGAGTAAAGCTCCCTCTGCATTGTCTTTAGGGAAGGAAATCTGCCATCCTTACCTGGTCTGGCCTATATGTGACTCCAGACCCACAGCAAGGTGGTTGACTCTTAACTTCCCTCTGAAATTGCCTAGCAAACCACTCAGTTGTATCAAACTGCTACGAAACACAATAATAAGAATGAAACCGGACGGACCATCCGGCATCGACCTCGGCACTGGCTACGGGCACGGCAACGGCACACCCAGCCCAGTTGACCCTGCAAAGTCCTCCTCACCAACATCTGGGGACTTGTGCCAAAATTGGGAGAGCTGTCCCACAGACTAGTCAAACAACAGCCTGACATAGTCATACTCATAGAATCATACCTTTCAGCCAACGTCCCAGACTCCCCTATCGCTATTCCTGGGTATGTCCCACCGACAGGACAGACCCACCAGAGGTGGCGACACAGTGGTATACAGTCGGGAAGGAGTGGCCCTGGGAGTTCTGAACATTGACTCCGGACCCCATGAAGTCTCATGGCATCAGGTCAAACATGGGCAAGGAATCTCCTGCTGATTACCACCTACCGCCCTCCCTCAGCTGATGAATCAGTACTCCTCCATGTTGAACACCATTTGGAAGAAGCACTGAGAGTAGCAAGAGCACAGAGCGTACTCTGGGTGGGGAACTTCAATATTCATCACTAAGAATGGCTCGGTAGCACCACTACCGACCGAGCTGGCCGAGTCCTGAAGGACATAGCTGCCAGACAGGGCCTGTGGCAGATAGTGAGAGAACCAACATGAGGGAAAAACCTACTTGACTTCGTCCTCACCATTCTACCTGTCGCAGATGCATCTGTCCATGACAGCACTGATAGGAATGACTCCCACACAGTCCTTTTGGAGACAAAGTCCTGTCTTCACACTGAGGACACCCTCCATCGTGTTGTATGGCACTACCACCGTGCTAAATGGGGTACATTCAGAACAGATCTAGCAGCTCAAAACTGGGCATCCAAGAGGTGCTGTGGTCCATCAGCAGCAGCAGAATTGTATTCCCCCACAATCTGTAACCTCATGGTCCGGTATATTCCTCACTTGACCATTACTATCAAGCCAGGGGACCAACCCTGGTTCAATGAGGAGTGTAGAAAAGCATGTCAGGAGCAGCACCAGGCGTACCTAAAAATGAGGTGCCAACCAAGGGAAGCTGCAACACAGGACTACATGCATGCTAAAAAGCGGAAGCAGCATGCTATAGACAAGGTTAAGCGATCCCAATATCAATGGATCAGATCAAAGCTCTGCAATCCTGCCACATCCAGTCGTGAATGGTGGTGGACCATTAAACAACTAGCGGGAGGAGGAGGCTCCAAGAATATCCCCATCCTCAATGATGCTGGAGCCCAGCACGTGAGTGCAAAAGACAAGGCTGAGGCGTTTGCAACCATCTTCAGCCACAAGTGCTGACTGAATGATCCATCTTGGCCTCCTCCTGAGGTCCCCACCATCACAGAAGCCAGTCTTCAGCCAATTCGATTCACTCCACACGTGATATCAAGAAATGGCTGAGCGCACTGGATACAGCAAAGGCTATGGGCCCCAAAAATATCCCGGCTGTAGTACTGAAGACCTGTGCTTCAGAATTAGCCGTGCCTATAGCCAAGCTGTTCCAGTACAGCTACAACACTGGCATCTAGCCGACAAAGTGGAAAATTGCCTAGGTATGTCCTGTCCATAAAAAGCAGGACAAATCCAATCCGGCCAATTACCACCCCATCAGTCGACTCTCAATCATCAGCAAAGTGATGGAAGGTGTCATCGACAGTGCTATCAAGCAGCACTTACTCACCAATAACCTGCTCACTGATGCTCAGTCTGGGTTCCGCCAGGACCACTCGGCTCCAAACCTCATTACAGCCTTGGTCCAAACATGGACAAAGGAGCTGAATTCCAGAGGTGAGGTGTGAGTGACTGCCCTTGACATCAAGGCAGCATTTGACTGAGTGTGGCATCAAGGAGCCCTAGTAAAACTGAAGTCAATGGAAATCGGGGGAAAACTCTCCACTGGCTGGAGTCATACCTAGCACAAAGGTAGATGGTTGTGGTGGTTGTTGGAGGCCAATCATCACAGCCCAGGACATCACTGCAGGAGTTCCTCAGGACAGTGTCCTAGGTCCAACCATATTAAGCTGCTTCATCAATGACCTTCCCGCCATCATAAGGTCAGAAGTGGGGATGTTTGCTGATGATTACACAGTGCTTAGTTCCATTCGCAACTCCTCAGATAATGAAGCAGTCCGTGCCCGCATGCAGCAAGACCTGGACAACATTCAGGCTTGAGCTGTTAAATATCAGGTAACATTCACGCCACAGAAGTGCCAGGCAATGACCATCTCCAATAAGAGAAAGTCTAATCACCTCTCCTTGACATTCAATGACATTACCATCATTGAATCCCTCACCATCAATATCCTGGGGGTCACCATTGACCAGAAACTTAACTGGACCAACCACATAAATACTGTGACTACAAAAGCAGGTCAGAGGCTAGGTATTTTGCGGCGAGTAGCTCACCTCCTGACTCCCCAAAGCTTTTCCACCATCTACAACGCACAAGTCAGGAGTGTGATGGAATACCCTCCACTTGCCTGGATGAGTGCAGCTCCAACAACACTCAAGAAGCTCGACACCATCCAGGACAAAGCAGCCCACTTGATTGGTGCCCCATCCACCACCGTAAATATTCACTCCCTCCACCACCGGCATACCGTGGCTGCAGTGTGTACCATCTACAAGATGCACTGCAGCAACTCGCCAAGGCTTCTTCGGCAGCACCTCCCAAACCCGCGACCTCTTCCACCTAGAAGGACAAGGGCAGCAGGCGCATGGGAACACCATCGCCTCCAAGCTCCCCTCCAAGTCACACACCATCCTGAATTAGAAGTATATCGGGCCGTTCCTTAATCGTTGCTGGGTCAAAATCCTGGAACTCCCTCCCTAACAGCACTGTGGGAGTACCTTCACCACACAGTTCAAGGCGGCGGCTCACCACCACCTTCTCAAGGGCCATTAGGGATGGGCAATAAATGCTGGCCTTGCCAGCGATGCCCACATCCCAGGGACAAATTAAAAAAAATGTTCCCCCCTCCCTCTCCCGGTCAGTTCCCTCCCTCCCTCTTCCGGTCAGTTCCCCTCCCTCTCCCAGTCAGTTCCCTCCCTCCCTCTCCCGGTCAGTCCCTCCCTCCCTCTCCCGGTCAGTTCCCTCCTCCCTCTCCCGGTCAGTTCCCCCACTCCCTCTCCCGGTCAGTTCCTCCCTCCCTCTTCCGGTCAGTTCCCCTCCCTCTCCCGGTCAGTTCCCCCCTCCCTCTCCCGGTCAGTTCCCCCCTCCCTCTCCCGGTCAGTTCCCCCACTCCCTCTCCCGGTCAGTTCCCACCCTCCCTTTCCCGGTCAGTCCCTCCCTCCCTCTCCCGGTCAGTTCCCGCTCCCTCTCCCGGTCAGTTCCCCCCTCCCTCTCCCGGTCAGTCCCTCCCTCCCTCTCCCGGTCAGTCCCGCTCCCTCTCCGGTCAGTTCCCCGCTCCCTCTCCCGGTCAGTTCCTCCCTCCCTCTCCCGGTCAGTCCCTCCCTCCCTCTCCCGGTCAGTCCCGCCTCCCTCTCCCGGTCAGTTCCCCGCTCCCTCTCCCGGTCAGTTCCTCCCTCCCTCTCCCGGTCAGTTCCTCCCTCCCTATCCCAGTCAGTTCCCCCACTCCCTATCACGGTCAGTTCCCCCACTCCCTCTCCCGGTCAGTTCCCCGCTCCCTCTCCCGGTCAGTTCCTCCCTCCCTCTCCCGGTCAGTTCCCCACTCCCTCTCCCGGTCAGTTCCCCCTCCCTCTGCCAGTCAGTTCCCACACTCCCTCTCCCGGTCAGTTCCCACCCTCCCTTTCCCGGTCAGTCCCTCCCTCCCTCTCCCGGTCAGTCCCGCTCCCTCTCCCGGTCAGTTCCCCCCTCCCTCTCCCGGTCAGTTCCCCCCTCCCTCCCTCTCCCGGTCAGTCCCGCTCCCTCTCCCGGTCAGTTCCCCGCTCCCTCTCCCGGTCAGTTCCTCCCTCCCTCTCCCGGTCAGTTCCTCCCTCCCTATCCCAGTCAGTTCCCCCACTCCCTATCACGGTCAGTTCCCCCACTCCCTCTCCCGGTCAGTTTCCCCGCTCCCTCTCCCGGTCAGTTCCTCCCTCCCTCTCCCGGTCAGTTCCCCCACTCCCTCTCCCGGTCAGTTTCCCCCTCCCTCTGCCAGTCAGTTCCCCCACTCCCTCTCCCGGTCAGTTGCCCGCTCCCTCTCCCGGTCAGTTCCCCGCTCCCTCTCCCGGTCAGTTCACCTGCTCCCTCTCCCGGTCAGTTTCCCCGCTCCCTCTCCCGGTCAGTCCCTCCCTCCCTCTCCCGGTCAGTTCCCCCACTCCCTCTCCCGGTCAGTTTCCCCCTCCCTCTGCCAGTCAGTTCCCCCACTCCCTCTCCTGGTCAGTTCCCCGCTCCCTCTCCCGGTCAGTTCCCCGCTCCCTCTCCCGGTCAGTTCCCCCCTCCCTCTCCCGGTCAGTTTCCCCCTCCCTCTCCTGGTCAGTTTCCCCCTCCCTCTCCCAGTCAGTTTTCCCCTCCCTCTGCCAGTCAGTTCCCCGCTTCCTCTCCCGGTCAGTTCCCCGCTCCCTCTCCCGGTCAGTTCCCCGCTCCCTCTCCCGGTCAGTTCCCCCCTCCCTCTCCCGGTCAGTTTCCCCCTCCCTCTCCTGGTCAGTCCCCCCCTCCCTCTCCCGGTCAGTCCCTCCCTCTCCCGGTCAGTTCCCCCCTCCCTCTCCCGGTCAGTTCCCCCCTCCCTCTCCCGGTCAGTCCCTCCCTCTCCCGGTCAGTTCCTCCCCTCCCTCTCCCGGTCAGTTCCCCCACTCCCTCTCCCGGTCAGTCCCTCCCTCCCTCTCTCGGTCAGTTCCCCCACTCCCTCTCCCGGTCAGTCCCTCCCTCCCTCTCCTGGTCAGTCCCTCCCTCCCTCTCCCGGTCAGTTCCCCCACTCCCTCTCCCGGTCAGTCCCTCCCTCCCTCTCCCGGTCAGTCCCTCCCTCCCTCTCCCGGTCAGTTCCCCCACTCCCTCTCCCAGTCAGTCCCTCCCTCCCTCTCCCAGTCAGTCCCTCCCTCCCTCTCCCGGTCAGTTCCCCCACTCCCTCTCCCGGTCAGTCCCTCCCTCCCTCTCCCGGTCAGTCCCTCCCTCCCTCTCCCGGTCAGTTCCCCCTCCCTCTCCCGGTCAGTTTCCCCCTCCCTCTCCCGGTCAGTTCCTCCCTCCCTCTTCTGGTCAGTTTCCCCCTCCCTCTCCCGGTCAGTTTCCCCCTCCCTCTCCCGGTCAGTTCCCCGCTCCCTCTCCCGGTCAGTTTCCCCCTCCCTCTCCCGGTCAGTTCCTCCCTCCCTCTCCTGGTCAGTTTCCCCCTCCCTCTCCCGGTCAGTTTCCC
>CM059438.1:54280639-54456765 GCA_030390025.1 Squalus acanthias
AAACACAATTACTGGGAGTGCGATTTAAACACAATTACTGGGAGTGGGATTAAACACAATTACTGGGAGTGGGATTAAACACAATTACTGGGAGTGGGATTAAACACAATCACTGGGAGTGGGATTAAACACAATTACTGGGAGTGCGATTAAACACAATTACTGGGAGTGCGATTAAACAC
Organism: Squalus acanthias; assembly: GCA_030390025.1. NCBI lineage: Eukaryota > Metazoa > Chordata > Chondrichthyes > Squaliformes > Squalidae > Squalus > Squalus acanthias. Next base: position 54,280,822 of record CM059438.1, read on the forward strand.
AATTACTGGGAGTGCGATTAAACACAATACTGGGAGTGGGATTAAACACAATCACTGGGAGTGGGATTAAACACAATTACTGGGAGTGCGATTAAACACAATACTGGGAGTGGGATTAAACACAATTACTGGGAGTGGGATTAAACACAATCACTGGGAGTGGGATTAAACACAATCACTGGGAGTGGGATTAAACACAATTACTGGGAGTGCGATTAAACACAATTACTGGGAGTGGGATTAAACACAATCACTGGGAGTGCGATTAAACACAATCACTGGGAGTGGGATTAAACACAATCACTGGGAGTGGGATTAAACACAATCACTGGGAGTGGGATTAAACACAATTACTGGGAGTGGGATTAAACACAATTACTGGGAGTGGGATTAAACACAATCACTGGGAGTGGGATTAAACACAATTACTGGGAGTGGGATTAAACACAATCACTGGGAGTGGGATTAAACACAATCACTGGGAGTGGGATTAAACACAATTACTGGGAGTGCGATTAAACACAATTACTGGGAGTGGGATTAAACACAATCACTGGGAGTGCGATTAAACACAATCACTGGGAGTGGGATTAAACACAATCACTGGGAGTGGGATTAAACACAATCACTGGGAGTGGGATTAAACACAATTACTGGGAGTGCGATTAAACACAATTACTGGGAGTGGGATTAAACACAAATACTGGGAGTGGGATTAAACACAATTACTGGGAGTGGGATTAAACACAATCACTGGGAGTGGGATTAAACACAATTACTGGGAGTGGGATTAAACACAATCACTGGGAGTGCGATTAAACACAATTACTGGGAGTGGGATTAAACACAATCACTGGGAGTGGGATTAAACACAATTACTGGGAGTGGGATTAAAAACAATCACTGGGAGTGCGATTAAACACAATTACTGGGAGTGGGATTAAACACAATCACTGGGAGTGGGATTAAACACAATCACTGGGAGTGGATTAAACACAATCACTGGGAGTGGGATTAAACACAATTACTGGGAGTGGGATTAAACACAATCACTGGGAGTGGGATTAAACACAATTACTGGGGGAGTGGATTAAACACAATCACTGGGAGTGGGATTAACACAATCACTGGGAGTGGGATTAAACACAATCACTGGGAGTGGGATTAAACACAATTACTGGGAGGGGATTAAACACAATCACTGGGAGGGGATTATTAAACACAATTACTGGGAGTGGGATTAAACACAATCACTGGGAGTGGGATTAAACACAATTACTGGGAGTGGGATTAAACACAATTACTGGGAGTGGGATTAAACACAATTACTGGGAGTGGGATTAAACACAATTACTGGGAGTGCGATTATTAAACACTTACTGGGAGTGGGATTAAACACAATTACTGGGAGTGGGATTAAACACAATACTGGGAGTGGGATTAAACACAATTACTGGGAGTGGGATTAACACAATTACTGGGAGTGGATTAAACACAATCACTGGGAGTGGATTAAACACAATTACTGGGAGTGGGATTAAACACAATTACTGGGAGTGGGATTAAACACAATTACTGGGAGTGGGATTAAACACAATTACTGGGAGTGGGATTAAACACAATTCACTGGGAGTGGGATTAAACACAATTACTGGGAGTGGGATTAAACACAATTACTGGGTGGGGACAACACTGGGAGTGCGATATTAACACAATTACTGGGAGTGGGATTAAACACAATCACTGGGAGTGGGATTAAACACAATCACTGGGAGTGGGATTAAACACAATTACTGGGAGTGGGATTAAACACAATCACTGGGAGTGGGATTAAACACAATTACTGGGAGTGGGATTAAACACAATCACTGGGAGTGGGATTAAACACATTCACTGGGAGTGGGATTAAACACAATTACTGGGAGTGCGATTAAACACAATTACTGGGAGTGGGATTAAACACAATCACTGGGAGTGGATTAAACACAATCACTGGGAGTGGGATTAAACACAATCACTGGGAGTGGGATTAAACACAATCACTGGGAGTGGGATTAAACACAATTACTGGGAGTGGGATTAAACACAATTACTGGGAGTGGGATTAAACACAATCACTGGGAGTGCGATTAAACACAATTACTGGGAGTGCGATTAAACACAATCACTGGGAGTGGGATTAAACACAATTACTGGGAGTGGGATTAAACACAATACTGGGAGTGCGATTAAACACAATCACGGAGTGGGATTAAACACAATCACTGGGAGTGCGATTAAACACAATCACTGGGAGTGGGATTAAACACAATCACTGGGAGTGGGATTAAACACAATTACTGGGAGTGGGATTAAACACAATTACTGGGAGTGCGATTAAACACAATTACTGGGAGTGCGATTAAACACAATCACTGGGAGTGGGATTAAACACAATCACTGGGAGTGGGATTAAACACAATCACTGGGAGTGGATTAAACACAATTACTGGGAGTGGGATTAAACACAATCACTGGGAGTGGATTAAACACAATCACTGGGAGTGCGATTAAACACAATCACGGAGTGGGATTAAACACAATCACTGGGAGTGGGATTAAACACAATCACTGGGAGTGGGATTAAACACAATCACTGGGAGTGGGATTAAAACAATCACTGGGAGTGGGATTAAAACAATCACTGGGAGTGGGATTAAACACAATCACTGGGAGTGGGATTAAACACAATTACTGGGAGTGGGATTAAACACAATCACTGGGAGTGGGATTAAACACAATACTGGGAGTGGGATTAAACACAATTACTGGGAGTGGGATTAAACACTATCACTGGGAGTGGGATTAAAACACCATCACTGGGAGTGGGATTAAACACAATTACTGGGAGTGCGATTTAAACACAATCACTGGGAGTGGATTAAACACAATTACTGGGAGTGGGATTAAACACAATTACTGGGAGTGGGATTAAATCACAATCACTGGGAGTGCGATTAAACACAATCACTGGGAGTGCGATTAAACACAATCACTGGGAGTGGATTAAAACACAATCACTGGGAGTGGGATTAAACACAATCACTGGGAGTGGGATTAAACAATCACTGGGAGTGGATTAAACACAATAACTGGGGAGCGATTAACACAATTACTGGGTAGTGCGATTAAACACATTACTGGGAGTGCGATTAAACACAATTAATGGGAGTGGGACTTAAACACAATACTGGGAGTGGGATTAAACACATTACTGGGAGAGGGATTAAACACAATTACTGGGGAGTGGGATTAAACACAATTACTGGGAGGGGATTAAACACAATTACTGGAGTGGGATATAAAACACCAATCATGGGAGTGCGATTAAACAAATTACTGGGAGTGGGATTAAACACAATTACTGGGAGTGGGATTAAACACAATTACTGGGAGTGGGATTTAAACACAATACTGGGAGTGCGATTAAACACAATTACTGGGAGTGCGACTTAATACACAATCATGGGAGTGCGGATTAAACACAATTACTGGAGTTGGATTAAACACAATCACTGGGAGTGGGATTAAACACAATTACTGGGAGTGCGATATTTAAACACAATTACTGGGAGTGCGATTAAACACAATCACTGGGAGTGGGATTAAACACAATCACTGGGAGTGCGATTAAACACAATTACTGGGAGTGGATTAAAACAATCACTGGGAGTGCGATTTAACACAATCACTGGGAGTGGGATTTAAACACAATACGGGAGCTGGGAATTAACACCATTCACTGGAGTGGGATTAAACACAATTATGGGAGTGGGATTAAAACACAATTACTGGGAGTGGGATTAAACACAATTACTGGGAGTGGGATTAAACACAATTACTGGGAGTGGGATTAAACACAATCACTGGGAGTGCGATTAAACACAATTACTGGGAGTGGGATTAAACACAATCACTGGGAGTGGGATTAAACACAATCACTGGGAGTGGGATTAAACACAATCACTGGGAGTGCGATTAAACACAATTACTGGGAGTGGGATTAAACACAATCACTGGGAGTGGGATTAAACACAATTACTGGGAGTGGGATTAAACAATCACTGGGAGTGGGATTAAACACAATTACTGGGAGTGCGATTAAACACAATTACTGGGAGTGGGATTAAACACAATTACTGGGAGTGGGATTAAACACAATTACTGGGAGTGCGATTAAACACAATTACTGGGAGTGGGATTAAACACAATTACTGGGAGTGGATTAAACACAATTACTGGGAGTGGGATTAAACACAATTACTGGGAGTGGGATTAAACACAATTACTGGGAGTGCGGATTAAACACAATCACTGGGAGTGGGATTAAACACAATTACTGGGAGTGCGATTAAAACACAATTACTGGAGTGGATTAAACACAATAACTGGAGAGTGCGATTTAAACACAATTACTGGGAGTGGATTTAAACACAATCACTGGAGGTGCGATTAAACACAATTACTGGGAGTGGATTAAACACAATCACTGGGAGTGCGATTAAACACAATACTGGGAGGGTGCGATTAAACACAATTACTGGAGTGCGGGAATTATTAACACAATCACTGGGAGTGGGATTTAACACAATCACTGGGAGTGCGATTAAACACAATCACTGGGAGTGGGATTAAACAATCACTGGGAGTGGGATTAAACACATCACTGGGAGTGGGAATAAAACACAATTACTGGGAGTGGGATCTAAACACAATTACTGGGAGTGCGATTAAACACAATCACTGAGGAGTGGGATTAAACACATTTACTGGGAGTGGGATTAAACACAATTACTGGGAGTGGGATTAAACACAATCACTGGGAGTGGGATTAAACACAATCACTGGGAGTGGGATTAAACACAATCACTGGGAGTGGGATTAAACACAATCACTGGGAGTGGGATTAAACACAATTACTGGGAGTGGGATTAAACACAATTACTGGGAGTGGGATTAAACACAATCACTGGGAGTGGGATTAAACACAATCACTGGGAGTGGGATTAAACACAATTACTGGGAGTGGGATTAAACACAATTACTGGGAGTGGGATTAAACACAATTACTGGGAGTGGGATTAAACACAATTACTGGGAGTGGGATTAAACACAATTACTGGGAGTGGGATTAAACACAATTACTGGGAGTGGGATTAAACACAATTACTGGGAGTGGGATTAAACACAATCACTGGGAGTGGGATTAAACACAATTACTGGGAGTGGGATTAAACACAATTACTGGGAGTGGGATTAAACACAATTACTGGGAGTGGGATTAAACACAATTACTGGGAGTGCGATTAAACACAATCACTGGGAGTGGGATTAAACACAATTACTGGGAGTGCGAATTAACCACAATCACTGGGAGTGGGAATTAAACACAATCACTGGGAGTGGGATTAAACCACATCACTGGGAGTGGGATTAAACACAATTACTGGGAGTGCGATTAAACACATTCCTGGGAGTGCGATTAAACACAATCACTGGGAGTGGGATTAAACACATTACTGGGAGTGGGATTAAACACAATCACTGGGAGTGGGATTTAAACACAAATTACTGGGAGTGCGATTAAACACATTTACTGGGAGTGGGATTAAACACTAATTACTGGGAGTGGGATTAAACACAATTACTGGGAGTGCGATTAAACACAATCACTGGGAGTGGGATTAAAACACAATTACTGGGAGTGCGATTAAACACAATTACTGGGAGTGGGATTAAACACAATTACTGGGAGTGGGATTAAACACAATTCACTGGGAGTGCGATTAAACACAATTACTGGAGTGGGATTAAACACAATTACTGGGAGTGCGAATTAAACACAATTACTTGAGTGCGATTAAACACAATTACTGGAGTGCGATTAAACACAATTACTGGGAGTGGGATTAAACACAATACTGGGAGTGCGATTAAACACAATCACTGGGAGTGCGATTAAACACAATTACTGGGAGTGCGATTAAACACAAATACTGGGTGTGCGATTAAACACAATCACTGGGAGTGGGATTAAACACAATCACTGGGGAGTGCGATTAAACACAATTACTGGGAGTGGATTAAACACAATCACTGGGAGTGCGGATTAAAAACAATCCTGGGAGTGCGATTAAACACAATCACTGGGGAGTGGATTAAACACAATCACTGGGAGTGGCGATTAAACACAATTACTGGGATGTGCGATTAAACACAATTACTGGGAGTGCGATATAAACACAATCACTGGAGTGGGATTAAACACAATCACTGGGAGTGGGATTAACACAATCACTGGGAGTGCGATTAAACACAATCACTGGGAGTGGGATTAAACACAATTACTGGGAGTGCAATTAAACACAATCACTTTGAGTGGGATTAAACACACTCACTGGGGTGGGATTAAACACAATTATGGGAGTGCGATTAAACACAATTACTGGGTGTGGGATTAAACACAATCACTGGGAGTGCGATTTAAACACTATCACTGGGAGTGGGATTAAACAGAATCACTGGGAGTGGGATTAACCACAATCACTGGGAGTGGGATTAAACACAATCACTGGGAGTGGGATTAAACACAATCACTGGGAGTGGATTAAACACAATTACTGGGAGTGGATATTAAACACAATTACTGGGAGTGGGATTAAACACAATCACTGGGAGTGGGATTAAACACAATCACTGGGAGTGGGAATTAAACACAATTACTGGGAGTGGGATTAAACACAATTACTCGGAGTGGGATTAAACACAATACTGGGAGTGGGATTAAACACAATTACTGGGAGTGGGATTAAACACAATTACTGGGAATGGGATTAAACACAATTACTGGGAGTGGGATTAAACACAATTACTGGGAGTGGGATTAAACACAAACACTGGGAATGGGATTAAACACAATTACTGGGAGTGGGATTAAACACAATTACTGGGAATGGGATTAAACACAATTACTGGGAGTGGGATTAAACACAATTACTGGGAGTGGGATTAAACACAATCACTGGGAATGGGATTAAACACAATCACTGGGAATGGGATTAAACACAATTACTGGGAATGGGATTAAACACAATTACTGGGAGTGGGATTAAACACAATCACTGGGATGCGATTAACACAATTACTGGGAGTGGGATTAAACACAATCACTGGGAGTGGGATTAAACACAATCACTGGGAGTGGGATATAAACACAATCACTGGGAGTGGGATTAAACACAATCACTGGATGTGCGATTTGACACAATTACTGGGAGTGGGATTAAACAATCACTGGGAGTGCGTCGATTAAACACAATTCACTGGGAGTGCGGATTAAACACAATCACTGGGAGTGGGATTAAACACTAATTACTGGGAGTGCGATAAACACAATTACTGGGATTGGGATTAAACACAATTACTGGGAGTGGGAATTAAACACAATTACTGGGAGTGCGATTAAACACAATTACTGGGAGTGCGGATTAAACACAATTACTGGTGTTGTTAAACACAAATACTGGGAGTGCGATAAAACACAATCACTGGGAGTGGCGATTAAACACAATTACTGGGAGTGCGATTAAACACAATTACTGGAGTGGGATTAAACACAATTACTGGGACGTGCGATTAAAACACAATTACTGGGAGTGCGATTAAACACAATCACTGGGAGTGGGATTAAACACAATTACTGGGAGTGCGATTAAACACAATTACTGGGAGTGGGATTAAACACAATTACTGGGAGTGGGATTAACACATTACTGGGAGTGCGATTAAACACAATCACTGGAGTGGGATTAAACACAATTACTGGGAGTGCGATTAAACACAATTACTGGGAGTGGGATTAAACACAATACTGGGAGTGCGATTAAACACAATCACTGGGAGTGGGATTAAACACAATCACTGGGAGTGGGATTAAACACAATTACTGGGAGTGCGATTAAACACAATCACTGGGAGTGGGATTAAACACAATTACTGGGAGTGGGATTAAACACAATCACTGGGAGTGGGATTAAACACAATCACTGGGAGTGGGATTAAACACAATTACTGGGAGTGGGATTAAACACAATTACTGGGAGTGGGATTAAACACAATACTGGGAGTGGGATTAAACACAATCACTGGGAGTGGGATTAAACACAATCACTGGGAGTGGGATTAAACACAATCACTGGGAGTGGGATTAAACACAATTACTGGGAGTGGGATTAAACACAATTACTGGGAGTGCGATTAAACACAATTACTGGGAGTGGGATTAAACACAATCACTGGGAGTGGGATTAAACACAATCACTGGGAGTGGGATTAACACAATTACTGGGAGTGGGATTAAACACAATCACTGGAGTGGGATTAAACACAATTACTGGGAGTGGATTAAACACAATCACTTGGAGTGGGATTAAACACAATCACTGGGAGTGGGATTAAACACAATTACTGGGAGTGGATTAAACACAATTACTGGGTGTGGGATTAAACACAATCACTGGGAGTGGATTAAACACTATCACTGGGAGTGGGATTAAACAGAATCACTGGGAGTGGGATTAAACACAATCACTGGGAGTGGGATTAAACACAATCACTGGGAGTGGGATTAAACACAATCACTGGGAGTGGGATTAAACACAATTACTGGGAGTGGGATTAAACACAATTACTGGGAGTGGGATTAAACACAATCACTGGGAGTGGGATTAAACACAATCACTGGGAGTGGGATTAAACACAATTACTGGGAGTGGGATTAAACACAATTACTGGAGTGGGATTAAACACCAATTACTGGGAGTGGGATTAAACACAATTACTGGGAGTGGGATTAAACACAATTACTGGGAATGGGATTAAACACAATTACTGGGAGTGGATTAAACACAATTACTGGGAGTGGGATTAAACACAATCACTGGGAATGGGAATTAAACACAATTACTGGGAGTGGATTAAACACAATTACTGGGAATGGGATTAAACACAATTACTGGGAGTGGGATTAAACACAATTACTGGAGTGGGATTAAACACAATCACTGGGAATGGGATTAAACACAATCACTGGGAATGGGATTAAACACAATTACTGGGAATGGGATTAAACACAATCACTGGGAGTGGGATTAAACACAATCACTGGGAATGCGATTAAACACAATTACTGGGAGTGGGATTAAACACAATCACTGGGAGTGGGATTAAACACAATCACTGGGAGTGGGATTAAACACAATCACTGGGAGTGGGATTAAACACAATCACTGGGAGTGCGATTTGACACAATTACTGGGAGTGGGATTAAACAATCACTGGGAGTGCGATTAAACACAATCACTGGGAGTGGGATTAAACACAATCACTGGGAGTGCGATTAAACACAATCACTGGGAGTGCGATTAAACACAATTACTGGGAATGGGATTAACACAATCACTGGGAGTGGATTAAACACAATTACTGGGAGTGGGATTAAACACAATCACTGGGAGTGGGATTAAACACAATTACTGGGAGTGCGATTAAACACAATTACTGGGAGTGGATTAAACACAATTACTTTGAGTGGGATTAAACACAATTACTGGGAGTGCGATTAAACACAATTACTGGGAGTGGGATTAAACACAATTACTGGGAGTGCGATTAAACACAATTACTGGGAGTGGGATTAAACACAATTACTGGGAGTGCGATTAAACACAATTACTGGGAGTGCGATTAAACACAATCACTGGGAGTGGGATTAAACACAATTACTGGGAGTGCGATTAAACACAATTACTGGGAGTGGGATAAACACAATTACTGGGAGTGCGATTAAACACAATTACTGGGAGTGCGATTAACACAATCACTGGAGTGGGATTAAACACAATTCCGGGAGTGCGATTAAACACAATTACTGGGAGTGCGATTAAACACAATTACTGGGAGTGCGATTAAACACAATCACTGGGAGTGGGATTAAACACCTATCACTGGGTGTGGGATTAAACACAATTACTGGGAGTGCGATTAAACACAATCACTGGGAGTGGGATTAAACACAATTACTGGGAGTGCAATTAAACACAATCACTTTGAGTGGGATTAAACACAATCACTGGGAGTGGGATTAAACACAATTACTGGGAGTGCGATTAAAACACAATTACTGGGTGTGGGATTAAACACAATCACTGGGAGTGCGATTAAACACTATCACTGGGAGTGGGAATAAACAGAATCACTGGGAGTGGGATTAAACACAATCACTGGGAGTGCGATTAAACACAATTACTGGGAGTGCGATTAAACACATTTACTGGGAGTGCGATTAAACACAATCACTGGGAGTGCGATTAAACACATTTACTGGGAGTGCGATTAAACACAATCACTGGGAGTGCGATTAAACACAATTACTGGGAGTGGGATTAAACACAATTACTGGGAGTGCGATTAAACACAATCACAGAGTGGGATTAAACACAATCACTGGGAGTGCGATTAAACACAATCACTGGGAAGTGGGATTAAACACAATCACTGAGAGTGGGATTTAAACACAATCACTGGGAGTGGGATTAAACACAATTACTGGGAGTGCGATTAAACACAATTACTGGGAGTGCGATTAAACACAATCACTGGGAGTGGGATTAAAACACAATCACTGGGAGTGGGATTAAACACAATCACTGGGAGTGGGATTAAACACAATTACTGGGTGTGGGATTAAACACAATCACTGGGAGTGGGATTAAACACTATCACTGGGAGTGCGATTAAAACACTATCACTGGGAGTGGGATTAAACAGAATCACTGGGAGTGGATTAAACAATCACTGGGAGTGGGATTAAACACAATCACTGGGAGTGGGATTAAACAATACTGGGAGCGGGATTAAACAATCACTGGGAGTGGGATTAAACACAATCACTGGGAGAGGGATTAAACAGTCACTGGGAGTGGATTAAACACAATCACTGGGAGTGGGATTAAACACAGTTACTGGGAGTGGGATTAAACACAATTACTGGGAGTGGGATTAAACACTAACACTGGGAGTGGGATTAAACACAATCACTGGGAATGGGATTAAACACAATTACTGGGAGTGGGATTAAACACTATCACTGGGAGTGGGATTAAACACAATCACTGGGAATGGGATTTAAACACAATTACTGGGAGTGGGATTAAACACTATCACTGGGAGTGCGATTAAACACAATCACTGGGAGTGGGATTAAACAATCACTGGGAGCAGGATTAAACAATCACTGGAGGTGTGGATTAACACAATCTGCTGGGAGGGATAAACAGTCACTGGGAGTGGGATTAACACAATCCACTGGAGCGGGACTTAAACAATCACTGGGAAGTGGGATTAACACAATTACTGTGAGTGGGATTAAACACAATTACTGGGAGTGGGATTAAACACAATCACAGGGAGTGGGATTAAACACAATTACTGGGGAGTGGATTAAACACAATTACTGGGAGTGGGATTAAACACAATTACTGGGAGTGGGATTAAACAATTACTGGGAGTGGATTAAACACAATCACTGGGAGTGGGATTAAACATAATTACTGGGAGTGGGAATTAAACACAATTACTGGGAGTGGGATTAAACACAATCACTGGGAGTGGATTAAAACACAATTACTGGGAGTGGGATTAAAACAAATTACTGGGAGTGGGATTAAACACAATTACTGGGAGTGCGATTAAACACAATTACTGGGAGTGGATTAAACACAATTACTGGGAGTGGGATTAAACACAATTACTGGGAGTGGGATTAAACACAATTACTGGGAGTGCGATTACGCACAATTACTGGGAGTGCGATTAAGCACAATCACTGGGAGTGGGATTAAACACAATTACTGGGAGTGGGATTAAACACAATCACTGGGAGTGCGATTAAACACAATTACTGGGAGTGGGATTAAACACAATCACTGGGAGTGGGAATAAACACAATTACTGGGAGTGGGATTAAACACAATCATTGGGAGTGCGATTAAACAGAATTACTGGGAGTGGGATTAAACAATCACTCGGAGTGGAATTAAACACAATTCCTTGGAATGGGATTAAACACAATCACTGGGAGAGGGATTAAACACAATTATTGGGAGTGGGATTAAACACAATCACTGGTAGCGGGATTAAACACAATTACTGGGAGTGCGATTAAACACATTTACAGGGAGTGGGATTAAACACAATTACTGGGAGTGGGATTAAACACAATTACTGGGAGTGGGATTAAACACAATTACTGGGAGTGCGATTAAACACATTTACTGGGAGTGGGATTAAACACATTTACTGGGAGTGCGATTAAACACATTTACTGGGAGTGGGATTAAACACATTTACTGGGAGTGGGATTAAACACATTTACTGGGAGTGGGATTAAACACATTTACTGGGAGTGCGATTAAACACAATTACTGGGTGTGGGATTAAACACATTTACTGGGAGTGGGATTAAACACAATTACTGGGAGTTCGATTAAACACAATTACTGGGAGTGCGATTAAACACAATCACTGGGAATGGGATTAAACACAATCACTGGGAGTGGGATTAAACACAATTACTGGGAGTGGGGTTAAACACATTTACTGGGAGTGGGATTAAACACAATCACTGGGAATGGGATTAAACACAATCACTGGGAGTGGGATTAAACACAATTACTGGGAGTGGGATTAAACACAATCACTTTGAGTGGGATTAAACACAATCACTGGGAGTGGGATTAAACACAATCACTGGGAGTGGGATTAAACACAATCACTGGGAGTGGGATTAAACACAATTACTGGGAGTGGATTAAACACAATTACTGGGAGTGGGATTAAACACAATCACTGGAGTGGGATTAAACACAATCACTGGGAGTGGGATTAAACACAATCACTGGGAGTTCGATTAAACACAATTACTGGGAGTGCGATTAAACACAATTACTGGAGTGGGATTAAACACAATTACTGGGAGTGGGATTAAACACAATTACTGGGAGTGGATTAAACACAATTACTGGGAGTGGGATTAAACACAATTACTGGGAGTGCGATTAAACACATTACTGGGAGTGGGATTAAACACAATCACTGGGAGTGGGATTAAACACATTTACTGGGAGTGGGATTAAACACATTACTGGGAGTGGGATTAAACACAATCACTGGGAGTGGGATTAAACACAATTACTGGGAGTGGATTAAACACAATTACTGGGAGTGGGATTAAACACAATCACTGGGAGTGGGATTAAACACAATTACTGGGAGTGCGATTAAACACAATCACTGGGAGTGCGATTAAACACAATTACTGGGAGTGGGATTAAACACAATCACTGGGAGTGGGATTAAACACAATTACTGGGAATGGATTAAACACAATTACTGGGAGTGGGATTAAACACAATTACTGGGAGTGCGATTAAACACAATCTGGGAGTGGGATTAAACACAATCTACTGGGAGTGGGATTAAACACAATCACTGGGAGTGCGATTAAACACAATTACTGGGAGTGGGATTAAACACAATTACTGGGAGTGGGATTAAACACAATCACTGGGAGTGGGATTAAACACAATCACTGGGAGTGGGATTAAACACAATCACTGGGAGTGGGATTAAACACAATCACTGGAGTGGGATTAAACACAATCACTGGGAGTGGGATTAAACACAATTACTGGGAGTGGGATTAAACACAATTACTGGGAGTGCGATTAAACACAATCACTGAGAGTGGGATTAAACACAATCACTGGGAGTGGGATTAAACACAATCACTGGGAGTGGGATTAAACACAATTACTGGGTGTGGGATTAAACACAATCACTGGGAGTGGGATTAAACACTATCACTGGGAGTGCGATTAAACACTATCACTGGGAGTGGGATTAAACAGAATCACTGGGAGTGGGATTAAACAATCACTGGGAGTGGGATTAAACACAATCACTGGGAGTGGGATTAAACAATCACTGGGAGCGGGATTAAACAATCACTGGGAGTGGGATTAAACACAATCACTGGGAGCGGGATTAAACAGTCACTGGGAGTGGGATTAAACACAATCACTGGGAGTGGGATTAAACACAGTTACTGGGAGTGGGATTAAACACAATTACTGGGAGTGGGATTAAACACTAACACTGGGAGTGGGATTAAACACAATCACTGGGAATGGGATTAAACACAATTACTGGGAGTGGGATTAAACACTATCACTGGGAGTGGGATTAAACACAATCACTGGGAATGGGATTAAACACAATTACTGGGAGTGGGATTAAACACTATCACTGGGAGTGCGATTAAACACAATCACTGGGAGTGGGATTAAACAATCACTGGGAGCAGGATTAAACAATCACTGGGAGTGGGATTAAACACAATCTCTGGGAGCGGGATTAAACAGTCACTGGGAGTGGGATTAAACACAATCACTGGGAGCGGGATTAAACAATCACTGGGAGTGGGATTAAACACAATTACTGTGAGTGGGATTAAACACAATTACTGGGAGTGGGATTAAACACAATCACAGGGAGTGGGATTAAACACAATTACTGGGAGTGGGATTAAACACAATTACTGGGAGTGGGATTAAACACAATTACTGGGAGTGGGATTAAACAATTACTGGGAGTGGGATTAAACACAATCACTGGGAGTGGGATTAAACACAATTACTGGGAGTGGGATTAAACACAATTACTGGGAGTGGGATTAAACACAATCACTGGGAGTGGGATTAAACACAATTACTGGGAGTGGGATTAAACACAATTACTGGGAGTGGGATTAAACACAATTACTGGGAGTGCGATTAAACACAATTACTGGGAGTGGGATTAAACACAATTACTGGGAGTGGGATTAAACACAATTACTGGGAGTGGGATTAAACACAATTACTGGGAGTGCGATTACGCACAATTACTGGGAGTGCGATTAAGCACAATCACTGGGAGTGGGATTAAACACAATTACTGGGAGTGGGATTAAACACAATCACTGGGAGTGCGATTAAACACAATTACTGGGAGTGGGATTAAACACAATCACTGGGAGTGGGATTAAACACAATTACTGGGAGTGGGATTAAACACAATCATTGGGAGTGCGATTAAACAGAATTACTGGGAGTGGGATTAAACACAATTACTGGGAGTGGGATTAAACACAATTACTGGGAGTGGGATTAAACACAATCACTGGGAGTGCGATTAAACACAATTACTGGGAGTGCGATTAAACACAATCACTGGGAGTGCGATTAAACACAATTACTGGGAGTGGGATTAAACACAATCACTGGGAGTGGGATTAAACACAATCACTGGGAGTGGGATTAAACACAATCACTGGGAGTGCGATTAAACACAATTACTGGGAGTGCGATTAAACACAATCACTGGGAGTGCGATTAAACACAATTACTGGGAGTGGGATTAAACAATCACTGGGAGTGCGATTAAACACAATTACTGGGAGTGCGATTAAACACAATTACTGGGAGTGGGATTAAACACAATTACTTTGAGTGCGATTAAACACAATTACTGGGAGTGCGATTAAACACAATTACTGGGAGTGGGATTAAACACAATTACTGGGAGTGCGATTAAACACAATTACTGGGAGTGGGATTAAACACAATTACTGGGAGTGCGATTAAACACAATTACTGGGAGTGCGATTAAACACAATCACTGGGAGTGGGATTAAACACAATTACTGGGAGTGCGATTAAACACAATTACTGGGAGTGGGATTAAACACAATTACTGGGAGTGCGATTAAACACAATTACTGGGAGTGCGATTAAACACAATCACTGGGAGTGGGATTAAACACAATTACTGGGAGTGCGATTAAACACAATTACTGGGAGTGCGATTAAACACAATTACTGGGAGTGGGATTAAACACAATCACTGGGAGTGGGATTAAACACAATCACTGGGAGTGGGATTAAACACAATTACTGGGAGTGCGATTAAACACAATCACTGGGAGTGGGATTAAACACAATTACTGGGAGTGGATTAAACACAATCACTGGAGTGGGATTAAACACAATCACTGGGAGTGGGATTAAACACAATTACTGGGAGTGCGATTAAACACAATTACTGGGAGTGGGATTAAACACAATCACTGGGAGTGCGATTAAACACTATCACTGGGAGTGGGATTAAACAGAATCACTGGGAGTGGGATTAAACACAATCACTGGGAGTGCGATTAAACACAATTACTGGGAGTGCGATTAAACACATTTACTGGGAGTGCGATTAAACACAATCACTGGGAGTGCGATTAAACACAATTACTGGGAGTGCGATTAAACACAATCACTGGGAGTGCGATTAAACACAATTACTGGGAGTGGGATTAAACACAATTACTGGGAGTGCGATTAAACACAATCACTGGAGTGGGATTAAACACAATCACTGGGAGTGCGATTAAACACAATCACTGGGAGTGGGATTAAACACAATCACTGAGAGTGGGATTAAACACAATCACTGGGAGTGGGATTAAACACAATTACTGGGAGTGCGATTAAACACAATTACTGGGAGTGCGATTAAACACAATTACTGGGAGTGGATTAAGCACAATTACTGGGAGTGGGATTAAACACAATCACTGGGAGTGGGATTAAACACAATTACTGGGAGTGGGATTAAACACAATCACTGGGAGTGCGATTAAACACAATTACTGGGAGTGGGATTAAACACAATCACTGGGAGTGGGATTAAACACAATTACTGGGAGTGGGATTAAACACAATCACTTGGGAGTGCGATTAAACAGAATTACTGGAGTGGGATTAAACACAATTACTGGGAGTGGGATTAAACACAATTACTGGGAGTGGGATTAAACACAATCACTGGGAGTGCGATTAAACACAATTACTGGGAGTGCGATTAAACACAATCACTGGGAGTGCGATTAAACACAATTACTGGGAGTGGGATTAAACACAATCACTGGGAGTGGGATTAAACACAATCACTGGGAGTGGGATTAAACACAATCACTGGGAGTGCGATTAAACACAATTACTGGGAGTGCGATTAAACACAATCACTGGGAGTGCGATTAAACACAATTACTGGGAGTGGGATTAAACACAATTACTGGGAGTGCGATTACGCACAATTACTGGGAGTGCGATTAAGCACAATCACTGGGAGTGGGATTAAACACAATTACTGGGAGTGGGATTAAACACAATCACTGGGAGTGCGATTAAACACAATTACTGGGAGTGGGATTAAACACAATCACTGGGAGTGGGATTAAACACAATTACTGGGAGTGGGATTAAACACAATCATTGGGAGTGCGATTAAACAGAATTACTGGGAGTGGGATTAAACACAATTACTGGGAGTGGGATTAAACACAATTACTGGGAGTGGGATTAAACACAATCACTGGGAGTGCGATTAAACACAATTACTGGGAGTGCGATTAAACACAATCACTGGGAGTGCGATTAAACACAATTACTGGGAGTGGGATTAAACACAATCACTGGGAGTGGGATTAAACACAATCACTGGGAGTGGGATTAAACACAATCACTGGGAGTGCGATTAAACACAATTACTGGGAGTGCGATTAAACACAATCACTGGGAGTGCGATTAAACACAATTACTGGGAGTGGGATTAAACAATCACTGGGAGTGCGATTAAACACAATTACTGGGAGTGCGATTAAACACAATTACTGGGAGTGGGATTAAACACAATTACTTTGAGTGCGATTAAACACAATTACTGGGAGTGCGATTAAACACAATTACTGGGAGTGGGATTAAACACAATTACTGGGAGTGCGATTAAACACAATTACTGGGAGTGGGATTAAACACAATTACTGGGAGTGCGATTAAACACAATTACTGGGAGTGCGATTAAACACAATCACTGGGAGTGGGATTAAACACAATTACTGGGAGTGCGATTAAACACAAATACTGGGAGTGGATTAAACACAATTACTGGGAGTGCGATTAAACACAATTACTGGGAGTGCGATTAAACACAATCACTGGGAGTGGGATTAAACACAATTACTGGGAGTGCGATTAAACACAATTACTGGGAGTGCGATTAAACACAATTACTGGGAGTGCGATTAAACACAATCACTGGGAGTGGGATTAAACACAATCACTGGGTGTGGGATTAAACACAATTACTGGGAGTGCGATTAAACACAATCACTGGGAGTGGGATTAAACACAATTACTGGGAGTGCAATTAAACACAATCACTTTGAGTGGGATTAAACACAATCACTGGGAGTGGGATTAAACACAATTACTGGGAGTGCGATTAAACACAATTACTGGGTGTGGGATTAAACACAATCACTGGGAGTGCGATTAAACACTATCACTGGGAGTGGGATTAAACAGAATCACTGGGAGTGGGATTAAACACAATCACTGGGAGTGCGATTAAACACAATTACTGGGAGTGCGATTAAACACATTTACTGGGAGTGCGATTAAACACAATCACTGGGAGTGCGATTAAACACATTTACTGGGAGTGCGATTAAACACAATCACTGGGAGTGCGATTAAACACAATTACTGGGAGTGGGATTAAACACAATTACTGGGAGTGCGATTAAACACAATCACTGAGAGTGGGATTAAACACAATCACTGGGAGTGCGATTAAACACAATCACTGGGAGTGGGATTAAACACAATCACTGAGAGTGGGATTAAACACAATCACTGGGAGTGGGATTAAACACAATTACTGGGAGTGCGATTAAACACAATTACTGGGAGTGCGATTAAACACAATTACTGGGAGTGCGATTACGCACAATTACTGGGAGTGCGATTAAGCACAATCACTGGGAGTGGGATTAAACACAATTACTGGGAGTGGGATTAAACACAATCACTGGGAGTGCGATTAAACACAATTACTGGGAGTGGGATTAAACACAATCACTGGGAGTGGGATTAAACACAATTACTGGGAGTGGGATTAAACACAATCATTGGGAGTGCGATTAAACAGAATTACTGGGAGTGGGATTAAACACAATTACTGGGAGTGGGATTAAACACAATTACTGGGAGTGGGATTAAAACACAATCACTGGGAGTGCGATTAAACACAATTACTGGGAGTGCGATTAAACACAATCACTGGGAGTGCGATTAAACACAATTACTGGGAGTGGGATTAAACACAATCACTGGGAGTGGGATTAAACACAATCACTGGGAGTGGGATTAAACACAATCACTGGGAGTGCGATTAAACACAATTACTGGGAGTGCGATTAAACACAATCACTGGGAGTGCGATTAAACACAATTACTGGGAGTGGGATTAAACAATCACTGGGAGTGCGATTAAACACAATTACTGGGAGTGCGATTAAACACAATTACTGGGAGTGGGATTAAACACAATTACTTTGAGTGCGATTAAACACAATTACTGGGAGTGCGATTAAACACAATTACTGGGAGTGGGATTAAACACAATTACTGGGAGTGCGATTAAACACAATTACTGGGAGTGGGATTAAACACAATTACTGGGAGTGCGATTAAACACAATTACTGGGAGTGCGATTAAACACAATCACTGGGAGTGGGATTAAACACAATTACTGGGAGTGCGATTAAACACAATTACTGGGAGTGGGATTAAACACAATTACTGGGAGTGCGATTAAACACAATTACTGGGAGTGCGATTAAACACAATCACTGGGAGTGGGATTAAACACAATTACTGGGAGTGCGATTAAACACAATTACTGGGAGTGCGATTAAACACAATTACTGGGAGTGCGATTAAACACAATCACTGGGAGTGGGATTAAACACAATCACTGGGTGTGGGATTAAACACAATTACTGGGAGTGCGATTAAACACAATCACTGGGAGTGGGATTAAACACAATTACTGGGAGTGCAATTAAACACAATCACTTTGAGTGGGATTAAACACAATCACTGGGAGTGGGATTAAACACAATTACTGGGAGTGCGATTAAACACAATTACTGGGTGTGGGATTAAACACAATCACTGGGAGTGCGATTAAACACTATCACTGGGAGTGGGATTAAACAGAATCACTGGGAGTGGGATTAAACACAATCACTGGGAGTGCGATTAAACACAATTACTGGGAGTGCGATTAAACACATTTACTGGGAGTGCGATTAAACACAATCACTGGGAGTGCGATTAAACACATTTACTGGGAGTGCGATTAAACACAATCACTGGGAGTGCGATTAAACACAATTACTGGGAGTGGGATTAAACACAATTACTGGGAGTGCGATTAAACACAATCACAGAGTGGGATTAAACACAATCACTGGGAGTGCGATTAAACACAATCACTGGGAGTGGGATTAAACACAATCACTGAGAGTGGGATTAAACACAATCACTGGGAGTGGGATTAAACACAATTACTGGGAGTGCGATTAAACACAATTACTGGGAGTGCGATTAAACACAATCACTGAGAGTGGGATTAAACACAATCACTGGGAGTGGGATTAAACACAATCACTGGGAGTGGGATTAAACACAATTACTGGGTGTGGGATTAAACACAATCACTGGGAGTGGGATTAAACACTATCACTGGGAGTGCGATTAAACACTATCACTGGGAGTGGGATTAAACAGAATCACTGGGAGTGGGATTAAACAATCACTGGGAGTGGGATTAAACACAATCACTGGGAGTGGGATTAAACAATCACTGGGAGCGGGATTAAACAATCACTGGGAGTGGGATTAAACACAATCACTGGGAGCGGGATTAAACAGTCACTGGGAGTGGGATTAAACACAATCACTGGGAGTGGGATTAAACACAGTTACTGGGAGTGGGATTAAACACAATTACTGGGAGTGGGATTAAACACTAACACTGGGAGTGGGATTAAACACAATCACTGGGAATGGGATTAAACACAATTACTGGGAGTGGGATTAAACACTATCACTGGGAGTGGGATTAAACACAATCACTGGGAATGGGATTAAACACAATTACTGGGAGTGGGATTAAACACTATCACTGGGAGTGCGATTAAACACAATCACTGGGAGTGGGATTAAACAATCACTGGGAGCAGGATTAAACAATCACTGGGAGTGGGATTAAACACAATCTCTGGGAGCGGGATTAAACAGTCACTGGGAGTGGGATTAAACACAATCACTGGGAGCGGGATTAAACAATCACTGGGAGTGGGATTAAACACAATTACTGTGAGTGGGATTAAACACAATTACTGGGAGTGGGATTAAACACAATCACAGGGAGTGGGATTAAACACAATTACTGGGAGTGGGATTAAACACAATTACTGGGAGTGGGATTAAACACAATTACTGGGAGTGGGATTAAACAATTACTGGGAGTGGGATTAAACACAATCACTGGGAGTGGGATTAAACATAATTACTGGGAGTGGGATTAAACACAATTACTGGGAGTGGGATTAAACACAATCACTGGGAGTGGGATTAAACACAATTACTGGGAGTGGGATTAAACACAATTACTGGGAGTGGGATTAAACACAATTACTGGGAGTGCGATTAAACACAATTACTGGGAGTGGGATTAAACACAATTACTGGGAGTGGGATTAAACACAATTACTGGGAGTGGGATTAAACACAATTACTGGGAGTGCGATTACGCACAATTACTGGGAGTGCGATTAAGCACAATCACTGGGAGTGGGATTAAACACAATTACTGGGAGTGGGATTAAACACAATCACTGGGAGTGCGATTAAACACAATTACTGGGAGTGGGATTAAACACAATCACTGGGAGTGGGATTAAACACAATTACTGGGAGTGGGATTAAACACAATCATTGGGAGTGCGATTAAACAGAATTACTGGGAGTGGGATTAAACACAATTACTGGGAGTGGGATTAAACACAATTACTGGGAGTGGGATTAAACACAATCACTGGGAGTGCGATTAAACACAATTACTGGGAGTGGGATTAAACACAATCACTGGGAGTGGGATTAAACACAATCACTGGGAGTGGGATTAAACACAATCACTGGGAGTGCGATTAAACACAATTACTGGGAGTGCGATTAAACACAATCACTGGGAGTGCGATTAAACACAATTACTGGGAGTGGGATTAAACAATCACTGGGAGTGCGATTAAACACAATTACTGGGAGTGCGATTAAACACAATTACTGGGAGTGGGATTAAACACAATTACTTTGAGTGCGATTAAACACAATTACTGGGAGTGCGATTAAACACAATTACTGGGAGTGGGATTAAACACAATTACTGGGAGTGCGATTAAACACAATTACTGGGAGTGGGATTAAACACAATTACTGGGAGTGCGATTAAACACAATTACTGGGAGTGCGATTAAACACAATCACTGGGAGTGGGATTAAACACAATTACTGGGAGTGCGATTAAACACAATTACTGGGAGTGGGATTAAACACAATTACTGGGAGTGCGATTAAACACAATTACTGGGAGTGCGATTAAACACAATCACTGGGAGTGGGATTAAACACAATTACTGGGAGTGCGATTAAACACAATTACTGGGAGTGCGATTAAACACAATTACTGGGAGTGCGATTAAACACAATCACTGGGAGTGGGATTAAACACAATCACTGGGTGTGGGATTAAACACAATTACTGGGAGTGCGATTAAACACAATCACTGGGAGTGGGATTAAACACAATTACTGGGAGTGCAATTAAACACAATCACTTTGAGTGGGATTAAACACAATCACTGGGAGTGGGATTAAACACAATTACTGGGAGTGCGATTAAACACAATTACTGGGTGTGGGATTAAACACAATCACTGGGAGTGCGATTAAACACTATCACTGGGAGTGGGATTAAACAGAATCACTGGGAGTGGGATTAAACACAATCACTGGGAGTGGGATTAAACACAATCACTGGGAGTGGGATTAAACACAATCACTGGGAGTGGGATTAAACACAATTACTGGGAGTGGGATTAAACACAATTACTGGGAGTGGGATTAAACACAATCACTGGGAGTGGGATTAAACACAATCACTGGGAGTGGGATTAAACACAATTACTGGGAGTGGGATTAAACACAATTACTCGGAGTGGGATTAAACACAATTACTGGGAGTGGGATTAAACACAATTACTGGGAGTGGGATTAAACACAATTACTGGGAATGGGATTAAACACAATTACTGGGAGTGGGATTAAACACAATTACTGGGAGTGGGATTAAACACAATCACTGGGAATGGGATTAAACACAATTACTGGGAGTGGGATTAAACACAATTACTGGGAATGGGATTAAACACAATTACTGGGAGTGGGATTAAACACAATTACTGGGAGTGGGATTAAACACAATCACTGGGAATGGGATTAAACACAATCACTGGGAATGGGATTAAACACAATTACTGGGAATGGGATTAAACACAATTACTGGGAGTGGGATTAAACACAATCACTGGGAATGCGATTAAACACAATTACTGGGAGTGGGATTAAACACAATCACTGGGAGTGGGATTAAACACAATCACTGGGAGTGGGATTAAACACAATCACTGGGAGTGGGATTAAACACAATCACTGGGAGTGCGATTTGACACAATTACTGGGAGTGGGATTAAACAATCACTGGGAGTGCGGATTAAACACAATCACTGGGAGTGGGATTAAACACAATCACTGGGAGTGCGATTAAACACAATCACTGGGAGTGCGATTAAACACAATTACTTGGAATGGGATTAAACACAATCACTGGGAATGGGATTAAACACAATTACTGGGAGTGCGATTAAACACAATTACTGGGAGTGGGATTAAACACAATTACTTTGAGTGAGATTAAACACAATTACTGGGAGTGCGATTAAACACAATTACTTTGAGTGCGATTAAACACAATTACTGGGAGTGCGATTAAACACAATTACTGGGAGTGGGATTAAACACAATTACTGGGAGTGCGATTAAACACAATTACTGGGAGTGGGATTAAACACAATTACTGGGAGTGCGATTAAACACAATTACTGGGAGTGCGATTAAACACAATCACTGGGAGTGGGATTAAACACAATTACTGGGAGTGCGATTAAACACAATTACTGGGAGTGGGATTAAACACAATTACTGGGAGTGCGATTAAACACAATTACTGGGAGTGCGATTAAACACAATCACTGGGAGTGGGATTAAACACAATTACTGGGAGTGCGATTAAACACAATTACTGGGAGTGCGATTAAACACAATTACTGGGAGTGCGATTAAACACAATCACTGGGAGTGGGATTAAACACAATCACTGGGTGTGGGATTAAACACAATTACTGGGAGTGCGATTAAACACAATCACTGGGAGTGGGATTAAACACAATTACTGGGAGTGCAATTAAACACAATCACTTTGAGTGGGATTAAACACAATCACTGGGAGTGGGATTAAACACAATTACTGGGAGTGCGATTAAACACAATTACTGGGTGTGGGATTAAACACAATCACTGGGAGTGCGATTAAACACTATCACTGGGAGTGGGATTAAACAGAATCACTGGGAGTGGGATTAAACACAATCACTGGGAGTGGGATTAAACACAATCACTGGGAGTGGGATTAAACACAATCACTGGGAGTGGGATTAAACACAATTACTGGGAGTGGGATTAAACACAATTACTGGGAGTGGGATTAAACACAATCACTGGGAGTGGGATTAAACACAATCACTGGGAGTGGGATTAAACACAATTACTGGGAGTGGGATTAAACACAATTACTCGGAGTGGGATTAAACACAATTACTGGGAGTGGGATTAAACACAATTACTGGGAGTGGGATTAAACACAATTACTGGGAATGGGATTAAACACAATTACTGGGAGTGGGATTAAACACAATTACTGGGAGTGGGATTAAACACAATCACTGGGAATGGGATTAAACACAATTACTGGGAGTGGGATTAAACACAATTACTGGGAATGGGATTAAACACAATTACTGGGAGTGGGATTAAACACAATTACTGGGAGTGGGATTAAACACAATCACTGGGAATGGGATTAAACACAATCACTGGGAATGGGATTAAACACAATTACTGGGAATGGGATTAAACACAATTACTGGGAGTGGGATTAAACACAATCACTGGGAATGCGATTAAACACAATTACTGGGAGTGGGATTAAACACAATCACTGGGAGTGGGATTAAACACAATCACTGGGAGTGGGATTAAACACAATCACTGGGAGTGGGATTAAACACAATCACTGGGAGTGCGATTTGACACAATTACTGGGAGTGGGATTAAACAATCACTGGGAGTGCGGTTAAACACAATCACTGGGAGTGGGATTAAACACAATCACTGGGAGTGCGATTAAACACAATCACTGGGAGTGCGATTAAACACAATTACTTGGAATGGGATTAAACACAATCACTGGGAATGGGATTAAACACAATTACTGGGAGTGCGATTAAACACAATTACTGGGAGTGGGATTAAACACAATTACTTTGAGTGAGATTAAACACAATTACTGGGAGTGCGATTAAACACAATTACTGGGAGTGGGATTAAACACAATTACTGGGAGTGCGATTAAACACAATTACTGGGAGTGGGATTAAACACAATTACTGGGAGTGCGATTAAACACAATTACTGGGAGTGCGATTAAACACAATCACTGGGAGTGGGATTAAACACAATTACTGGGAGTGCGATTAAACACAATTACTGGGAGTGGGATTAAACACAATTACTGGGAGTGCGATTAAACACAATTACTGGGAGTGCGATTAAACACAATCACTGGGAGTGGGATTAAACACAATTACTGGGAGTGCGATTAAACACAATTACTGGGAGTGCGATTAAACACAATTACTGGGAGTGCGATTAAACACAATCACTGGGAGTGGGATTAAACACAATCACTGGGTGTGGGATTAAACACAATTACTGGGAGTGCGATTAAACACAATCACTGGGAGTGGGATTAAACACAATTACTGGGAGTGCAATTAAACACAATCACTTTGAGTGGGATTAAACACAATCACTGGGAGTGGGATTAAACACAATTACTGGGAGTGCGATTAAACACAATTACTGGGTGTGGGATTAAACACAATCACTGGGAGTGCGATTAAACACTATCACTGGGAGTGGGATTAAACAGAATCACTGGGAGTGGGATTAAACACAATCACTGGGAGTGCGATTAAACACAATTACTGGGAGTGCGATTAAACACAATTACTGGGAGTGCGATTAAACACAATTACTGGGAGTGCGATTAAACACAATCACTGGGAGTGGGATTAAACACAATCACTGGGTGTGGGATTAAACACAGTTACTGGGAGTGCGATTAAACACAATCACTGGGAGTGGGATTAAACACAATTACTGGGAGTGCAATTAAACACAATCACTTTGAGTGGGATTAAACACAATCACTGGGAGTGGGATTAAACACAATTACTGGGAGTGCGATTAAACACAATTACTGGGTGTGGGATTAAACACAATCACTGGGAGTGCGATTAAACACTATCACTGGGAGTGGGATTAAACAGAATCACTGGGAGTGGGATTAAACACAATCACTGGGAGTGGGATTAAACACAATCACTGGGAGTGGGATTAAACACAATCACTGGGAGTGGGATTAAACACAATTACTGGGAGTGGGATTAAACACAATTACTGGGAGTGGGATTAAACACAATCACTGGGAGTGGGATTAAACACAATCACTGGGAGTGGGATTAAACACAATTACTGGGAGTGGGATTAAACACAATTACTCGGAGTGGGATTAAACACAATTACTGGGAGTGGGATTAAACACAATTACTGGGAGTGGGATTAAACACAATTACTGGGAATGGGATTAAACACAATTACTGGGAGTGGGATTAAACACAATTACTGGGAGTGGGATTAAACACAATCACTGGGAATGGGATTAAACACAATTACTGGGAGTGGGATTAAACACAATTACTGGGAATGGGATTAAACACAATTACTGGGAGTGGGATTAAACACAATTACTGGGAGTGGGATTAAACACAATCACTGGGAATGGGATTAAACACAATCACTGGGAATGGGATTAAACACAATTACTGGGAATGGGATTAAACACAATTACTGGGAGTGGGATTAAACACAATCACTGGGAATGCGATTAAACACAATTACTGGGAGTGGGATTAAACACAATCACTGGGAGTGGGATTAAACACAATCACTGGGAGTGGGATTAAACACAATCACTGGGAGTGGGATTAAACACAATCACTGGGAGTGCGATTTGACACAATTACTGGGAGTGGGATTAAACAATCACTGGGAGTGCGGTTAAACACAATCACTGGGAGTGGGATTAAACACAATCACTGGGAGTGCGATTAAACACAATCACTGGGAATGGGATTAAACACAATTACTGGGAATGGGATTAAACACAATCACTGGGAGTGCGATTAAACACAATTACTTGGAATGGGATTAAACACAATCACTGGGAATGGGATTAAACACAATTACTGGGAGTGCGATTAAACACAATTACTGGGAGTGGGATTAAACACAATTACTTTGAGTGTGATTAAACACAATTACTGGGAGTGCGATTAAACACAATTACTGGGAGTGGGATTAAACACAATTACTGGGAGTGCGATTAAACACAATTACTGGGAGTGGGATTAAACACAATTACTGGGAGTGCGATTAAACACAATTACTGGGAGTGCGATTAAACACAATCACTGGGAGTGGGATTAAACACAATTACTGGGAGTGCGATTAAACACAATTACTGGGAGTGGGATTAAACACAATTACTGGGAGTGCGATTAAACACAATTACTGGGAGTGCGATTAAACACAATCACTGGGAGTGGGATTAAACACAATTACCGGGAGTGCGATTAAACACAATTACTGGGAGTGCGATTAAACACAATTACTGGGAGTGCGATTAAACACAATCACTGGGAGTGGGATTAAACACCATCACTGGGTGTGGGATTAAACACAATTACTGGGAGTGCGATTAAACACAATCACTGGGAGTGGGATTAAACACAATTACTGGGAGTGCAATTAAACACAATCACTTTGAGTGGGATTAAACACAATCACTGGGAGTGGGATTAAACACAATTACTGGGAGTGCGATTAAACACAATTACTGGGTGTGGGATTAAACACAATCACTGGGAGTGCGATTAAACACTATCACTGGGAGTGGGATTAAACAGAATCACTGGGAGTGGGATTAAACACAATCACTGGGAGTGCGATTAAACACAATTACTGGGAGTGCGATTAAACACATTTACTGGGAGTGCGATTAAACACAATCACTGGGAGTGCGATTAAACACATTTACTGGGAGTGCGATTAAACACAATCACTGGGAGTGCGATTAAACACAATTACTGGGAGTGGGATTAAACACAATTACTGGGAGTGCGATTAAACACAATCACAGAGTGGGATTAAACACAATCACTGGGAGTGCGATTAAACACAATCACTGGGAGTGGGATTAAACACAATCACTGAGAGTGGGATTAAACACAATCACTGGGAGTGGGATTAAACACAATTACTGGGAGTGCGATTAAACACAATTACTGGGAGTGCGATTAAACACAATCACTGAGAGTGGGATTAAACACAATCACTGGGAGTGGGATTAAACACAATCACTGGGAGTGGGATTAAACACAATTACTGGGTGTGGGATTAAACACAATCACTGGGAGTGGGATTAAACACTATCACTGGGAGTGCGATTAAACACTATCACTGGGAGTGGGATTAAACAGAATCACTGGGAGTGGGATTAAACAATCACTGGGAGTGGGATTAAACACAATCACTGGGAGTGGGATTAAACAATCACTGGGAGCGGGATTAAACAATCACTGGGAGTGGGATTAAACACAATCACTGGGAGCGGGATTAAACAGTCACTGGGAGTGGGATTAAACACAATCACTGGGAGTGGGATTAAACACAGTTACTGGGAGTGGGATTAAACACAATTACTGGGAGTGGGATTAAACACTAACACTGGGAGTGGGATTAAACACAATCACTGGGAATGGGATTAAACACAATTACTGGGAGTGGGATTAAACACTATCACTGGGAGTGGGATTAAACACAATCACTGGGAATGGGATTAAACACAATTACTGGGAGTGGGATTAAACACTATCACTGGGAGTGCGATTAAACACAATCACTGGGAGTGGGATTAAACAATCACTGGGAGCAGGATTAAACAATCACTGGGAGTGGGATTAAACACAATCTCTGGGAGCGGGATTAAACAGTCACTGGGAGTGGGATTAAACACAATCACTGGGAGCGGGATTAAACAATCACTGGGAGTGGGATTAAACACAATTACTGTGAGTGGGATTAAACACAATTACTGGGAGTGGGATTAAACACAATCACAGGGAGTGGGATTAAACACAATTACTGGGAGTGGGATTAAACACAATTACTGGGAGTGGGATTAAACACAATTACTGGGAGTGGGATTAAACAATTACTGGGAGTGGGATTAAACACAATCACTGGGAGTGGGATTAAACATAATTACTGGGAGTGGGATTAAACACAATTACTGGGAGTGGGATTAAACACAATCACTGGGAGTGGGATTAAACACAATTACTGGGAGTGGGATTAAACACAATTACTGGGAGTGGGATTAAACACAATTACTGGGAGTGCGATTAAACACAATTACTGGGAGTGGGATTAAACACAATTACTGGGAGTGGGATTAAACACAATTACTGGGAGTGGGATTAAACACAATTACTGGGAGTGCGATTACGCACAATTACTGGGAGTGCGATTAAGCACAATCACTGGGAGTGGGATTAAACACAATTACTGGGAGTGGGATTAAACACAATCACTGGGAGTGCGATTAAACACAATTACTGGGAGTGGGATTAAACACAATCACTGGGAGTGGGAATAAACACAATTACTGGGAGTGGGATTAAACACAATCATTGGGAGTGCGATTAAACACAATTACTGGGAGTGGGATTAAACACAATTACTGGGAGTGGGATTAAACACAATTACTGGGAGTGGGATTAAACACAATCACTGGGAGTGCGATTAAACACAATTACTGGGAGTGCGATTAAACACAATCACTGGGAGTGCGATTAAACACAATTACTGGGAGTGGGATTAAACACAATCACTGGGAGTGGGATTAAACACAATCACTGGGAGTGGGATTAAACACAATCACTGGGAGTGCGATTAAACACAATTACTGGGAGTGCGATTAAACACAATCACTGGGAGTGCGATTAAACACAATTACTGGGAGTGGGATTAAACAATCACTGGGAGTGCGATTAAACACAATTACTGGGAGTGCGATTAAACACAATTACTGGGAGTGGGATTAAACACAATTACTTTGAGTGCGATTAAACACAATTACTGGGAGTGCGATTAAACACAATTACTGGGAGTGGGATTAAACACAATTACTGGGAGTGCGATTAAACACAATTACTGGGAGTGGGATTAAACACAATTACTGGGAGTGCGATTAAACACAATTACTGGGAGTGCGATTAAACACAATCACTGGGAGTGGGATTAAACACAATTACTGGGAGTGCGATTAAACACAATTACTGGGAGTGGGATTAAACACAATTACTGGGAGTGCGATTAAACACAATTACTGGGAGTGCGATTAAACACAATCACTGGGAGTGGGATTAAACACAATTACTGGGAGTGCGATTAAACACAATTACTGGGAGTGCGATTAAACACAATTACTGGGAGTGCGATTAAACACAATCACTGGGAGTGGGATTAAACACAATCACTGGGTGTGGGATTAAACACAATTACTGGAGTGCGATTAAACACAATCACTGGGAGTGGGATTAAACACAATTACTGGGAGTGCAATTAAACACAATCACTTTGAGTGGGATTAAACACAATCACTGGGAGTGGGATTAAACACAATTACTGGGAGTGCGATTAAACACAATTACTGGGTGTGGGATTAAACACAATCACTGGGAGTGCGATTAAACACTATCACTGGGAGTGGGATTAAACAGAATCACTGGGAGTGGGATTAAACACAATCACTGGGAGTGGGATTAAACACAATCACTGGGAGTGGGATTAAACACAATCACTGGGAGTGGGATTAAACACAATTACTGGGAGTGGGATTAAACACAATTACTGGGAGTGGGATTAAACACAATCACTGGGAGTGGGATTAAACACAATCACTGGGAGTGGGATTAAACACAATTACTGGGAGTGCGATTAAACACAATTACTGGGAGTGCGATTAAACACAATTACTGGGAGTGCGATTAAACACAATCACTGGGAGTGGGATTAAACACAATCACTGGGTGTGGGATTAAACACAATTACTGGGAGTGCGATTAAACACAATCACTGGGAGTGGGATTAAACACAATTACTGGGAGTGCAATTAAACACAATCACTTTGAGTGGGATTAAACACAATCACTGGGAGTGGGATTAAACACAATTACTGGGAGTGCGATTAAACACAATTACTGGGTGTGGGATTAAACACAATCACTGGGAGTGCGATTAAACACTATCACTGGGAGTGGGATTAAACAGAATCACTGGGAGTGGGATTAAACACAATCACTGGGAGTGGGATTAAACACAATCACTGGGAGTGGGATTAAACACAATCACTGGGAGTGGGATTAAACACAATTACTGGGAGTGGGATTAAACACAATTACTGGGAGTGGGATTAAACACAATCACTGGGAGTGGGATTAAACACAATCACTGGGAGTGGGATTAAACACAATTACTGGGAGTGGGATTAAACACAATTACTCGGAGTGGGATTAAACACAATTACTGGGAGTGGGATTAAACACAATTACTGGGAGTGGGATTAAACACAATTACTGGGAATGGGATTAAACACAATTACTGGGAGTGGGATTAAACACAATTACTGGGAGTGGGATTAAACACAATCACTGGGAATGGGATTAAACACAATTACTGGGAGTGGGATTAAACACAATTACTGGGAATGGGATTAAACACAATTACTGGGAGTGGGATTAAACACAATTACTGGGAGTGGGATTAAACACAATCACTGGGAATGGGATTAAACACAATCACTGGGAATGGGATTAAACACAATTACTGGGAATGGGATTAAACACAATTACTGGGAGTGGGATTAAACACAATCACTGGGAATGCGATTAAACACAATTACTGGGAGTGGGATTAAACACAATCACTGGGAGTGGGATTAAACACAATCACTGGGAGTGGGATTAAACACAATCACTGGGAGTGGGATTAAACACAATCACTGGGAGTGCGATTTGACACAATTACTGGGAGTGGG
The DNA here is from genome assembly GCA_030390025.1 of Squalus acanthias. Taxonomy (NCBI): domain Eukaryota; kingdom Metazoa; phylum Chordata; class Chondrichthyes; order Squaliformes; family Squalidae; genus Squalus; species Squalus acanthias. The sequence goes on from CM059438.1 coordinate 54,313,541, forward strand.
ATTAAACAATCACTGGGAGTGCGGTTAAACACAATCACTGGGAGTGGGATTAAACACAATCACTGGGAGTGCGATTAAACACAATCACTGGGAATGGGATTAAACACAATTACTGGGAATGGGATTAAACACAATCACTGGGAGTGCGATTAAACACAATTACTTGGAATGGGATTAAACACAATCACTGGGAATGGGATTAAACACAATTACTGGGAGTGCGATTAAACACAATTACTGGGAGTGGGATTAAACACAATTACTTTGAGTGTGATTAAACACAATTACTGGGAGTGCGATTAAACACAATTACTGGGAGTGGGATTAAACACAATTACTGGGAGTGCGATTAAACACAATTACTGGGAGTGGGATTAAACACAATTACTGGGAGTGCGATTAAACACAATTACTGGGAGTGCGATTAAACACAATCACTGGGAGTGGGATTAAACACAATTACTGGGAGTGCGATTAAACACAATTACTGGGAGTGGGATTAAACACAATTACTGGGAGTGCGATTAAACACAATTACTGGGAGTGCGATTAAACACAATCACTGGGAGTGGGATTAAACACAATTACTGGGAGTGCGATTAAACACAATTACTGGGAGTGCGATTAAACACAATTACTGGGAGTGCGATTAAACACAATCACTGGGAGTGGGATTAAACACAATCACTGGGTGTGGGATTAAACACAATTACTGGGAGTGCGATTAAACACAATCACTGGGAGTGGGATTAAACACAATTACTGGGAGTGCAATTAAACACAATCACTTTGAGTGGGATTAAACACAATCACTGGGAGTGGGATTAAACACAATTACTGGGAGTGCGATTAAACACAATTACTGGGTGTGGGATTAAACACAATCACTGGGAGTGCGATTAAACACTATCACTGGGAGTGGGATTAAACAGAATCACTGGGAGTGGGATTAAACACAATCACTGGGAGTGCGATTAAACACAATTACTGGGAGTGCGATTAAACACATTTACTGGGAGTGCGATTAAACACAATCACTGGGAGTGCGATTAAACACATTTACTGGGAGTGCGATTAAACACAATCACTGGGAGTGCGATTAAACACAATTACTGGGAGTGGGATTAAACACAATTACTGGGAGTGCGATTAAACACAATCACAGAGTGGGATTAAACACAATCACTGGGAGTGCGATTAAACACAATCACTGGGAGTGGGATTAAACACAATCACTGAGAGTGGGATTAAACACAATCACTGGGAGTGGGATTAAACACAATTACTGGGAGTGCGATTAAACACAATTACTGGGAGTGCGATTAAACACAATCACTGAGAGTGGGATTAAACACAATCACTGGGAGTGGGATTAAACACAATCACTGGGAGTGGGATTAAACACAATTACTGGGTGTGGGATTAAACACAATCACTGGGAGTGGGATTAAACACTATCACTGGGAGTGCGATTAAACACTATCACTGGGAGTGGGATTAAACAGAATCACTGGGAGTGGGATTAAACAATCACTGGGAGTGGGATTAAACACAATCACTGGGAGTGGGATTAAACAATCACTGGGAGCGGGATTAAACAATCACTGGGAGTGGGATTAAACACAATCACTGGGAGCGGGATTAAACAGTCACTGGGAGTGGGATTAAACACAATCACTGGGAGTGGGATTAAACACAGTTACTGGGAGTGGGATTAAACACAATTACTGGGAGTGGGATTAAACACTAACACTGGGAGTGGGATTAAACACAATCACTGGGAATGGGATTAAACACAATTACTGGGAGTGGGATTAAACACTATCACTGGGAGTGGGATTAAACACAATCACTGGGAATGGGATTAAACACAATTACTGGGAGTGGGATTAAACACTATCACTGGGAGTGCGATTAAACACAATCACTGGGAGTGGGATTAAACAATCACTGGGAGCAGGATTAAACAATCACTGGGAGTGGGATTAAACACAATCTCTGGGAGCGGGATTAAACAGTCACTGGGAGTGGGATTAAACACAATCACTGGGAGCGGGATTAAACAATCACTGGGAGTGGGATTAAACACAATTACTGTGAGTGGGATTAAACACAATTACTGGGAGTGGGATTAAACACAATCACAGGGAGTGGGATTAAACACAATTACTGGGAGTGGGATTAAACACAATTACTGGGAGTGGGATTAAACACAATTACTGGGAGTGGGATTAAACAATTACTGGGAGTGGGATTAAACACAATCACTGGGAGTGGGATTAAACATAATTACTGGGAGTGGGATTAAACACAATTACTGGGAGTGGGATTAAACACAATCACTGGGAGTGGGATTAAACACAATTACTGGGAGTGGGATTAAACACAATTACTGGGAGTGGGATTAAACACAATTACTGGGAGTGCGATTAAACACAATTACTGGGAGTGGGATTAAACACAATTACTGGGAGTGGGATTAAACACAATTACTGGGAGTGGGATTAAACACAATTACTGGGAGTGCGATTACGCACAATTACTGGGAGTGCGATTAAGCACAATCACTGGGAGTGGGATTAAACACAATTACTGGGAGTGGGATTAAACACAATCACTGGGAGTGCGATTAAACACAATTACTGGGAGTGGGATTAAACACAATCACTGGGAGTGGGAATAAACACAATTACTGGGAGTGGGATTAAACACAATCATTGGGAGTGCGATTAAACAGAATTACTGGGAGTGGGATTAAACACAATTACTGGGAGTGGGATTAAACACAATTACTGGGAGTGGGATTAAACACAATCACTGGGAGTGCGATTAAACACAATTACTGGGAGTGCGATTAAACACAATCACTGGGAGTGCGATTAAACACAATTACTGGGAGTGGGATTAAACACAATCACTGGGAGTGGGATTAAACACAATCACTGGGAGTGGGATTAAACACAATCACTGGGAGTGCGATTAAACACAATTACTGGGAGTGCGATTAAACACAATCACTGGGAGTGCGATTAAACACAATTACTGGGAGTGGGATTAAACAATCACTGGGAGTGCGATTAAACACAATTACTGGGAGTGCGATTAAACACAATTACTGGGAGTGGGATTAAACACAATTACTTTGAGTGCGATTAAACACAATTACTGGGAGTGCGATTAAACACAATTACTGGGAGTGGGATTAAACACAATTACTGGGAGTGCGATTAAACACAATTACTGGGAGTGGGATTAAACACAATTACTGGGAGTGCGATTAAACACAATTACTGGGAGTGCGATTAAACACAATCACTGGGAGTGGGATTAAACACAATTACTGGGAGTGCGATTAAACACAATTACTGGGAGTGGGATTAAACACAATTACTGGGAGTGCGATTAAACACAATTACTGGGAGTGCGATTAAACACAATCACTGGGAGTGGGATTAAACACAATTACTGGGAGTGCGATTAAACACAATTACTGGGAGTGCGATTAAACACAATTACTGGGAGTGCGATTAAACACAATCACTGGGAGTGGGATTAAACACAATCACTGGGTGTGGGATTAAACACAATTACTGGGAGTGCGATTAAACACAATCACTGGGAGTGGGATTAAACACAATTACTGGGAGTGCAATTAAACACAATCACTTTGAGTGGGATTAAACACAATCACTGGGAGTGGGATTAAACACAATTACTGGGAGTGCGATTAAACACAATTACTGGGTGTGGGATTAAACACAATCACTGGGAGTGCGATTAAACACTATCACTGGGAGTGGGATTAAACAGAATCACTGGGAGTGGGATTAAACACAATCACTGGGAGTGGGATTAAACACAATCACTGGGAGTGGGATTAAACACAATCACTGGGAGTGGGATTAAACACAATTACTGGGAGTGGGATTAAACACAATTACTGGGAGTGGGATTAAACACAATCACTGGGAGTGGGATTAAACACAATCACTGGGAGTGGGATTAAACACAATTACTGGGAGTGGGATTAAACACAATTACTCGGAGTGGGATTAAACACAATTACTGGGAGTGGGATTAAACACAATTACTGGGAGTGGGATTAAACACAATTACTGGGAATGGGATTAAACACAATTACTGGGAGTGGGATTAAACACAATTACTGGGAGTGGGATTAAACACAATCACTGGGAATGGGATTAAACACAATTACTGGGAGTGGGATTAAACACAATTACTGGGAATGGGATTAAACACAATTACTGGGAGTGGGATTAAACACAATTACTGGGAGTGGGATTAAACACAATCACTGGGAATGGGATTAAACACAATCACTGGGAATGGGATTAAACACAATTACTGGGAATGGGATTAAACACAATTACTGGGAGTGGGATTAAACACAATCACTGGGAATGGGATTAAACACAATTACTGGGAGTGGGATTAAACACAATCACTGGGAGTGGGATTAAACACAATCACTGGGAGTGGGATTAAACACAATCACTGGGAGTGGGATTAAACACAATCACTGGGAGTGCGATTTGACACAATTACTGGGAGTGGGATTAAACAATCACTGGGAGTGCGGATTAAACACAATCACTGGGAGTGGGATTAAACACAATCACTGGGAGTGCGATTAAACACAATCACTGGGAATGGGATTAAACACAATTACTGGGAATGGGATTAAACACAATCACTGGGAGTGCGATTAAACACAATTACTTGGAATGGGATTAAACACAATCACTGGGAATGGGATTAAACACAATTACTGGGAATGGGATTAAACACAATTACTGGGAGTGGGATTAAACACAATCACTGGGAATGGGATTAAACACAATTACTGGGAGTGGGATTAAACACAATCACTGGGAGTGGGATTAAACACAATCACTGGGAGTGCGATTAAACACAATTACTGGGAATGGGATTAAACACAATTACTGGGAGTGGGATTAAACACAATCACTGGGAATGGGATTAAACACAATTACTGGGAGTGGGATTAAACACAATCACTGGGAGTGGGATTAAACACAATCACTGGGAGTGGGATTAAACACAATTACTGGGAGTGGGATTAAACACAATCACTGGGAGTGGGATTAAACACAATTACTGGGAGTGGGATTAAACACAATTACTGGGAGTGGGATTAAACACAATCACTGGGAGTGGGATTAAACACAATCACTGGGAGTGGGATTAAACACAATTACTTGGAGTGGGATTAAACACAATTACTGGGAGTGGGATTAAACACAATTACTGGGAGTGCGATTAAACACAATTACTGGGAGTGGGGTTAAACACAATTACTGGGAGTGGGATTAAACACAATCACTGGGAGTGGGATTAAACACAATTACTGGGAGTGGGATTAAACACAATTACTGGGAGTGGGATTAAACACAATCACTGGGAATGGGATTAAACACAATTACTGGGAGTGGGATTAAACACAATCACTGGGAGTGCGGTTAAACACAATCACTGGGAGTGCGATTAAACACAATCACTGGGAGTGGGATTAAACACAATCACTGGGAGTGGGATTAAACACAATTACTGGGAGTGGGATTAAACACAATTACTGGGAGTGGGATTAAACACAATCACTGGGAGTGCGATTAAACACAATTACTGGGAGTGGGATTAAACACAATCACTGGGAGTGGGATTAAACACAATCACTGGGAGTGGGATTAAACACAATCACTGGGAGTGGGATTAAACACAATTACTGGGAGTGGGATTAAACACAATCACTGGGAGTGGGATTAAACACAATCACTGGGAGTGGGATTAAACACAATTACTGGGAGTGGGATTAAACACAATCACTGGGAGTGGGATTAAACACAATCACTGGGAGTGGGATTAAACACAATTACTGGGAGTGCGATTAAACACAATTACTGGGAGTGGGATTAAACACAATTACTGGGAGTGGGATTAAACACAATCACTGGGAGTGGGATTAAACACAATTACTGGGAGTGGGATTAAACACAATTACTGGGAGTGGGATTAAACACAATCACTGGGAGTGGGATTAAACACAATCACTGGGAGTGGGATTAAACACAATTACTGGAATGGGATTAAACACAATTACTTGGAATGGGATTAAACACAATTACTGGGAGTGCGATTAAACACAATTACTGGGAGTGGGGTTAAACACAATTACTTGGAATGGGATTAAACACAATCACTGGGAATGGGATTAAACACAATTACTGGGAATGGGATTAAACACAATTACTGGGAGTGGGATTAAACACAATCACTGGGAATGGGATTAAACACAATTACTGGGAGTGGGATTAAACACAATCACTGGGAGTGGGATTAAACACAATCACTGGGAGTGCGATTTGACACAATTACTGGGAGTGGGATTAAACAATCACTGGGAGCGGGATTAAACAATCACTGGGAGTGGGATTAAACACTATCACTGGGAGTGCGGTTAAACACAATCATTGGGAGTGCGATTAAACACAATCACTGGGAGTGGGATTAAACACAATCACTGGGAGTGGGATTAAACACAATTACTGTGAGTGGGATTAAACACAATTACTGGGAGTGGGATTAAACACAATCACTGGGAGTGCGATTAAACACAATTACTGGGAGTGGGATTAAACACAATCACTGGGAGTGGGATTAAACACAATCACTGGGAGTGGGATTAAACACAATCACTGGGAGTGGGATTAAACACAATCACTGGGAGTGGGATTAAACACAATCACTGGGTGTGGGATTAAACACAATCACTGGGTGTGGGATTAAACACAATCACTGGGAGTGGGATTAAACAATCACTCGGAGTGGAATTAAACACAATCCTTGGAGTGGGATTAAACACAATCACTGGGAGAGGGATTAAACACAATTATTGGGAGTGGGATTAAACACAATCACTGGGAGCGGGATTAAACACAATTACTGGGAGTGCGATTAAACACATTTACAGGGAGTGGGATTAAACACAATTACTGGGAGTGGGATTAAACACAATTACTGGGAGTGGGATTAAACACAATTACTGGGAGTGCGATTAAACACATTACTGGGAGTGGGATTAAACACATTTACTGGGAGTGCGATTAAACACATTTACTGGGAGTGGGATTAAACACATTTACTGGGAGTGGGATTAAACACATTTACTGGGAGTGGGATTAAACACATTTACTGGGAGTGCGATTAAACACAATTACTGGGTGTGGGATTAAACACATTTACTGGGAGTGGGATTAAACACAATTACTGGGAGTTCGATTAAACACAATTACTGGGAGTGCGATTAAACACATTTACTGGGAGTGGGATTAAACACATTTACTGGGAGTGGGATTAAACACAATTACTGGGAGTTCGATTAAACACAATTACTGGGAGTGCGATTAAACACAATCACTGGGAGTGGGATTAAACACATTTACTGGGAGTGGGATTAAACACATTTACTGGGAGTGCGATTAAACACAATTACTGGGTGTGGGATTAAACACATTTACTGGGAGTGGGATTAAACACAATTACTGGGAGTTCGATTAAACACAATTACTGGGTGTGGGATTAAACACATTTACTGGGAGTGGGATTAAACACATTTACTGGGAGTGCGATTAAACACAATTACTGGGTGTGGGATTAAACACATTTACTGGGAGTGGGATTAAACACAATTACTGGGAGTTCGATTAAACACAATTACTGGGAGTGCGATTAAACACAATCACTGGGAATGGGATTAAACACAATCACTGGGAGTGGGATTAAACACAATTACTGGGAGTGGGGTTAAACACATTTACTGGGAGTGGGATTAAACACAATCACTGGGAATGGGATTAAACACAATCACTGGGAGTGGGATTAAACACAATTACTGGGAGTGGGATTAAACACAATCACTTTGAGTGGGATTAAACACAATCACTGGGAGTGGGATTAAACACAATCACTGGGAATGGGATTAAACACAATCACTGGGAATGGGATTAAACACAATTACTGGGAGTGGGATTAAACACAATTACTGGGAGTGGGATTAAACACAATCACTGAGTGGGATTAAACACAATCACTGGGAGTGGGATTAAACACAATTACTGGGAGTTCGATTAAACACATTTACTGGGAGTGCGATTAAACACAATTACTGGGTGTGGGATTAAACACATTTCCTGGGAGTGCGATTAAACACAATTACTGGGTGTGGGATTAAACACATTTACTGGGAGTGGGATTAAACACATTTACTGGGTGTGGGATTAAACACATTTACTGGGAGTGCGATTAAACACAATTACTGGGAGTGGGATTAAACACAATCACTGGGAGTGCGATTAAACACATTTACTGGGAGTGCGATTAAACACATTTACTGGGAGTGCGATTAAACACAATCACTGGGAGTGCGATTAAACACATTTACTGGGAGTGGGATTAAACACAATCACTGGGAGTGCGATTAAACACAATTACTGGGAGTGGGATTAAACACAATTACTGGGAGTGCGATTAAACACAATCACTGGGAGTGCGATTAAACACATTACTGGGAGTGCGATTAAACACAATCACTGGGAGTGCGATTAAACACATTTACTGGGAGTGGGATTAAACACAATCACTGGGAGTGCGATTAAACACAATTACTGGGAGTGCGATTAAACACATTTACTGGGAGTGCGATTAAACACAATCACTGGGAGTGCGATTAAACACATTTACTGGGAGTGCGATTAAACACAATCACTGGGAGTGCGATTAAACACAATTACTGGGAGTGGGATTAAACACAATTACTGGGAGTGCGATTAAACACAATCACTGAGAGTGGGATTAAACACAATCACTGGGAGTGCGATTAAACACAATCACTGGGAGTGGGATTAAACACAATCACTGAGAGTGGGATTAAACACAATCACTGGGAGTGGGATTAAACACAATTACTGGGAGTGCGATTAAACACAATTACTGGGAGTGCGATTAAACACAATCACTGAGAGTGGGATTAAACACAATCACTGGGAGTGGGATTAAACACAATCACTGGGAGTGGGATTAAACACAATTACTGGGTGTGGGATTAAACACAATCACTGGGAGTGGGATTAAACACTATCACTGGGAGTGCGATTAAACACTATCACTGGGAGTGGGATTAAACAGAATCACTGGGAGTGGGATTAAACAATCACTGGGAGTGGGATTAAACACAATCACTGGGAGTGGGATTAAACAATCACTGGGAGCGGGATTAAACAATCACTGGGAGTGGGATTAAACACAATCACTGGGAGCGGGATTAAACAGTCACTGGGAGTGGGATTAAACACAATCACTGGGAGTGGGATTAAACACAGTTACTGGGAGTGGGATTAAACACAATTACTGGGAGTGGGATTAAACACTAACACTGGGAGTGGGATTAAACACAATCACTGGGAATGGGATTAAACACAATTACTGGGAGTGGGATTAAACACTATCACTGGGAGTGGGATTAAACACAATCACTGGGAATGGGATTAAACACAATTACTGGGAGTGGGATTAAACACTATCACTGGGAGTGCGATTAAACACAATCACTGGGAGTGGGATTAAACAATCACTGGGAGCAGGATTAAACAATCACTGGGAGTGGGATTAAACACAATCTCTGGGAGCGGGATTAAACAGTCACTGGGAGTGGGATTAAACACAATCACTGGGAGCGGGATTAAACAATCACTGGGAGTGGGATTAAACACAATTACTGTGAGTGGGATTAAACACAATTACTGGGAGTGGGATTAAACACAATCACAGGGAGTGGGATTAAACACAATTACTGGGAGTGGGATTAAACACAATTACTGGGAGTGGGATTAAACACAATTACTGGGAGTGGGATTAAACAATTACTGGGAGTGGGATTAAACACAATCACTGGGAGTGGGATTAAACATAATTACTGGGAGTGGGATTAAACACAATTACTGGGAGTGGGATTAAACACAATCACTGGGAGTGGGATTAAACACAATTACTGGGAGTGGGATTAAACACAATTACTGGGAGTGGGATTAAACACAATTACTGGGAGTGCGATTAAACACAATTACTGGGAGTGGGATTAAACACAATTACTGGGAGTGGGATTAAACACAATTACTGGGAGTGGGATTAAACACAATTACTGGGAGTGCGATTACGCACAATTACTGGGAGTGCGATTAAGCACAATCACTGGGAGTGGGATTAAACACAATTACTGGGAGTGGGATTAAACACAATCACTGGGAGTGCGATTAAACACAATTACTGGGAGTGGGATTAAACACAATCACTGGGAGTGGGAATAAACACAATTACTGGGAGTGGGATTAAACACAATCATTGGGAGTGCGATTAAACAGAATTACTGGGAGTGGGATTAAACACAATTACTGGGAGTGGGATTAAACACAATTACTGGGAGTGGGATTAAACACAATCACTGGGAGTGCGATTAAACACAATTACTGGGAGTGCGATTAAACACAATCACTGGGAGTGCGATTAAACACAATTACTGGGAGTGGGATTAAACACAATCACTGGGAGTGGGATTAAACACAATCACTGGGAGTGGGATTAAACACAATCACTGGGAGTGCGATTAAACACAATTACTGGGAGTGCGATTAAACACAATCACTGGGAGTGCGATTAAACACAATTACTGGGAGTGGGATTAAACAATCACTGGGAGTGCGATTAAACACAATTACTGGGAGTGCGATTAAACACAATTACTGGGAGTGGGATTAAACACAATTACTTTGAGTGCGATTAAACACAATTACTGGGAGTGCGATTAAACACAATTACTGGGAGTGGGATTAAACACAATTACTGGGAGTGCGATTAAACACAATTACTGGGAGTGGGATTAAACACAATTACTGGGAGTGCGATTAAACACAATTACTGGGAGTGCGATTAAACACAATCACTGGGAGTGGGATTAAACACAATTACTGGGAGTGCGATTAAACACAATTACTGGGAGTGGGATTAAACACAATTACTGGGAGTGCGATTAAACACAATTACTGGGAGTGCGATTAAACACAATCACTGGGAGTGGGATTAAACACAATTACTGGGAGTGCGATTAAACACAATTACTGGGAGTGCGATTAAACACAATTACTGGGAGTGCGATTAAACACAATCACTGGGAGTGGGATTAAACACAATCACTGGGTGTGGGATTAAACACAATTACTGGGAGTGCGATTAAACACAATCACTGGGAGTGGGATTAAACACAATTACTGGGAGTGCAATTAAACACAATCACTTTGAGTGGGATTAAACACAATCACTGGGAGTGGGATTAAACACAATTACTGGGAGTGCGATTAAACACAATTACTGGGTGTGGGATTAAACACAATCACTGGGAGTGCGATTAAACACTATCACTGGGAGTGGGATTAAACAGAATCACTGGGAGTGGGATTAAACACAATCACTGGGAGTGGGATTAAACACAATCACTGGGAGTGGGATTAAACACAATCACTGGGAGTGGGATTAAACACAATTACTGGGAGTGGGATTAAACACAATTACTGGGAGTGGGATTAAACACAATCACTGGGAGTGGGATTAAACACAATCACTGGGAGTGGGATTAAACACAATTACTGGGAGTGGGATTAAACACAATTACTCGGAGTGGGATTAAACACAATTACTGGGAGTGGGATTAAACACAATTACTGGGAGTGGGATTAAACACAATTACTGGGAATGGGATTAAACACAATTACTGGGAGTGGGATTAAACACAATTACTGGGAGTGGGATTAAACACAATCACTGGGAATGGGATTAAACACAATTACTGGGAGTGGGATTAAACACAATTACTGGGAATGGGATTAAACACAATTACTGGGAGTGGGATTAAACACAATTACTGGGAGTGGGATTAAACACAATCACTGGGAATGGGATTAAACACAATCACTGGGAATGGGATTAAACACAATTACTGGGAATGGGATTAAACACAATTACTGGGAGTGGGATTAAACACAATCACTGGGAATGGGATTAAACACAATTACTGGGAGTGGGATTAAACACAATCACTGGGAGTGGGATTAAACACAATCACTGGGAGTGGGATTAAACACAATCACTGGGAGTGGGATTAAACACAATCACTGGGAGTGCGATTTGACACAATTACTGGGAGTGGGATTAAACAATCACTGGGAGTGCGGTTAAACACAATCACTGGGAGTGGGATTAAACACAATCACTGGGAGTGCGATTAAACACAATCACTGGGAATGGGATTAAACACAATTACTGGGAATGGGATTAAACACAATCACTGGGAGTGCGATTAAACACAATTACTTGGAATGGGATTAAACACAATCACTGGGAATGGGATTAAACACAATTACTGGGAATGGGATTAAACACAATTACTGGGAGTGGGATTAAACACAATCACTGGGAATGGGATTAAACACAATTACTGGGAGTGGGATTAAACACAATCACTGGGAGTGGGATTAAACACAATCACTGGGAGTGCGATTAAACACAATTACTGGGAATGGGATTAAACACAATTACTGGGAGTGGGATTAAACACAATCACTGGGAATGGGATTAAACACAATTACTGGGAGTGGGATTAAACACAATCACTGGGAGTGGGATTAAACACAATCACTGGGAGTGGGATTAAACACAATTACTGGGAGTGGGATTAAACACAATCACTGGGAATGGGATTAAACACAATTACTGGGAATGGGATTAAACACAATTACTGGGAGTGGGGTTAAACACAATCACTGGGAGTGGGATTAAACACAATCACTGGGAGTGGGATTAAACACAATTACTTGGAATGGGATTAAACACAATTACTTGGAATGGGATTAAACACAATTACTGGGAGTGCGATTAAACACAATTACTGGGAGTGGGGTTAAACACAATTACTTGGAATGGGATTAAACACAATCACTGGGAATGGGATTAAACACAATTACTGGGAATGGGATTAAACACAATTACTGGGAGTGGGATTAAACACAATCACTGGGAATGGGATTAAACACAATTACTGGGAGTGGGATTAAACACAATCACTGGGAGTGCGGTTAAACACAATCACTGGGAGTGCGATTAAACACAATCACTGGGAGTGGGATTAAACACAATCACTGGGAGTGGGATTAAACACAATTACTGTGAGTGGGATTAAACACAATTACTGGGAGTGGGATTAAACACAATCACTGGGAGTGCGATGAAACACAATTACTGGGAGTGGGATTAAACACAATCACTGGGAGTGGGATTAAACACAATCACTGGGAGTGGGATTAAACACAATCACTGGGAATGGGATTAAACACAATTACTGGGAGTGGGATTAAACACAATCACTGGGAGTGGGATTAAACACAATCACTGGGAGTGGGATTAAACACAATTACTGGGAGTGGGATTAAACACAATCACTGGGAGTGGGATTAAACACAATCACTGGGAGTGGGATTAAACACAATTACTGGTAGTGCGATTAAACACAATTACTGGGAATGGGATTAAACACAATTACTGGGAGTGGGATTAAACACAATCACTGGGAATGGGATTAAACACAATTACTGGGAATGGGATTAAACACAATTACTGGGAGTGGGGTTAAACACAATCACTGGGAGTGGGATTAAACACAATCACTGGGAGTGGGATTAAACACAATTACTTGGAATGGGATTAAACACAATTACTTGGAATGGGATTAAACACAATTACTGGGAGTGCGATTAAACACAATTACTGGGAGTGGGGTTAAACACAATTACTTGGAATGGGATTAAACACAATCACTGGGAATGGGATTAAACACAATTACTGGGAATGGGATTAAACACAATTACTGGGAGTGGGATTAAACACAATCACTGGGAATGGGATTAAACACAATTACTGGGAGTGGGATTAAACACAATCACTGGGAGTGGGATTAAACACAATCACTGGGAGTGCGATTTGACACAATTACTGGGAGTGGGATTAAACAATCACTGGGAGCGGGATTAAACAATCACTGGGAGTGGGATTAAACACTATCACTGGGAGTGCGGTTAAACACAATCATTGGGAGTGCGATTAAACACAATCACTGGGAGTGGGATTAAACACAATCACTGGGAGTGGGATTAAACACAATTACTGTGAGTGGGATTAAACACAATTACTGGGAGTGGGATTAAACACAATCACTGGGAGTGCGATGAAACACAATTACTGGGAGTGGGATTAAACACAATCACTGGGAGTGGGATTAAACACAATCACTGGGAGTGGGATTAAACACAATCACTGGGAGTGGGATTAAACACAATCACTGGGAGTGGGATTAAACACAATCACTGGGTGTGGGATTAAACACAATCACTGGGTGTGGGATTAAACACAATCACTGGGAGTGGGATTAAACAATCACTCGGAGTGGAATTAAACACAATTCCTTGGAATGGGATTAAACACAATCACTGGGAGAGGGATTAAACACAATTATTGGGAGTGGGATTAAACACAATCACTGGGAGCGAGATTAAACACAATTACTGGGAGTGCGATTAAACTCATTTACAGGGAGTGGGATTAAACACAATTACTGGGAGTGGGATTAAACACAATTACTGGGAGTGGGATTAAACACAATTACTGGGAGTGCGATTAAACACATTTACTGGGAGTGGGATTAAACACATTTACTGGGAGTGCGATTAAACACATTTACTGGGAGTGGGATTAAACACATTTACTGGGAGTGGGATTAAACACATTTACTGGGAGTGGGATTAAACACATTTACTGGGAGTGCGATTAAACACAATTACTGGGTGTGGGATTAAACACATTTACTGGGAGTGGGATTAAACACAATTACTGGGAGTTCGATTAAACACAATTACTGGGAGTGCGATTAAACACATTTACTGGGAGTGGGATTAAACACATTTACTGGGAGTGGGATTAAACACAATTACTGGGAGTTCGATTAAACACAATTACTGGGAGTGCGATTAAACACAATCACTGGGAGTGGGATTAAACACATTTACTGGGAGTGGGATTAAACACATTTACTGGGAGTGCGATTAAACACAATTACTGGGTGTGGGATTAAACACATTTACTGGGAGTGGGATTAAACACAATTACTGGGAGTTCGATTAAACACAATTACTGGGTGTGGGATTAAACACATTTACTGGGAGTGGGATTAAACACATTTACTGGGAGTGCGATTAAACACAATTACTGGGTGTGGGATTAAACACATTTACTGGGAGTGGGATTAAACACAATTACTGGGAGTTCGATTAAACACAATTACTGGGAGTGCGATTAAACACAATCACTGGGAATGGGATTAAACACAATCACTGGGAGTGGGATTAAACACAATTACTGGGAGTGGGGTTAAACACATTTACTGGGAGTGGGATTAAACACAATCACTGGGAATGGGATTAAACACAATCACTGGGAGTGGGATTAAACACAATTACTGGGAGTGGGATTAAACACAATCACTTTGAGTGGGATTAAACACAATCACTGGGAGTGGGATTAAACACAATCACTGGGAATGGGATTAAACACAATCACTGGGAATGGGATTAAACACAATTACTGGGAGTGGGATTAAACACAATTACTGGGAGTGGGATTAAACACAATCACTGAGTGGGATTAAACACAATCACTGGGAGTGGGATTAAACACAATTACTGGGAGTTCGATTAAACACATTTACTGGGAGTGCGATTAAACACAATTACTGGGTGTGGGATTAAACACATTTCCTGGGAGTGCGATTAAACACAATTACTGGGTGTGGGATTAAACACATTTACTGGGAGTGGGATTAAACACATTTACTGGGTGTGGGATTAAACACATTTACTGGGAGTGCGATTAAACACAATTACTGGGAGTGGGATTAAACACAATCACTGGGAGTGCGATTAAACACATTTACTGGGAGTGCGATTAAACACATTTACTGGGAGTGCGATTAAACACAATCACTGGGAGTGCGATTAAACACATTTACTGGGAGTGGGATTAAACACAATCACTGGGAGTGCGATTAAACACAATTACTGGGAGTGGGATTAAACACAATTACTGGGAGTGCGATTAAACACAATCACTGGGAGTGCGATTAAACACATTTACTGGGAGTGCGATTAAACACAATCACTGGGAGTGCGATTAAACACATTTACTGGGAGTGGGATTAAACACAATCACTGGGAGTGCGATTAAACACAATTACTGGGAGTGCGATTAAACACATTTACTGGGAGTGCGATTAAACACAATCACTGGGAGTGCGATTAAACACATTTACTGGGAGTGCGATTAAACACAATCACTGGGAGTGCGATTAAACACAATTACTGGGAGTGGGATTAAACACAATTACTGGGAGTGCGATTAAACACAATCACTGAGAGTGGGATTAAACACAATCACTGGGAGTGCGATTAAACACAATCACTGGGAGTGGGATTAAACACAATCACTGAGAGTGGGATTAAACACAATCACTGGGAGTGGGATTAAACACAATTACTGGGAGTGCGATTAAACACAATTACTGGGAGTGCGATTAAACACAATCACTGAGAGTGGGATTAAACACAATCACTGGGAGTGGGATTAAACACAATCACTGGGAGTGGGATTAAACACAATTACTGGGTGTGGGATTAAACACAATCACTGGGAGTGGGATTAAACACTATCACTGGGAGTGCGATTAAACACTATCACTGGGAGTGGGATTAAACAGAATCACTGGGAGTGGGATTAAACAATCACTGGGAGTGGGATTAAACACAATCACTGGGAGTGGGGTTAAACAATCACTGGGAGCGGGATTAAACAATCACTGGGAGTGGGATTAAACACAATCACTGGGAGCGGGATTAAACAGTCACTGGGAGTGGGATTAAACACAATCACTGGGAGTGGGATTAAACACAGTTACTGGGAGTGGGATTAAACACAATTACTGGGAGTGGGATTAAACACTAACACTGGGAGTGGGATTAAACACAATCACTGGGAATGGGATTAAACACAATTACTGGGAGTGGGATTAAACACTATCACTGGGAGTGGGATTAAACACAATCACTGGGAATGGGATTAAACACAATTACTGGGAGTGGGATTAAACACTATCACTGGGAGTGCGATTAAACACAATCACTGGGAGTGGGATTAAACAATCACTGGGAGTGGGATTAAACACAATCACTGGGAGTGGGATTAAACAATCACTGGGAGCGGGATTAAACAATCACTGGGAGTGGGATTAAACACAATCTCTGGGAGCGGGATTAAACAGTCACTGGGAGTGGGATTAAACACAATCACTGGGAGCGGGATTAAACAATCACTGGGAGTGGGATTAAACACAATTACTGTGAGTGGGATTAAACACAATCACTGGGAGTGGGATTAAACACAATTACTGGGAGTGGGATTAAACACAATCACAGGGAGTGGGATTAAACACAATTACTGGGAGTGGGATTAAACACAATTACTGGGAGTGGGATTAAACACAATTACTGGGAGTGGGATTAAACAATTACTGGGAGTGGGATTAAACACAATCACTGGGAGTGGGATTAAACATAATTACTGGGAGTGGGATTAAACACAATTACTGGGAGTGGGATTAAACACAATCACTGGGAGTGGGATTAAACACAATTACTGGGAGTGGGATTAAACACAATTACTGGGAGTGGGATTAAACACAATTACTGGGAGTGCGATTAAACACAATTACTGGTAGTGGGATTAAACACAATTACTGGGAGTGGGATTAAACACAATTACTGGGAGTGGGATTAAACACAATTACTGGGAGTGCGATTACGCACAATTACTGGGAGTGCGATTAAGCACAATCACTGGGAGTGGGATTA
This sequence comes from Squalus acanthias, assembly GCA_030390025.1. Lineage (NCBI taxonomy): Eukaryota > Metazoa > Chordata > Chondrichthyes > Squaliformes > Squalidae > Squalus > Squalus acanthias. Next base: position 54,331,633 of record CM059438.1, read on the forward strand.
AACACAATTACTGGGAGTGGGATTAAACACAATCACTGGGAGTGCGATTAAACACAATTACTGGGAGTGGGATTAAACACAATCACTGGGAGTGGGATTAAACACAATTACTGGGAGTGGGATTAAACACAATCACTGGGAGTGCGATTAAACAGAATTACTGGGAGTGGGATTAAACACAATTACTGGGAGTGGGATTAAACACAATTACTGGGAGTGGGATTAAACACAATCACTGGGAGTGCGATTAAACACAATTACTGGGAGTGCGATTAAACACAATCACTGGGAGTGCGATTAAACACAATTACTGGGAGTGGGATTAAACACAATCACTGGGAGTGGGATTAAACACAATCACTGGGAGTGGGATTAAACACAATCACTGGGAGTGCGATTAAACACAATTACTGGTAGTGCGATTAAACACAATCACTGGGAGTGCGATTAAACACAATTACTGGGAGTGGGATTAAACAATCACTGGGAGTGCGATTAAACACAATTACTGGGAGTGCGATTAAACACAATTACTGGGAGTGGGATTAAACACAATTACTTTGAGTGCGATTAAACACAATTACTGGGAGTGCGATTAAACACAATTACTGGGAGTGGGATTAAACACAATTACTGGGAGTGCGATTAAACACAATTACTGGGAGTGGGATTAAACACAATTACTGGGAGTGCGATTAAACACAATTACTGGGAGTGCGATTAAACACAATCACTGGGAGTGGGATTAAACACAATTACTGGGAGTGCGATTAAACACCATTACTGGGAGTGGGATTAAACACAATTACTGGGAGTGCGATTAAACACAATTACTGGGAGTGCGATTAAACACAATCACTGGGAGTGGGATTAAACACAATTACTGGGAGTGCGATTAAACACAATTACTGGGAGTGCGATTAAACACAATTACTGGGAGTGCGATTAAACACAATCACTGGGAGTGGGATTAAACACAATCACTGGGTGTGGGATTAAACACAATTACTGGGAGTGCGATTAAACACAATCACTGGGAGTGGGATTAAACACAATTACTGGGAGTGCAATTAAACACAATCACTTTGAGTGGGATTAAATACAATCACTGGGAGTGGGATTAAACACAATTACTGGGAGTGCGATTAAACACAATTACTGGGTGTGGGATTAAACACAATCACTGGGTGTGCGATTAAACACTATCACTGGGAGTGGGATTAAACAGAATCACTGGGAGTGGGATTAAACACAATCACTGGGAGTGGGATTAAACACAATCACTGGGAGTGGGATTAAACACAATCACTGGGAGTGGGATTAAACACAATTACTGGGAGTGGGATTAAACACAATTACTGGGAGTGGGATTAAACACAATCACTGGGAGTGGGATTAAACACAATCACTGGGAGTGGGATTAAACACAATTACTGGGAGTGGGATTAAACACAATTACTGGGAGTGGGATTAAACACAATTACTGGGAGTGGGATTAAACACAATTACTGGGAGTGGGATTAAACACAATTACTGGGAATGGGATTAAACACAATTACTGGGAGTGGGATTAAACACAATTACTGGGAGTGGGATTAAACACAATCACTCTGGAATGGGATTAAACACAATTACTGGGAGTGGGATTAAACACAATTACTGGGAATGGGATTAAACACAATTACTGGGAGTGGGATTAAACACAATTACTGGGAGTGGGATTAAACACAATCACTGGGAATGGGATTAAACACAATTACTGGGAATGGGATTAAACACAATTACTGGGAATGGGATTAAACACAATTACTGGGAGTGGGATTAAACACAATCACTGGGAATGGGATTAAACACAATTACTGGGAGTGGGATTAAACACAATCACTTGGAGTGGGATTAAACACAATCACTGGGAGTGGGATTAAACACAATCACTGGGAGTGGGATTAAACACAATCACTGGGAGTGCGATTTGACACAATTACTGGGAGTGGGATTAAACAATCACTGGGAGTGCGGTTAAACACAATCACTGGGAGTGGGATTAAACACAATCACTGGGAGTGCGATTAAACACAATCACTGGGAATGGGATTAAACACAATTACTGGGAATGGGATTAAACACAATCACTGGGAGTGCGATTAAACACAATTACTTGGAATGGGATTAAACACAATCACTGGGAATGGGATTAAACACAACTACTGGGAATGGGATTAAACACAATTACTGGGAGTGGGATTAAACACAATCACTGGGAATGGGATTAAACACAATCACTGGGAGTGGGATTAAACACAATCACTGGGAGTGGGATTAAACACAATCACTGGGAGTGCGATTAAACACAATTACTGGGAATGGGATTAAACACAATTACTGGGAGTGGGATTAAACACAATCACTGGGAATGGGATTAAACACAATTACTGGGAGTGGGATTAAACACAATCACTGGGAGTGGGATTAAACACAATCACTGGGAGTGGGATTAAACACAATTACTGGGAGTGGGATTAAACACAATCACTGGGAGTGGGATTAAACACAATCACTGGGAGTGGGATTAAACACAATTACTGGTAGTGCGATTAAACACAATTACTGGGAATGGGATTAAACACAATTACTGGGAGTGGGATTAAACACAATCACTGGGAATGGGATTAAACACAATCACTGGGAATGGGATTAAACACAATTACTTGGAATGGGATTAAACACAATTACTGGGAGTGCGATTAAACACAATTACTGGGAGTGGGGTTAAACACAATTACTTGGAATGGGATTAAACACAATCACTGGGAATGGGATTAAACACAATTACTGGGAATGGGATTAAACACAATTACTGGGAGTGGGATTAAACACAATCACTGGGAATGGGATTAAACACAATTACTGGGAGTGGGATTAAACACAATCACTGGGAGTGGGATTAAACACAATCACTGGGAGTGCGATTTGACACAATTACTGGGAGTGGGATTAAACAATCACTGGGAGCGGGATTAAACAATCACTGGGAGTGGGATTAAACACTATCACTGGGAGTGCGGTTAAACACAATCACTGGGAGTGCGATTAAACACAATCACTGGGAGTGGGATTAAACACAATCACTGGGAGTGGGATTAAACACAATTACTGTGAGTGGGATTAAACACAATTACTGGGAGTGGGATTAAACACAATCACTGGGAGTGCGATTAAACACAATTACTGGGAGTGGGATTAAACACAATCACTGGGAGTGGGATTAAACACAATCACTGGGAGTGGGATTAAACACAATCACTGGGAGTGGGATTAAACACTATCACTGGGAGTGGGATTAAACACTATCACTGGGAGTGGGATTAAACACAATCACTGAGAGTGGGATTAAACACAATCACTGGGAGTGGGATTAAACACAATCACTGGGTGTGGGATTAAACACAATCACTGGGAGTGGGATTAAACACTATCACTGGGCGTGGGATTAAACACAATCACTGGGAGTGGGATTAAACACTCACTGGGAGTGGGATTAAACACTATCACTGGGAGTGGGATTAAACACAATCACTGGGAGTGGGATTAAACAATCACTGGGAGTGGGATTAAACAATCACTGGGAGTGGGATTGAACACAATCACTGGGAGTGGGATTAAACACAATCACTGGGTGTGGGATTAAACACAATCACTGGGAGTGGGATTAAACACACAATTACTGGGAGTGCGATTAAATACAATTACTGGAAGTGGGATTAAACACAATCACTGGGAGTGGGATTAAACACAATTACTGGGAGTGCGATTAAACACAATTACTGGAAGTGGGATTAAACACAATCACTGGGAGTGCGATTAAACACAATTACTGGAAGTGGGATTAAACACAATCACTGGGAGTGGGATTAAACACAATTACTGGGAGTGGGATTAAACACAATTACTGGAAGTGGGATTAAACACAATAACTGGGAGTGGGATTAAACAATCACTGGGAGTGCGATTAAACACAAGTACTGGGAGTGGGATTAAACACAATTACTGGGAGTGGGATTAAACACAATCACTGGGACTGGGATTAAACACAATTACTGGGAGTGGGATTAAACACATTTACTGGGACTGGGATTAAACACAAGTACTGGGAGTGGGATTAAACACAATTACTGGGAGTGCGATTAAACACATTTACTGGGAGTGGGATTAAACACAATCACTGAGAGTGGGATTAAACACAATTACTGGGAGTGCGATTAAACACATTTACTGGGAGTGGGATTAAACACAATCACTGGGAGTGCGATTAAACACAATCACTGGGAGTGCGATTAAACACAATCACTGGGAGTGGGATTAAACACAATCACTGGGAGTGGGATTAAACACATTTACTGGGAGTGCGATTAAACACAATTACTGGGAGTGGGATTAAACACAATCACTGGGAGTGCGATTAAACACAATCACTGGGAGTGGGATTAAACACAATCACTGGGAGTGGGATTAAACACAATTACTGGGAGTGGAATTAAACACAATTACTGGGAGTGGGATTAAACACAATTACTGGGAGTGCGATTAAACACAATCACTGGGAGTGGGATTAAACACAATTACTGGGAGTGGAATTAAACACAATTACTGGGAGTGGGATTAAACACAATTACTGGGTGTGGGATTAAACACAATCAGTGGGAGTGGGATTAAACACAATCACTGGGAGTGGGATTAAACACAATTACTGGGAGTGGGATTAAACACAATTACTGGGAGTGAGGTTAAACACAATCACTGGGACTGGGATTAAACACAATCACTGGGAGTGGGATTAAACACAATTACTGGGAGTGGGATTAAACACAATCACTGGGAGTGCGGTTAAACACAATCACTGGGAGTGCGGTTGAACACAATCACTGGGAGTGCGATTAAACACAATCACTGGGAGTGGGATTAAACACAATTACTGGGAGTGGGATTAAACACAATTACTGGGAGTGGGATTAAACACAATTACTGGGAGTGCGATTAAACACATTTACTGGGAGTGCAATTAAACACAATCACTGGGAGTGCGATTAAACACAATCACTGGGTGTGGGATTAAACACAATCACTGGGAGTGGGATTAAACACAATTACTGTGAGTGGGATTAAACACAATTACTGGGAGTGGGATTAAACACAATCACTGGGAGTGCGATTAAACACAATTACTGGGAGTGGGATTAAACACAATCACTGGGAGTGGGATTAAACACAATCACTGGGAGTGGGATTAAACACAATCACTGGGAGTGGGATTAAACACTATCACTGGGAGTGGGATTAAACACTATCACTGGGAGTGGGATTAAACACAATCACTGAGAGTGGGATTAAACACAATCACTGGGAGTGGGATTAAACACAATCACTGGGTGTGGGATTAAACACAATCACTGGGAGTGGGATTAAACACTATCACTGGGCGTGGGATTAAACACAATCACTGGGAGTGGGATTAAACACTCACTGGGAGTGGGATTAAACACAATCACTGGGAGTGGGATTAAACACTGTCACTGGGAGTGGGATTAAACACAATCACTGGGAGTGGGATTAAACACAATCACTGGGAGTGGGATTAAACAATCACTGGGAGTGGGATTAAACAATCACTGGGAGTGGGATTGAACACAATCACGGGGAGTGGGATTAAACACAATCACTGGGTGTGGGATTAAACACAATCACTGGGAGTGGGATTAAACACACAATTACTGGGAGTGCGATTAAATACAATTACTGGAAGTGGGATTAAACACAATCACTGGGAGTGGGATTAAACACAATTACTGGGAGTGCGATTAAACACAATTACTGGAAGTGGGATTAAACACAATCACTGGGAGTGCGATTAAACACAATTACTGGAAGTGGGATTAAACACAATCACTGGGAGTGGGATTAAACACAATTACTGGGAGTGGGATTAAACACAATTACTGGAAGTGGGATTAAACACAATAACTGGGAGTGGGATTAAACAATCACTGGGAGTGCGATTAAACACAAGTACTGGGAGTGGGATTAAACACAATTACTGGGAGTGGGATTAAACACAATCACTGGGACTGGGATTAAACACAATTACTGGGAGTGGGATTAAACACATTTACTGGGACTGGGATTAAACACAAGTACTGGGAGTGGGATTAAACACAATTACTGGGAGTGCGATTAAACACATTTACTGGGAGTGGGATTAAACACAATCACTGAGAGTGGGATTAAACACAATTACTGGGAGTGCGATTAAACACATTTACTGGGAGTGGGATTAAACACAATCACTGGGAGTGCGATTAAACACAATCACTGGGAGTGCGATTAAACACAATCACTGGGAGTGGGATTAAACACAATCACTGGGAGTGGGATTAAACACATTTACTGGGAGTGCGATTAAACACAATTACTGGGAGTGGGATTAAACACAATCACTGGGAGTGCGATTAAACACAATCACTGGGAGTGGGATTAAACACAATCACTGGGAGTGGGATTAAACACAATTACTGGGAGTGGAATTAAACACAATTACTGGGAGTGGGATTAAACACAATTACTGGGAGTGCGATTAAACACAATCACTGGGAGTGGGATTAAACACAATTACTGGGAGTGGAATTAAACACAATTACTGGGAGTGGGATTAAACACAATTACTGGGTGTGGGATTAAACACAATCAGTGGGAGTGGGATTAAACACAATCACTGGGAGTGGGATTAAACACAATTACTGGGAGTGGGATTAAACACAATTACTGGGAGTGAGGTTAAACACAATCACTGGGACTGGGATTAAACACAATCACTGGGAGTGGGATTAAACACAATTACTGGGAGTGGGATGAAACACAATCACTGGGAGTGCGGTTAAACACAATCACTGGGAGTGCGGTTGAACACAATCACTGGGAGTGCGATTAAACACAATCACTGGGAGTGGGATTAAACACAATTACTGGGAGTGGGATTAAACACAATTACTGGGAGTGGGATTAAACACAATTACTGGGAGTGCGATTAAACACATTTACTGGGAGTGCAATTAAACACAATCACTGGGAGTGCGATTAAACACAATCACTGGGTGTGGGATTAAACACAATCAGTGGGAGTGGGATTAAACACACAATCAGATTTTGATAGATTATCGATAGCAAGTGATTTGCTGGCAATATAAAAGTGCATTGAGTTGTTAATTGTATTGTTTGAACTTGCTGTAAGACTGAAGTGTCTCCATTAATTATTGCTCTGCTCTTTGACCATTGTGCAGAGGAACTGTTGCCAAAGACCATTAGCCAAGTAATAAAAGCTTTATTAGCCGAGAGCTGACAGGAAGATTCTCTGTGCCCATAGGCAGAGCTTTCGGACTTCTCCTGTGGTTTTTTAGTTTTTCATGTTGTCTGCTAGACCAGAGTAACGTGCATTACAAAATTAGAGGCTGGAAGTGACTAACCCAAGCAGTTAAAAATAAAAACAGAAAATGCTGGAAATACTCAGCAGGTCAGGCAGCATCTGTGGAGAGAGAAACAGAGTTAATGTTTCAGTTTGATGACCCTTCGTCAGACCTGTTCTGACGAAGGGTCATCGACCTGAAACGTTAGCTCTGTTTCTCTCTCCACAGATGCTGCCTGACCTGCTGAGTATTTCAAGCATTTTCTGTTTTTATTTCAGACTTCCAGCATCCGCAGTATTTTGCTTTTGTATTAACCCAAGTAGTTATGTTGATGTTCACTTTGGATAATCGTAGAGACTTTGAAATCTTCAGTGTGATGTACATAGGCGCCGAGGTAGGCCATTCAGCCCCTCGAGCCTGCTCCACCATTCAGTTAGATCATGGTTAATCTGCACCGCAACTCCATTTACCCATCTTTGCTCCATATCCCTTGATGCCCTTACCTTATAATGTGATTGTGTTTCATTACATTACTGGGCTGAGCCACAGGCCTTTAATGAATTAAAATAATTAATCCTTAAAGTTCAGAGACCTGAACACAAAAATCTAGGCTGACACTCCAGTGCACTACTGAGGGAGTGCTGCACTGTCGGAGGTCGGTCTTTCAGATGAGACGTTAAACCTAGGCCCTGTCTGCCCTCTGATGTGGACTTAAAAGATCCCACAGCTATATTTAGAAGAAGAGCAGGAGTTATCCCCGGTGTCCTGGCCAATATTTATCCCTCGTTCAACATCACTAAAACAGATGATCTGGTCATTATCACATTGCTGTTTGTGGGACCTTCCTGTGCGCAAATTGGCTGCCGCGTTTCCTACAATTACAACAGTGACTACACTTCAAAAGTACTTTATTGGATGTAAAGCGCTTTGAGACATCCTGAAGTCGTGAAAGGCGCCATATAAATCTAAGTCTTTCTTTCTTAATGAACTGCTATGGAGTTGTGTTTAGAAGTGATGTCGGTGATAATGAATTACATTTCAAATATTTAAAACAGGTTGGAAACTTTAAAATCCCTTATACAGTCATTTGGAAATAAAACCATTACTTCCTGCTTGCTTATTCTTCTGCTTGAAAAGTGAAGGTTTCAGACTGATGGCAATGAATTGGAAAATGTAAATCTTACTACAGTATATGATATGTAATTATTTCTGGTCTTTTGAAAATGAAGGCAAAGATAGCATTGAACATTCAAAAGATAGGATAAGATTAGAACTTATCCCATAAGATACAAAGGACTGCAGGATTCCCTTAGCAAATGTGTCCGAGAGCCGTATCATCTCTTCAATTTGAAACTGAAATGTTGCTAAACCCCTAGTATGTCACAGAGCCTTATAAATCAACTCTGGATTTTCTACATAAGCTCAAATACCTGCTGAAGGTTTTCATGCTGCATCAGATAGTACCATGATGACTGGAGAGAATAAAGTTTGCAATTGCACGTGCATCTTTGCAGGCTTTCTAGTTTCTTTCCCAATGAGAGAATCCCATACAGTAAGACTAATTCTACTGCTTTCAGTGACAAAACAGTGACTCAAGACACTGCAAAACTACTGAATAATCAGCCCATTCTCTCACCTATAAGCAGACTTCTAGTCCTCACTTTATTGAACAGCTCCATCGTTATATGGAAACTAAAAGGTCATCCTTTGGAAAAATATAACTCTTGTCATAACCTAGAACTGTGATGTGTGTTTCAGCATAAATCAAGTTCAATTTTCAGTGAAGGAGGTCCTCTACCTTATATTTCCCTTTGCATTTACAGATGTAACATGTTAAATATAGGATAACACATAAGTGGTTGTGTGCTTGGAACAGGAAGGGGTTCTGGTATTAAACCTCAGCATGGAAGTAAGGGATATATTGGTGCTGCTTTGTACTTTATCTATATAATATATTAAAATCTGTACATGGGTTGCACATTCCACTGAAAATGCTATGTAAACATTTCTTATGGGGATTCTTGTGTTAAAATGTCTCCAGGTAGTTATTACTCTTTGCTTGTCAATTTTTCCCTGTGATGCCAGTCGTTGGCGCTGTATTAGGAGTTTCCCAGATTAGTTCTTGAGACAGGTAATACCTGGCTATAACAGTACCACATGCTGCTGAGGAGCCAAAGCTTTTGTTGAGCCCCATCTGTTGTCTCCACAGCAAGTATTTTTAATTTAAATGTTGATAATTAAAATTAATTTTTAGTCATAGCTTCTTAGGTGTTGCTGAGAGTAGACTTAAATTTTCCCTCGTCTCCCACGATGCTGGCCCAGGCCTGCAAGTGCAAAATGATACTGCTTTAAATTTGAATTTAGAAATATCATTAAAATGTTTACGGGCCGGAATTTGCGGTGGGTAATAACGGCCAATTAATAGTGTCTCAGTTATGATCCCATTGAAACTGACTGCAACTTCAAGATGTCGCGCATGCGCATCTACACACAGGAATCCTGAAATTGCTCACTGCTCCGATATTGGCTGCGCTGTGTGCCCCCCGCTTATAGCCAGCAATCAGTGTAATCAGTGAAACTGACGAAAACTTGGACTTTTCCGCGGGAATATCGCTGTTAAATACCCCATTAAATTTTAGGCCTTGTTGAATTAGGTGTATCTGGGGTTTTAACAGCGTATTGACTGCGAAATAAATGTTATGGCCCTGAAAAACTAATTTTAATTTTGTAGAGTATCAAATTTCTCCATTATGATGATAATTACAATTTTTAAGAAACTTTTTTTTAAAACTTTTATTTTTTAAAAGTTTGTTCATGATTATTTTAGGCTCTACCTTATTCCCATGTGAGAGCCCCAATCTTTGTTTTGCTCTCTGTAACATTTTTAAAAAGTTGGTATAAAAGCAGATTCTCGTTTCCTGCTTCCCTGTCTGAGAATTCTGCATTGTGATTGGCAGCTAAAACAGCTTGTTAACGTCACAGCAAATTGCGTTAGGGATTCCCCATTATAGAGCACTGCAATCTCTTGCGAAAAAGGCAAACTTCTCGCCACAGAGAAGATCTCTGTGCACAGCATTCTTTGGGGCCAGTGGCGAACATCTTTGCTTCGCCACTGACCGCAAATTCCGGGCCTATATATTTGTAATATTTTGTCTCTTATATTTAGATTTGCACCCCACTGCCTCGGTGGACCCAATGTGCCGTGTTTCCCAACCCATTGGTTGAGTCCTTACATCCACTCCTTCCCCCTACCCCGCCCTGATGTGTCCAACTGAGCCCCATATATCCCACCCCATACAGATCACCATTTCCCAGCTCCATCCCTGAGCCTTTTGGAATTTTTGTTTCCATGTATCCTTCCCAACTCTTTTAGCAACTCTGCTGCTGGTTCCTAGCCCCAGCCCAACTCTTCAAAGGTTTTTCTTTGGATGTTCTCTAACTCCCTAGCCCTCCTGGCTTTTTATTTTTCTAGCCCTACCAATTCCCAGCCCCAGCCTGGTCCTAACTCATGAAAATGTTTGCTTCCCTGCAGCTTCCAACCCCAGTCGCAAACATTATTTGTGGCTCTCTTCGCTCCACCGATTTTTCTATCTGCTTTTGGGGCTCCAACAGGGATGGACAGCCATGTATTTACCAACCGGCCGCTGTACGGGGGGGATAGATGACCGAGAATTTCTTAGAACACCTACTATCAAAAAAAAAATGAAAATATTCAAACAGAGCAATATAAACACACAGATCAGCAAGAAAGAGAAGGAGAAGGAAACAAGCAGAGCATGAGGCACACACAAAGGCAACGGTATCCTCCAATTTACCGTTTGCAATGCCAGAGGAGTTCTACAAGTAGTATTCAAATTCTTACATGGGTTGCATGCTCTATTGAAACCTGGTATGTGAACATCTCTTATGGGAATTCCAATGTAAGAATGCCCACACTTCTGTGTTACACTTAACTGTTAGGTTTCCGCGTAACACCAGTAGGTGACAATCTTTCGATGTTAATCTGATCACTGGCTTATAGCAGTTCCCTACGGTACTGCCAGATGGTGCTCTATTATCTAGAGGTGAGGTGAGAGTGACTGCCCTTGACATCAAGACAGCATTTGACCGAGTGTGGCATCAAGGAGCCCTAGTAAAACTGAAGTCAATGGGAATCAGGGGGAAAACGCTCCACTGGCTGGAGTCATACCTAGCACAAAGGAAGATGGTTGTGGTGATTGAAGGTAAATCATCACAGCCCCAGGACATTGCTGCAGGAGTTCCTCAGGGCAGTGTCCTAGGCCCAACCATCTTCAGCTGCTTCATCAATGACCTTCCCTCCAACATAAGGTCAGAAATGGGGATGTTCGCTGATGACTGCAGTGTTCAGCGCCATTCACAACTCCTCAGATAATGAAGCAGTCCATGCCCACATGCAACAAGACCTGGACAACATTCAGGCTTGGGCTGATAAGTGGCAGGTAACATTCGCACCACAGAAGTGCCAGGCAATGACTATCTCCAACAAGCGAGATTCTAACCCCCTCCCCTTGACATTCAACGGCATTACCGTCACCGAATCCCCCACCATCAACATCCTGGGGGTCACCATTGACCAGAAACTTAACTGGACCAGCCACATAAATACTATGGCAACAAGAGCAGGTCAAAGGCTAGGTATTCTGCGGCGAGTGTCTCACCTCCTGACTCCCCAAAGCCTTTCCACCATCTACAAGGCACAAGTAAGGAGTGTGATGGAATACTCTCCACTTGCCTGGATGAGTGCAGCTGCAACAACACTGAAGAAGCTTGACACCATCCAGGACAAAGCAGCCCATTTGATTGGCACCCCATCCACCACCTTAAACATTCACTCCCTCCACCACTGGCGTACCGTGGCTGCAGTGTGTACCATCTACAAGATGCACTGCAGCAACTCGCCAAGACTTCTTCGGCAGCACCTCCCAAACCCACGACCTCTTCCACCTAGAAGGACAAGGGCAGCAGGCGCATGGGAACACCACCACCTCCAAGTTCCCCTCCAAGTCACACACCATCCTGACTTAGAAGTATATCGCCGATCCTTCATCGTCGCTGGGTCAAAATCCTGGAACTCCCTTCCTAATAGCACTATGGGAGTACCTTCATCACACGGACTGCAGCGGTTCAAGAAGGTGGCTCACCACCACCTTCTCAAGGGCAATTAGGGATGGGCAATAAATGCTGGCCTTGCCAGCGACGCCCACATCCTGTGAATGAATTTTTAAAAAATAGGCTCCAGTGCAGGGCGAGAGTTCTTCACACTTTGTGCAGTAAAATGTATAAATGTACTTTATAAACACGCTTACAACTTTGGTATGCCAAGAGCACAGAGGAAGTAATTGTTTCAATCCCCCCCCCCCCCACCCCCCTCCCATATCTCAAAAATATATCCTTATGGCTACTACATTGCACTGATAATAAAAAGCTGCCAGAATTATGGTGCATTTGAATTAAGAGTATGTGGTATTTGTATTAGGGGTCAGGAGTATGTGATGTTTGTTTTTAAGTGTCATGATGGAGCCATCCAAGTGAAACAGCGATTTACTGGTACTTCTTTCAATTTAGTATACTGTATTTGCTGCTCACGATACGGTCTCAACATTGGGGAGACCAAACGCAGATTGGATGATTGCTTTGTGGAATACCTCCGTTCAATCCGCAAGCGTGACCCTGAGCTTCCGTCCCACTCCCACTCTGCCCTCGGCCTCCTATTCTGTTCCAAAGAAGCTCGAGGAACAGTCCCTCATCTTAGAAATATAGAAAAATAGGAGCAGGAGTCGGCCATTCGGCCCTTTGAGCCTGCTCCGCCATTCAATATGATCATGGCTGATTCTCTATCTCAATACCATATTCCCGCTCTTTCCCCATATCCCTTGATGCCTTTTGTGTCTAGAAATCTATCTATCTCCTTCTTAAATATATTCAGTGACTTGGCCTCCACAGCCTTCTGTGGTAGAGAATTCCACAGGTTCACCACTCTCTGAGTGAAGAGATTTCTCCACATCTCAGTCCTAAATGTCCTACCCCATATCCTGAGACTGTGACCCCTCGTTCTAGACCCCCCCAGCCAGGGGAAACATCCTCCCTGCATCCAGTCTGTCTAGCCCTGTCAGAATTTTATACGTTTCAATCAGATCCCCTCTCATTCTTCTAAACTCTAGTGTATACAGGCCTAGTCGACCCAATCTCTCCTTATACGACAGTCCTGCCATCCCAGGAATCAGGCTGGTGAACCTTCGCTGCACTCCCTCTATGGTAAGTATATCCTTTCTTAGGTAAGGAGACCAAAACTGCACACAGTACTCCAGTTGTGGTCTCACCAAGGCCCTGTATAACTGTAGTAAGACATCCTTGCTTCTGTACTCAAATCCTCTTGCAATGAAGGCCAACATACCATTTGCCTTCCTAACTCTTGCTGCACCTGCATGTTTGCTTTCAGTGATTGGTGTACAAGGACACTCAGGTCCCTTTGTACATCAACATTTCCTAATCTATCACCATTTAAATAATACTCTGCCTTTCTGTTTTTCCTACCGAAGTGGATAACTTCACATTTATCAACGTTATGCTGCATCTGCCATGTATTTGCCCACTCACTCAACCTGTCTACATCGCCTTGAAGCCTCTTTGCATCCTCCTCACAACTCACAATCCCACCTAGTTTCGTGTCGTCAGCAGACTTGGAAATATTACATTTGGTTCCCTCATCCAAATCATTGATATATATTGTGAATAGCTGGGGCCCAAGCACTGATCCCTGCAATACCCCAGTATTCACCGCCTGCCACCCCGAAAAAGACCCATTTATTCCTACTCTCTGTTTCCTGTCTGTTAACCAATTTTCAATCCATGCCAGTATATTACCCCCAATCCCATGTGCTTTAATTTTGCACACTAACCTCTTATGTGGGACTTTATCAAAGGCCTTCTGAAAATCCAAAAAACCACATCCACTGGTTCTCCCTTATCTATTCTACTAGTTACATCCTCAAAAAACTCCAGTAGGTTTGTCAAACACGATTTCCCTTTCATAAATCCATTTTGACTTTGTCTAATCCCGTTGATATTTTCTAAGTGTCCTGTTTATCACATCCTTTATAATAGACTCTAGCATTTTCCCTACTCTTCTTCTTAGGCAGTCCCTCGGAACCGAGGATGACTTGCTTCCCCATTAAAAATTGAGTTCACAGGTGACTGATGAGTCCAATGCGGGACCTACAGTCTCTGTCACAGGTGGGGCAGACGGTGGTTGAAGGGGCGGGTGGGTGGGGTGCTTGGGTTGACGTGCACTCCTTGCGCTGCCTGCGCTTGGCTTCCGCTTGCTCCCGGCGAAGAGACTCGAGGTGTTCGGCACCTTCCCGGATGCTTCTCCTCCACTTTGTGCGGTCTTGGGCCAGGGATTCCCAGGTGTCGGTGGGGATGTTACACTTTTTCAAGGAGGCTTTGAGGGTGTCCTTGAAGCGTTTCCTCTGCCCACCTGTGGCTCTCTTGCCGTGCCGGAGCTCCGAGTAGAGCACTTGTTTTGGGAGTCTTGTATCGGGCATGCGGACAATGTGACCCGTCCATCGGAGCTGATCGAGCGTGGTCAAAGCTTCGATGCTGGGGATGTTGGCCTGAGCAAGAACACTGACGTTGGTGCGCCTATCCTGCCAATGGATTTGCAGGATCTTGCGGAGGCAGTGTTGGTGGTACCTCTCCAGTGCTTTGAGGTGCCTGCTGTACATGGTCCATGTCTCTGAGGCATACAGCAGGGCGGGTATCACTGCTGCTCTGTAGACCATGAGCTTAGTGCCGGGTTTGAGGTCCTGGTCTTCAAACACTCTCTTCCTCAGGCGACTGAAGGCTGCACTGGCACACTGAAGGCGGTGTTGGACTTCGTCGTCGATGTCTGCCCTTGTTGACAGTAGGCTCCCGAGGTATGGAAAGTGGTCCACGTTATCCAAGGCCTCGTCGTGGATTTTGATAATCGGGGGGCAGTACTGTGTGGCAGGGGCAGGTTGGTAGAGGACCTTTGTCTTACGGATGTTTAGTGTAAGGCCCATGCTCTCGTACGCTTCGGTGAAGGTGTTGACGATGGTTTGGAGTTTCGACCTCCGAGTGAGCGCAGACGCAAGCGTCGTCTGCATACAGTAATTCGACGACAGAGGATGGGACGACCTTGGATCTGGACTGGAGGCAACGGAGGTTGAACAGTTTCCCATTTGTTCTGTAAATTAGTTCCACTTCAGCGGGCAGCTTACTGAGGGTGAGATGGAGCATTGCAGCAAGGAAGATCGAGAAGAGCGTTGGTGCGAAGACACAGCCTTGCTTGACCCCGGTTCATACGTGAATTGGGTCTGTGGTGGAACCGTTGGTCAGGATCACGGCTTGCATGTCATCGTGAAGCTGGTGGAGGATGGTGACAAACTTTTGAGGGCAGCCGAATTTGCGGAGGACACTCCATAATCCCTCACGGTTGACAGTGTCGAAGGCCTTTGCGAGATCAAAGAAGGCCATGTACAGCGGTTGGTGCTGTTCCCTGCATTTCTCTTGTAATTGACGTGCGGTGAAGATCATGTCTATTGTGCCTTTTGGAAATCCATGTACACCACGTCAACCGCATTGCCCTCATCAACCCTTTGTTACCTCATCAAAAAACTCGATCAAGTTGGTTAAACACGATTTGCCTTTAACAAATCCGTGCTGGCTTTCCTTAATTAATCCACACTTGTCCAAGTGGCTGTTAATTTTGTCCCTGATTATTGTTTCTAAAAGCTTCCCCACTACCAAAGTTAAACTGACTGGCCTGTAGTTGCTGGGTTTATCTTCACACCCTTTTTTGAACAATGGTGTAACATTTGCAATTCTCCAGTCCTCTGACACCACCCCCATTTCTAAGGAGGATTGGAAGATTATGGCCAGTACCTCCGTGATTTCTTCCTTCACTTCCCTCAGTGTCCTAGGATGCATCCCATCTGGTCCTGGTGACTTATCTACTTTAAGTACAGCCAGCCTTTCTAGTACCTCCTCTTTATCAATTTTTATCCAATCCCAGTATCTCCACTACCTCCTCCTTCACTATGTCTATGGCAGCATCTTCTTCCTTGGTGAAGACAGATGCAAAGTACTCATTTAGCACCTCAGCCATAACCTCTACCTCCATGCGCAGGTTTCCTTTTTGGTCCCTAATCAGCCCCACCCCTCTTACTACCCACTACTATTTATATGCCTATAGAAGACTTTTGGATTACCTTTTATGTTAGCTGCCATTCTATTCTCATACCCTCTCTTTGCCCCTCTTATTTTCTTTTTCACTTCTCCTCTGAACTTTCTATATTTAACCTGATTCTCAGATGTATTCTCGACCTGACGCCTGTCATACGCTCTCTTTTTCTGCGTCATCTTACTCTCTATCTCTCTTGGGAAAACCGAAGCCATTGTCTTCGGGCCCCGCCACAGACTCCATTCCCTAGCCACCGACTCCATCCGTCTCCTTAGTATCTGTCTGAGGCTGAACCAGACTGTTCGCAACCTTGGTGTCATATTTGACCCTAAAATGAGCTGCCGACTACATATCCGTGGCATAACTAAGACCGCATATTTCCACCTCCGTAACATTACCTGTCTCCGCCCCTGCCTCATCAATGCCTTTGTTACCTCTAGACTTGACTATTCCAACGCACTCCCGGCTGGCCTCCCACATTCTACCCTATGTAAACTTGAGGTCATCCAAAACTCGGCTGCTCGTGTCCTAACTCGCACCAAGTCCCATTCACCCATCACCCCTGTGTTTGCTGACGTACATTGGCTCCCGGTTAAGCAACGCCTTGACTTCAAAATTCTCATCCTTGTTTTCAGATCCCTGCATGGCCTCGCCCCTCCCTATCTCTGTAATCTTATTCAGCCCCACAATCCCCCGAGATATCTGCACTCCTCAAATTCTACCCTCGTGAGCATCCCTGATTATAATCGCTCAACCATCGGTGGCCGTGCCTTCAGCTACCTAGGCCCTAAGCTCTGGAATTCCCTCCCTAAACCTCTCCGCCTCTCTACCTCGTTTTCCTCCTTTAAGACGCTCCTTAAAACCTACCTCTTTGACCAAGCTTTTGGTCATCTGCCCTAATTTTTTATGTGGCTCAGTGTCAATTTTTTGTCTTATAACACTCCTGTGAAGCACCTTGGAACGTTTTACTACGTTAAAGGCGCTATATAAATACAAGTTATCATTGATTCGTCATCCAGGGAGCTCTGACTTTAGTTGCACTACCTTTCCCCCTAGTGAGAATGTACCTCGACTGTACCCGAACTATTTCCTATTTAAAGGCAGCCCATTGTTCCATTACAGTTTTGCCTGCCAATCTTTGATTCCAATTTACGTGGGCCAGATCCATTCTCATCCTACTGAAATTGGCCTTCCTCCAATTAAGTATTTTTACTCTAGATTGCTCCCTGTCCTTTTCCATAGCTAATCTAAACCTTATGATACTATGATCACTATTCCCTAAATGTTCACCTACTGACACTTGCTCCACTTGACCTACCTCATTCCCCAGATCCAGCAATGCCTCCTTCCTCGTTGGGCCGGAAACATACTGATCAAGAAAGTTCTCCTGACACTTCAGAAATTCTTCCCCCTCTCTGCCCTTTACACTATTACTATCCCAGTCTATATTAGGATAGTTGAAGTCCCCCATTATCACTGCTCTATAGTTCTTGCATCTCTCTGTAATTTCTCTGCAAATTTGCTCCTCCATATTTTTCCCACTAGTTGGTGGCCTATAGAATACACCTAGTAGTGTAATGGCACCTCTATTATTTCTTAACTCTAGCCATATAGATTCTGTCCTTAACACCTCTAGGACATCCTCTCTCTCCAGCACTGTAACATTCACCTTAACCAATACTGCCACACCACCTCCTATCTTTCCTGAACACCTTATATCCAGGTATATTTAATACCCAATCCTGCCCTTTTTTGAGCCAGGTCTCCGTTATTTCCACGACATCATATTCCCATGTGGCTATTTGCGCCTGCAGCTCACTAACCTTGTTTACTATGCTTTGTACATTCTCATTCATACACTGTAAACCTTTCTTAGACTATCCTGTGTTCTCTCTTAGTCTGACTCCACCTAATACCTTACTATTTCTTACTTTAGTGCAATCCGTCTCTCCCAATCCGTTGTGCCCTTTGTTTCTTCTTTCTAATGCTACATCCTGGTGCCCATCCTCCTGCCAACTTAGTTTAAACCCTCCCCAACAGCACTAGCAAACCTCCCCATGAGGATATTGGTTCCAGCTCTGTTGAGGTGCAAGCCGTCCGGCCTGTGCAGGTCCCACCTCCCCCAGAACCGGCCCCAATACCTCAGGAATCTGAAGCCCTCCCTCCTGCACCATCTCTCCAGCCACGCATTCATCTGCTCTATCTTCTTATTTCTTTAGTCACTCACGCGTGGCACCGGGAGTAATCAAGAGATTACTACCTTTTTAATCTCTTTCCTAGCTCCCTGAAATCTGCCTGCAGGACCTCATCCCTCTTTCTGCCTATGTCGTTGGTACCGATATGGACCACGACCTCTGGCTGTTCACCCTCCCCCCTCAGAGTGTTCTGCATCCACTCAGAAACATCCTTAACCCTGGCACCAGGGAGGCAACATACCATCCTGGAGTCACATCTGCGGCCGCAGAAACGCCTGTCTGCTCCCCTAACTATCGAATCCCCTATCACTATTGCTTTACTTTTCTTCCTCCTCCCCTCCTTTATAGCTGAGTCACCCGTGGTGCCGTGGACTTGGCTCTGACTGTACTCCCCAGAGGAACCATCGCCCTCACCAGTACTCAGAACAGAATACTGGTTGGAGAGCGAGATGCACTCCGGGGACGCCTGCACTACCTGCCTGGTGGTCCTCTTCTGTCTGGCGGTCACCCATTCCCTCTCTGCCTGCACACTCCTTAGCTGGGGGGTGACCACCTCCTGAAACATGCTATCCACGAAGCTCTCAGCCTCGCGGATGCACCGCAGGGACGCCAGTTGCCGCTCAAGCTCCAAAACCCAGAGCTCGAACTCCTCCAGCTGACGACACTTCCTGCACACGTGGTTGTCCAGGACACGGGAAGCGTCCTAGATTTCCCACATGGCACAGGATGCGCATTCCACGGGACTGAGTTGCCCTGCCATGCCTTTATTTATTCGATTATTAACTAACTTTACAGAAACTTAAGACTAAGATGTACCTAATTCAAGTTATTAATATAATATATGATTAACAATTACTAATTTAATATAGTATTAACAGTTATTAATTTAATGTAGTTTTAACAGTTACTAATCTCTAATCTGCTTTATCCCTAACCAGCTATTTAACCCCGGCTCCTCTCTGACCGCGCTCTTTAGCAGAACTTAGCAGAAATAAACTTAAAACTTAAAAAAAAACCACTCGCTAGCTACTCACCAATCAGCTCCTTCCCTTGTGCTGACATCACTTTAGATTTTTTACTCTGACGTCACTCGTTCAAATTCTGCCTGTGTTGAGTTGCTCCGCTCTTTATCCCCGCTCCGCTCCTGCTCAGGTCCGCTCCTTCTGGTCTCGGGCCTGCTCTCACTTTATGCCCGCTCAGTTCTCGCTATGTTTAAATCGGAGTTTAAAGGAATTTCAAGACTGGCATTGGTGACAGTGACATTAGAAAAACAGTTTGCTCTTTGTAAAAGTTAATGGTGTGTTTTCTTCTTATTTCAGACGGATGTTGCCAATACAATGTGTGGCTATAAAACTCTTGATCAGCAGGTATGTATTTTTAGCATTTTTTTTAATGTTTTATTTTATTTACCCATTATTTCCAGCTAGTTTTTCCCTTTCCCTTCCTCCTCTCCTAAAAGTGTTGTGCTGGCTACCCCTCAAAGCAGCCAACCTTCATGTGTGATGCTTAGTTTGGGTTCCGTCAGCACCACTCAGCTCCAGACCTCATTACAGCCTTGGTCCCAACAGGGACAAAAGAGCTGAATTCCACAGAGTGACTGCCCTTGACATCAGGGCAGTAAGTAAAAGTGAAGTCAATGAGGATCAGGGGAAAAGTCTCCAGTGGCGGGAGTCATACCTGGCACAAAGGAAGAATGGTTGTGGTTGTTGGAGGCACTATGGGAGTACCTTCACCACATGGACTACAGTGATTCAAGACGATGGCCCACCACCGCCTTCTCAAAGGCAACTAGGGGTGGGCAATAAATGCTGGCCTTGCTCGCGATGCCCATATACCGAGAATTCATTGTAAAAAACCTTGGCTGAGTGCTGGCAGGCTATTCCAACTCCAAGCACAATGAGACCTAAATTAAACAATGTTACACCTGTAACGGGCGCAATGATGACAATCTAGCAGAGTGACAGCCCGCGCCTGATTTGTGCAGGTGTTTGGGTCGCCGCTAAATTACAAAAGTTACAATTCTTGTGTACAGGTTGGCTAGGAGTACTGTGCACAGGCTGGTTACAATTCTTGTATACAGATTGGTTCCGAGTTCTGGTCGCAGACTGGTTCCAAGTCCTGTGCACAGGCTGGTTTTGGCTCCTACATGGAAACTTCACTAAAAAATTGTCTTGACACTTGTCTCATTGCTAGAGAATGTTCTGATATGCAGCCCAGTAAATGTGTATAAGGAGATATATGTCATGGTGTCAGCACTACCATCAAACTTTTAAGACAAAGGTATCTCTTCAATAATCCATATTTTACATTTTATCCACAGCGTTTAAGTCTCCTTCACACCATCTATGTCGGTGGGTGCACAGATGCGGTGCTGAATTGGTTCTTGGGACACTATGCGGCCATGGCTGGCCTTCTGTTGGGTATAATAGTACCACAGGTAACCTTTGCTTTACTATAGGCTTATTTCATGATCAAAGTGTAGAGAGAATCGTCAGGATTTTCCCAAATGATGTTTGTATAGACTTGGCATGGTATTTATTCCCTGCGCACGCACGTGCACTAATTAATAATGTTTCCCTCCGACACTCATCAGCCTTAATCCACGAGTGAATGAGCCGGGTGACCTGCTCACAGAATCTGGCAGTGGTGCTGGGAACTGGAGGGACCCACGGCAATTTTCTCTTGATTGCTGTGTGAAGGTGGCAAGCAGTGTTCCCCTTAATTTATTTTTGGGTGCGTGGCCCATTCAAAATACTGCGCATGCGTGGTTTTCCCCATTGAAAAGCCGGTGAGCTGGCTGCGCGGGAGGTCCAGAGAGCTGTGCGGCTGCACAGCTTAAAGGGAACATTGGTGGCAAGCTTCTGTTCAGTCTCAGGCAGTTGCTGTGGGATGGGGAAGGAATGACTGAAAGTGTAGGCAGGATAGCACTATTGTTTGCCTCTTGCTGTTATTCAGCACAGGAAGAAACTTAATTAGAAAACAACGCTGAAGCAAAAGGGAAACTAGCAGGTTAAAATACAAAATAAATCCTGATGGGAAAGCCATTCACTTTTACTATTGTCACAGTGTGAATAGCAAGAGTCCAGAATTAAAGAAATTCCAGTAAGATTCCATATTAATGCCCTGGAGTGCAGTGTATATCACACCATTGGACAGGTTCCTGTGATCATACGATGACTTTTGCACTAGTGCAGTTTATACAGTGATTTTATTATCCCAGAGAGGGAAGCGCTGAGTGATAGAAGGATATTGCTCTGAGGACAGGAAGCACAGGATCACAAGATAATTGCGGATGTGGAAGACATCTTAATTCATTCATCCAGAAAGATCCGACTACCCCTCCTCCACTGCCCGTTGTATATCCAGTTGTTTCTTAAATGATTCCAGGGTTTTGGCCTCCACTCCTCTATCTAGAAGTTTATTCCGCACGTTGATCACTTTTGTGTAAATAAGAATTTCCTGATGTCTATCCTAAAATTTCCTTTTACTAGTTTGGATCTGTATCCCCTAGTTCGACTCCCGCAGTTTAATTTAAGCCAACATCTGATTAATATTCCTTAACAACTGGCTAACTAGTAGCTCTGCATTTGTTGTTAATTTGGTTGCACCCCATCTTTATTCTTTCTGACTCAAAAGTGTGGAAAGTAAGTACATTCCAGGTTCCTTTATTCGATGACTCCATTTAACTTGTATCTTTTGTCTGGATCCTGATATATGAGTTAAAAAGAGGGCACTGTATTGCCAATCACTTAACAATGGTATATTTGATTTTAAGTAGAAACAGGAAGAGAAAAATGTGTTGATCAATAACACTTGCTCACTCGAATTATCGCTTGGCTTAGCAGCGCAGTGTTAACACTCAGGTTCTCCTTCGATTTGAATTACATAAGAACATAAGAAATAGGAGCAGGAGTAGACCAATCGGCCCCTCGAGCCTGCTCCGCCATTCAATGAGATCATGGCTGATCTGATCCAACCTCAACTCTAAAGAACACAAGAAGCAGGAGCAGGACCAGGCCACTCGGCCCCTGAGCCCGCTCCGCCACCCACAGGGCCTTGACCGATCCGAACTCAAACTCATGTCCAATTTCCAACCCGCTCCCCGTAACCCCTGATTCCCTTTACTTCTAGGAAACGGTCTATTTCTGTTTTAAATTTATTTAATGAAGTAGCTTCCACAGCTTCCTGGGGTAGCAAATTCCACAGACCCACTACCCTCTGAGTGAAAAAGTTTCTCCTCATCTCAGTTTTGAAAGAGGAGCCACTTATTGTAAGATTATGTCCCCTAGTTCTAGTTTCACCCATCATTGGGAACATCCTCACCGCGTCCACCCGATCAAGCCCCTTCACAATCTTATATGTTTCAATAAGATCGCCTCTCATTCTTCTGAACTCCAATGAGTAGAGTCCCAATCTACTCAACCTCTCCTCGTATGTCCACCCCCTCATCCCCGGAATTAACCGAATGAACCTTCTTTGTACTGCCTCGAGAGCAAGTATGTCTTTTCTTAAGTATGGACACCAAAACTGTATGCAGTACTCCAGGTGCGGTCTCACCAATACCCTATACAACTGCAGCAATACCTCCCTGTTTTTATATTCTATCCCCCTAGCAATAAAAGCCAACATTCCATTGGCCTTCTTGATCACCTGCTGCACCTGCATACTAACTTTTTGATTTTCTTGCACCAAGACCCCCAGATCCCTTTGTACTGCAGTACTTTCCAGTTTCTCGCCATTAAGATAATAACTTGCTCTCTGATTTTTCCTGCCAAACTGCATAACCTCACATTTTCCAATATTGTATTGCATCTGCCAAATCTCTGCCCACTCACCCAGCCTGTCTATATCCCCTTGTAGGTTTTTTATGTCCTCCTCACTCTCTACTTTCCCTCCCATCTTTGTATCATCTGCAAACTTTGATATGTTACACTCGGTCCCCTCCTCCAAATCGTTAATATAGATTGTAAAGAGTTGGGGACCCAGCACCGACCCCTGCAGAACACCACTGGCTACTGGCTGCCAGTCCGAGAATGAACCATTTATCCCAACTCTCTGCTTCATGTTAGATAACCAATCCTCCACCCATG
This sequence comes from Squalus acanthias, assembly GCA_030390025.1. Taxonomy (NCBI): domain Eukaryota; kingdom Metazoa; phylum Chordata; class Chondrichthyes; order Squaliformes; family Squalidae; genus Squalus; species Squalus acanthias. Next base: position 54,355,595 of record CM059438.1, read on the forward strand.
CCAGAATATTACCCCCAATCCAGTGATTTTTTATCTTGAGTAATAATCTTTTATGTGGCACCTTGTCGAATGCCTTCTGGAAGTCTAAATACACTACATCCACTGGTTCCCCTTTATCCACCCTGTACGTTATGTCCTCAAAGAACTCGAGCAAATTTGTCAGACATGACTTCCCCTTCATAAAGCCATGCTGACTTTGTCCTATTAAATTATGTTTATCTAAATGTTCCGTTACTGTCTCCTTAATAATAGACTCCAAAATTTTACCCACCACAGATGTTAGGCTAACTGGTCTATAATTTCCAGCCTTCTGCCTACAACCCTTTTTAAATAAGGGTGTTACATTAGCAGTTTTCCAGTCTGCCGGGACCTTTGCTGAGTTCAGGGAGTTTTGGAAAATTATTACCAAAGCATCCACAATTCCTATTGCCACTTCCCTCAAGACCCTAGGATGTAAGCCATCAGTTCCAGGGGATTTATCCGCCTTGAGTCCCATTATTTTACTGAGTACCAATTCCTTAGTGATTTTAATCGTATTTAGCTCCTCCCCCACTAGAGCCCCCTGTTTGTCCAGTGTTGGGATATTCTTAGGGGGAAAAATTCAGCTGCTTGCGCCTCCCGTTAGCGCCTTAAGAGGGCGCTAATGGGGCGTAAAGCAGCTAACGCCCGGGCGCAGCGCCGCCCACGCCTCCCGAAAAATTTAGTGGGAGGTTAGCGGCGGCGGCATCCGGTAGCGCCCTGTGGCGCTGCGCCGCCGGCGATGACGTCATCGCCGTGCACAGCACCCCGCTCGCGCCCCGGCCGTGATCTTCAGTCGCGCCCCCTGATTTACCGCCAGACGCTATGTCCGACGGGTTCAGGGAGGCGTACGTGCGGCCGGGGCGGCGATATTTAAAGGGGAGGTGGCAGGCGGCCATTTTTGTTGCTGGCCGCCTGCCAGCACCTGCCCCCGTTGCTGTCCCCGGCCCCCGTGAAGCCCCCCCACCGTGAAGTGCCGGCTGCGCTCCAAGAGCCCGGCACTTCTCTTGAGTGCCGGGCTCTTTTGCCGGCACTCCCGATCCCTGGGGGCCCAGCTGGGCCCCGGTTCGCGCTGCGCAGGGTCCCTCCCCTTTAAGAAGGGGAGGAAGGCCTGCAATACCGCAGCGCGACGTGCCGCAGCGCGTGGCGCTGCGGCACGTAGCGCCAGGATATTCACTCGCAGCGCCCCAAGAGGGATACGGGGTGCTTCCAGTGGCGCCCCGCTTCCCTCTTGGGGCGCAACCACTGAAGTTCCAGCGCGGGGCCGCTAATTTTTTCGGGGCGCTAAAAGTCGCGCCCCGGCGAGGTTAGCGCCCCAAATGGGGCGCGACTCAATTTTTACCCCTTAGTGTCCTCTACCGTAAAGACTGAAACAAAATATTTGTTCAGCATTTTTGCCATCTCCATGTTTCCCACCATTAATTTCCCGGTCTCATCCTCTAAGGGACCTACGTTTGCCTTAGCCACCCTTTTTCTTTTTATATAACTATAGAAACTCTTGCTATCTGTTTTTATATTTTTTGCTAATTTATTTTCATATTGACTACATTAGTTCTGCTTCACAAGAGCAGATCGTATATCTGCAGCAATATATAGGGCAGACTTACTCTTGAAATATATTTCTAACAATTTGTTTGACAAGACTACCCCAGGAGAAGCGTATTCAGTAATAAAAGCATTGCAAGTAAATATTAAAACATTTTTATTGCACTTTTGAAAACTCTTGAGACTAAAGAAGCAATTAAATCTGAGCCTCTGACAGGAAACTTCTTTACTTTTCTTGTATTATTGCAGTGATAGACTAGTGCGATTGTCCTGTACTTTACAGAGACAAAATTACAAAGCTCTGCTGCTGGTGTGGAACCTCATGAGAGACGCTGGCAGGGCACAGAACCAGGCTGTATGCCTGTTGCATAGCTTCCGTTTCAGCCTTCATATGTCTGCTGTAAAATTAAGAGAGTTGCTGATCTCAGCTGTGCTGTAAGGAGGAGATATGGGGACCTTAGTCCCATTCCCCTGCCCTTTCCCCATTCGGCCCATCGTGCCCTGCCCTCTCTCTGAGAGCTATCACCTTACTCCCATTCTCCTGTCCTGTTAAATTTTCTTTTTCAGATATTTATCCACTTGCTGTTTAAAAGCTTTAAAAGGTTTCTATTTTATGAATCAACCTCCAATGGGCCTCTGGGAGAACGGAGGTGCAGCTTGCTATATAAATGTGAGTGCGTAGCACACACAAACATCTCTGGCATTGTCCTCCCAACACCTGGGAAAACAGTACTGCAACTTTCTTAGGCAGTCCCTCGGAACCGAGGATGACTTGCTTCCACATTAAAATTGAGTTCTCAGGTGACTGATGAGTCCAATGCGGGACCTACAGTCTCTGTCACAGGTGGGGCAGACGGTGGTTGAAGGGGCGGGTGGGTGGGGTGCTTGGGTTGACGTGCGCTCCTTGCGCTGCCTGCGCTTGGCTTCCGCTTGCTCCCGGCGAAGAGACTCGAGGTGTTCGGCACCTTCCCGGATGCTTCTCCTCCACTTTGTGCGGTCTTGGGCCAGGGATTCCCAGGTGTCGGTGGGGATGTTACACTTTTTCAAGGAGGCTTTGAGGGTGTCCTTGAAGCGTTTCCTCTGCCCACCTGGGGCTCTCTTGCCGTGCCTTGCAACTTTAAAGTACCTTCAGAGGGCCAGAATATTGTTCCTCTTGAGTAGTGATTGCTGGAGCTATTCAAGGGTATTTGCTAATTCAAGGCTGAATTGTGTGCTAATGTGGCAGTTTCAGTTGGCTGTCTGAGATACCTTCTACCAGAGAAACCAATTCCATTCAATGGATTCCATTGAATGATATAAAGATAAGTTTATGTGGAGAGTGATGGGAAATGACATTTTTGGAGAATTCTCATTTGTACATCAAATGGATTGATGCATAAAACCATACAGTGACAAATAACTGTCACCGTGCTCATACTCTAGATCTGTCCTTCTAGTGTACAAATTATCTTGCTTCAAGGAGAAAATAAGACACTCTACATGAAGCTACCTGCTGTTGAGTTGACCCCAAGGAGGGGCAGTTACACCTTTGGCCCTGGCCACTGCTTTATAAGAAATAGGAACAGGGGTAGGCCATACAGCCCCTCGATCCTACTTATGGATAAGGTAGAGCTGCTGATTGGCAAATTGCCAGGTGAATGTTTAATGCGCTTATACTATATTCTAATGTGCACTATTTTTACACAGGCAATAAAACTACTTAAAACAAAAGGGTCAACACATGCAGACAAACAGCACTCACAGGACTGCAGTCCGATCATGTTCAATGTTCATGCATGAACTACATTAATTTGAAGTTCTACCCAAATAATCTGTATCCTCCAGTAACCTCTGACATCCCTCCTCACTGTTTCCATTCCCATCATCCGTGACCTCCTACAGTCGCCCTCAGATACTCCTACAGTCCCAGTCCCACTCCCCCCCTCAGATACTCCTACAGTCCCACTCCCCCCCTCAGATACTCCTACAGTCCCACTCCCCCCCCTCAGATACTCCTACAGTCCCAGTCCCACTCCCCCCCTCAGATACTACTACAGTCCCACTTCCCCCCGCAGATACTCCTACAGTCCCACTTCCCCCCGCAGATACTCCTACAGTCCCACTTCCCCCCGCAGATACTCCTACAGTCCCACTTCCCCCCCCAGATACTCCTACAGTCCCACTCCCCCCCTCAGATACTCCTACAGTCCCCCCCGTCAGATACTCCTACAGTCCCCCCCTCAGATACTCCTACAGTCCCCCCCTCAGATACTCCTACAGTCCCCCCCCTCAGATACTCCTACAGTCCCACTCCCCCCCTCAGATACTCCGACAGTCCCCCCCCCTCAGATACCCCTACAGTCCCACTCCCCCCTTCAGATACTCCTACAGTCCCCCCTCAGATACTCCTACAGTCCCCCCTCAGATACTCCTACAGTCCCCCCCCCTGAGATACTCCTACAGTCCCACTGCCCCCCCTCAGATACTCCTACAGTCCCACTCTCCCCCGCAGATACTCCTACAGTCCCACTGCCCCCCCTCAGATACTCCTACAGTCCCACTCTCCCCCGCAGATACTCCTACAGTCCCACTTCCCCCCGCAGATACTCCTACAGTCCCACTTCCCCCCGCAGATACTCCTACAGTCCCACTTCCCCCCGCAGATACTCCTACAGTCCCACTTCCCCCCGCAGATACTCCTACAGTCCCACTTCCCCCCGCAGATACTCCTACAGTCCCACTTCCCCCCCCAGATACTCCTACAGTCCCACTCCCCCCCTCAGATACTCCTTCACTCCCCCCCTCAGATACTCCTACAGTCCCCCCCTCAGATACTCCTACAGTCCCCCCCTCAGATACTCCTACAGTCCCCCCTCAGATACCCCTACACTCCCCCCCCTCAGATACTCCTACAGTCCCCCCCTCAGATACTCCTACACTCCCCCCCCCTCAGATACTCCTACAGTCCCCCCCCTCAGATACTCCTACAGTCCCCCCCCTCAGATACTCCGACAGTCCCCCCTCAGATACCCCTACAGTCCCACTCCCCCCCTCAGATACTCCTACAGTCCCACTCCCCCCCTCAGATACTCCTACAGTCCCCCCCCTCAGATACTCCTACACTCCCCCCCTCAGATACTCCTACAGTCCCCCCCTCAGATACTCCTACACTCCCCCCCTCAGATACTCCTACAGTCCCCCCCTCAGATACTCCTACAGTCCCCCCCTCAGATACTCCTACAGTCCCCCCCCTCAGATACTCCTACAGTCCCACTCCCCCCCTCAGATACTCCGACAGTCCCCCCCCCTCAGATACCCCTACAGTCCCCCCTTCAGAGACTCCTACAGTCCCCCCTCAGATACTCCTACAGTCCCCCCTCAGATACTCCTACAGTCCCCCCCCCTGAGATACTCCTACAGTCCCACTGCCCCCCCTCAGATACTCCTACAGTCCCACTCTCCCCCGCAGATACTCCTACAGTCCCACTGCCCCCCCTCAGATACTCCTACAGTCCCACTCTCCCCCGCAGATACTCCTACAGTCCCACTTCCCCCCGCAGATACTCCTACAGTCCCACTTCCCCCCGCAGATACTCCTACAGTCCCACTTCCCCCCGCAGATACTCCTACAGTCCCACTTCCCCCCCCCAGATACTCCTACAGTCCCACTCCCTGCCCCTCAGATACTCCTACAGTCCCACTCCCCCCCCTCAGATACTCCTACAGTCCCCCCCTCAGATACTCCTACAGTCCCCCCCTCAGATACTCCTACAGTCCCACTCCCTCAGATACTCCTACACTCCCCCCCCTCAGATACTCCTACAGTCCCCCCCCTCAGATACTCCTACAGTCCCCCCCTCAGATACTCCTACAGTCCCCCCTCAGATACCCCTACAGTCCCACTCCCCCCCTCAGATACTCCTACAGTCCCACTCCCCCCCTCAGATACTCCTACACTCCCCCCCCCTCAGATACTCCTACAGTCCCCCCCCTCAGATACTCCTACAGTCCCCCCCTCAGATACTCCGACAGTCCCCCCTCAGATACCCCTACAGTCCCACTCCCCCCCTCAGATACTCCTACAGTCCCCCCTCAGATACTCCTACAGTCCCCCCTCCTCAGATACTCCTACAGTCCCACTCCCCCCCTCAGATACTCCTACAGTCCCACTCCCCCCCTCAGATACTCCTACAGTCCCACTCCCCCTCTCAGATACTCCTACAGTCCCCCCCCTCAGATACTCCTACAGTCCCCCCTCCTCAGATACTCCTACAGTCCCACTCCCCCCCTCAGATACTCCTACAGTCCCACTCCCCCTCTCAGATACTCCTACAGTCCCCCCCCTCAGATACTCCTACAGTCCCCCCCTCAGATACTCCGACAGTCCCCCCCCTCAGATACCCCTACAGTCCCACTCCCCCCCTCAGATACTCCTACAGTCCCCCCTCAGATACTCCTACAGTCCCCCCCTCAGATACTCCTACAGTCCCCCCCCCTCAGATACTCCTACAGTCCCACTCCCCCCCCCTCAGATACTCCTACAGTCCCACTCCCCCCCTCAGATACTCCTACAGTCCCACTCTCCCCTCAGATACTCCTACAGTCCCACTCCCCCCTCAGATACTCCTACACTCCCCCCCTCAGATACTCCTACAGTCCCCCCCTCAGATACTCCTACAGTCCCCCCCTCAGATACTCCTACAGTCCCACTCCCCCCCTCAGATACTCCTACAGTCCCACTCGCCCCTCAGATACTCCTACAGTCCCACTCCCCCCCTCAGATACTCCTACAGTCCGACTCTTCCCCCTCCCCTCAGTCTCTCCCCAGACTAATGCCATTTCCGTGTTCTCTCCTCAGACTAATCCCAATTCTGTGCTACCTCCTCTTTCCTTTCTATATTTCCTTTCTTTCAGTTATTATCCAGTGCCTTGTTGAATGCTATACTCGAATTAACAATCAGTTTGGGTGGAGCTAAGAAATGGCAAAGGGCGGAAAACATTGGTGGGAGTTGTGTATAGGCCACCAAACAGTAGTGGTAATGTAGGGCACAATATCAATCAAGAAATTAGAAGTGCATGTAACAAGGGCAATACGGTAATCATGGCGGACTTTAATCTACATATTGACTGGGCAAATCAAATTACCACTAATGGTGTGGAGGACGAATTCTTGGAATGCATGCGAGATGGTTACCTGGATCAGTGTGGAGGAACCAACCAGGGAACAGGCTATTCTGGATCTGGTACTACGTAATGAGAAAGGGCTAATCAATAATCTTGTGGTAAAGGGGCCTTTAGGGACAAGTGACCATAATATGATTGAATTTTACATTAAGTTTGAGGGTGATGTAGTCCAATCTGAAACTACGGTCTTCAATCTAAACAGAGGAAACTACAAGGGTATGACGGACAAGTTGGCCATGGTAGATTGGGAGACTACACTAAAAGGTATGAAGGTGGACATACAATGGCTAACATTCAAGGAAATAATGCATCATTTGCAACAAACATATATTCCTCTAGGGCATAAAAACCCAAAAGGAAAAGTGATCCAACCATGGCTAACAAAAGAAATTAAAGCTTGTATTAAGTCAAAGGAGGAAGCTTATAAAGTTGCCAGAAAAAGTGGTCAGCCTGAGGATTGGGATCTTTTTAGAAATCAGCAAAGGGGGACCAAGAAATTGATAAAGAAAGGGAAAATGGAATATGAGCACAAACTAGCGAAAACTATAAAAACAGATTGTAAAAGCTTCTATAGGTATGTGAAAAGGAAAAGACTGGCGAAGGTAAATGTAGGTCCTTTACAGTCAGAGACGGGAGAATTTATAATGGGGAATGAGGAAATGGCAGAGAAATTAAATAAATACTTTGTTTCTGTCTTCACGGAGGAAGACACAAAAAACCTCCCAGAAATACGAGAAACCCAAGGGTGTGGCGAGAATGAGGAACTTAAAGAAATTATTATTAGTAAAAAAACAGTAGTAACAAAATGAATGGGACTAAAAGTCGATAAATCCCAAGGACCGGATGATCTACATCCTAGGGTTTTGAAAGAGGTGGCCATTGTGATAGTGGACGCATTGGTTGTCATCTTCCAAAATTCTATAGATTCTGGAACGGTTCCTGCAGATTGGAGGATAGCAAATGTAACCCCGCTATTTAAGAAAGGAGGGAGAGAGAACACGGGGAACTACAGACCTGTTAGCCTCACATCAGTAGTTGGGAAAATGCTGGAATCTATTATAAAGGATGCAATAACTGGGCACTTAGAAACTAATAGTAAGATTGGGCAGAGTCAACATGGATTTATGAAAGGGAAATCCTGTTTGACAAACCTATTGGAGTTCTTTGAGGATGTAACTAGTGGAGTAGACAAAGGGGAACCGGTAGATGTGGTGTATTTGGATTTTCAGAAGGCCTTCGATAAGGTCCCACACAAGAGGTTAGTGAACAAAATTAGGGCACATGGAATTGCGGGTAATATACTAGCATGGATTGAGAATTGGTTAACAGACAGAAAACAAAGAGTAGGGATAAACGGGTCTTTTTCAGGATGGCAGGCTGTGACTAGTGGGGTACCGCAAGGATCGGTGCTCGGGCCCCAGCTATTCACAATCTATATCAATGATTTGGATGAGGGGACTAAATGTAACATTTCCAAATTTGCTGATGATACAAAGCTAGGTGGCAGTGTCAGTTGCGAAGAGGACGTGAAGAGGCTTCAAGGGGATCTCAACAGGCTCAGTGAGTGGGTGAGAACATGGCAGATGGAATATAATGTGGATAAATGTGAAGTTATCCACTTTGGTAGAAAAAACAGAAAGGCAGAGTATTTCCTAAATGGTGAAAGATTGGGGAATGCAGATGCTCAAAGGGACTTGGGTGTCCTTGTACATGAGTCACTGAAAGTGAATGTGCAGGTGCAGCAAGCCATTAGGAAGGCAAATGGTATGCTGGCCTTCATTACAAGAGGATTTGAGTACAGGAGTAAAGAAGTCTTACTCCAATTATATAGGGCCTTGGTGAGACCACACCTGGAGTACTGTGTACAATTTTGGTCTCCTTACCTGAGGAAGGATATACTTGGCATAGAGGGAGTGCAACGAAGGTTCACGAAATTGATTCCTGGGATGGCAGGACTGTCGTATCAGAAGAGATTGAGTAAACTAGGCCTGTATTCTCTTGAATTCAGAAGAATGAGAGGGGATCTCATTGAAGCATGCAAAATTATTACAGGGCTTGATAGGGTGGATGCTGGGAGAATGTTTACCTTGGCTGGGGAGTCTAGAACCAGGGGCCACACCCTCAGGATAAAAGGGTAGGCCATTCAGGACTGAGATGAGAAGAAATTTCTTCACACAGAGGGTGGTGAATCTTTGGAATTCTCTACCCCAGAGGGCTGTGGAGGCTTAGTCATTGGGTATATTCAAAACAGAAGTCGATAGATTTCTGACTAGTAAAGGCATCAAGGGATATGGCGATAGGGCCGGTGAATGGAATTGAGGCAGAAGATCAGCCATGATCTCATTGAATGGCGGAGCAGGCTCGAAGGGCCGAATGGCCTACTCCTGCTCCTATTTCTTATGTTTTTATGTAACATCAATCATCACTTGTGACATAACATTTACCATTGTGTGAAAATGTTCACTCTCATCTGTCCTTTATATTTCGAGTGCTTAACTTTAGACCTGTCTTCGATGTGCCCACCAGTGGAAACAATTGACTATGTCTAGTGCTTTTATCATTTTGAACATGTTTTTCAAATGCTTCGTTGAGCTCCTCAGTTCAAGAGAAGTTTTCTTGGTTCACTGATTTTAGTAAAATAGTCAGTGCGGGTTAGTTGGTCTGCTCTATACTCGCTCTGATGTTTTCACTAATTGTACCTGCATACTAGTAACTGCTATTGAAAGCTGGAGAGGACAGTCAGATTAACAGGAGCAGATGTGTTTTTAATTCATATGGATTTCCTCTCTCAGTCCATGAAAGATGCTGCAGTTCATTCCATACAAGGAAATGATGCAGATGTAGAAATGTGATATTAACAAACCAGATTCCAGGATGTTCTTCGAGCCAGCTAAATTATGTTGGACTGAATTCCAAATACATTTTTGTATCAAATGACAGAATCAGTGCTAGTGGAATTGCTCTTTTAATATATATATTTTGAAATGATTAATTAAAATAAGCAGTGAAGTAAGCCAGAAACAGACTCCCTTTTTTGGTATTTAAAATGGTTTCCCTCAGTTACCATGCTGAAGTAGACACTTGAAGAATCTGATGAGACAAAGGGGGAGATTTTCAAGTCAGTCCCAAAACGGGCAGTGATATCACGGCCACAGTCAGAAACCCTGAACCATTTTCAGTTACATTTTACCTGCGGCACCAAATGGACGCCTACTGCAGCTTGCCAGTTAGGAGCAGTGGAAAATCGTCTGACTTCTGCACAGTGCCAACTGGTAGTGGAGGGCTTGAGGGTGAGAATGGGCTGGCAGTGGGCCTGTTGGAAGGGGAGGGGAGGGAGAACAGGCTGGCAGTGGGCCTGTTGGAGGGGAGGGAGAACGGGCTGGCAGTGGGCCTGTTGGAGGGGAGGGAGAACAGGCTGGCAGTGGGCCTGTTGGAGGGGAGGGAGAACGGGCTGGCAGTGGGCCTGTTGGAGGGGAGGGAGAACAGGCTGGCAGTGGGCCTGTTGGAGGGGAGGGAGAAGAGGCTGGCAGTGGGCCTGTTGGAGGGGAGGGGAGGGAGAACAGGCTGGCAGTGGGCCTGTTGGAGGGGAGGGAGAATGGGCTGGCAGTGGGCCTGTTGGAGGGGAGGGAGAACGGGCTGGCAGTGGGCCTGTTGGAGGGGAGGGAGAACGGGCTGGCAGTGGGCCTGTTGGAGGGGAGGGAGAACAGGCTGGCAGTGGGCCTGTTGGAGGGGAGGGAGAACGGGCTGGCAGTGGGCCTGTTGGAGGGGAGGGGAGGGAGAACAGGCTGGCAGTGGGCCTGTTGGAGGGGAGGGAGAATGGGCTGGCAGTGGGCCTGTTGGAGGGGAGGGAGAACGGGCTGGCAGTGGGCCTGTTGGAGGGGAGGGAGAACGGGCTGGCAGTGGGCCTGTTGGAGGGGAGGGAGAAGAGGCTGGCAGTGGGCCTGTTGGAGGGGAGGGGAGGGAGAACAGGCTGGCAGTGGGCCTGTTGGAGGGGAGGGAGAACAGGCTGGCAGTGGGCCTGTTGGAGGGGAGGGAGAACAGGCTGGCAGTGGGCCTGTTGGAGTGGAGGGAGAACGGGCTGGCAGTGGGCCTGTTGGAGGGGAGGGAGAACGGGCTGGCAGTGGGCCTGTTGGAGGGGAGGGAGAACGGGCTGGCAGTGGGCCTGTTGGAGGGGAGGGAGAACGGGCTGGCAGTGGGCCTGGTGGAGGGGAGGAGAACGGGCTGGCAGTGGGCCTGTTGGAGTGGAGGGGGTAGCATGACAACTTCTCATCTTACAAAAATCTTAAAAATGAAGCAGAAACTTCCATTTTTTGAGCAGCCTGTTGGAGGGGAGGGAGAACGGGCTGGCAGTGGGCCTGTTGGAGCGGAGGGAGAACGGGCTGGCAGTGGGCCTGTTGGAGGGGAGGGAGAACGGGCTGGCAGTGGGCCTGTTGGAGGGGAGGGAGAAGAGGCTGGCAGTGGGCCTGTTGGAGGGGAAGGGAGGGAGAACAGGCTGGCAGTGGGCCTGTTGGAGTGGAGGGGGTAGCATGACAACTTCTCACCTTACAAAAATCTTAAAAATGAAGCAGAAACTTCCATTTTTTGAGCAGCCTGTTGGAGGGGAGGGAGAACGGGCTGGCAGTGGGCCTGTTGGAGGGGAGGGAGAACAGGCTGGCAGTGGGCCTGTTGGAGGGGAGTTAGACTGTTCAACTCCTGAAAGAACTGTGACTGGTATACACTTCGCATGCTCCACCCATTTCTCCATACAAATTGTAATTCAGGTCCTACAAATGGCATAAGACTCCGATTTGCGTATTTAAACAGCCTCCCGCCTCTATGGGCAGGAGTGTTGAGCGCCCATTTAAAGACCTGCCTGAAAATTGAATAAAGTGGGTAAATGGCTGCACAAGGTCCCCTCCAGATTTTTCTCTGCCGGTTGCCCGGTTTTCAGGCGAGAAACAGACAGCTGGTAGATGGAAATGGTCCCCAGGTTTTAAATTTATCTTGCTATATGAGGCATTATTCAGCATTAACTTTGAGTGTATTGCTACTTTTACACTTTAGAGCTATGGTTTAGTTAGAATTTTTTAAGATTTCATGTAATATTAGACAAAGCCAATTTTCCATGTTACTATGGATGGATGCGGGTGGGTGGGTATAAATGTATTTCCGCTCCCCCACACATTACCAGTTCTGTTGGTCAGGTTTGTGAGTGAAACCACTCCAGCTCATCACTTTGTGCTTTCTATTCCCCCGTCCTTTCCAACCTCTCTCTCCCATGAGGCCTATCTCCTGCTCCCTTAATCCTCTCCCCGCTCCACTCCTGATTACTTATTCTTCTGGGCCCCATGTCAACCGACATTGTTAACAGTATCCTTTCCTCTCGTACTGCCTCCCCCCCTTCAAAGCCTGCTTTTAAAAGTCTTCTCAGATCCCATTTTTTTGACCTAGCCTTCAGTAATCTCTTCCTAAATTTATGGATTGGCGTCCTTTCCTCTTTTCATTTATCTATGAAGCACCTTGGGTCAATGTGTACATTAAAGTTGTTGTATAAATACAAATTGTTGTTCTGCAGCCAATTGTATGGTATTGCCATTCTCTGTCTCCTTACACTGTTCCAGTTCTGGAGCAGTTTAAAGCAGCAGCTGCAATAATGTGCTCATATTAGTGCAATGCATCCACAATGTTTTAGCACTTCAGACTTTGGAAATAAATGTATTTATTTATTAAGTTACCATTAGATTTTAATGGCCATTGGAAGTAACCATTTACAGCGAGCTCACAGACTGTAAATTGTTAATGGCAGGCTAGCGTCAGTGATTATTACAAACAGAAGAGGATCAGTTCAGCTCTTCATTCTACATTTGTAGGCACAAAGATTGTGCAGTGGATTCGGTATTTGTACTCTAAATATCCTGTGGGCCTATTAATGGTGTGCAAAAGTGGAACAGTATGAGGAGAAAAAACAGTGCGAGTGTAAATTCAACATCTGTCATCAGTCGCACAGACACAATGTCAAATGATTCATAATTTCCATTGCGTTAGGTATTTGTTCTAATGAGGATTAATATTTATTAACGTACTATTTTTAAACAGAAGTTAACCAAGCGCACAGCCTTCATTTGCTGAGCTTTCACTATTGCTTCTGTTAGCATGGTAACTGGTTTCTCTGACTTATTAATCTCCTCCAGAGGAACTTGTGGAGATAGTTGACTGCTGTCTGAGGCACAGTGCTCCTGCTGCCAGCAACACATTATTAATTTAAAGGCAATGCCCTCCTCTGACAGCACTCAGGATCCAAATTCTCTTTGGTCTCCGGAGTTACCATCAAAGACAACACAAAGTTATAGGCATCTAGTGAGCTCAGGAACACTGTGGCCAAGGAAACCACCTTGAGCCTCTGACTTCTCCCATGCTATAGGATTTCTAATTACACGTGAAAATGGCCAATAAAGAGCTGGTGTAAATTTGGAGAAACCTACCTTATTGAGTGCTACACTCCAGAATACTGAATGAACTGGTTACAGTGCAGCAGATGGTCATTTTTTTAAGTTTGGGTTGTAGGCGTCACTGAAGAGAGGAATTATTTTTGTTTATCAAAACTATTGATTTTTTATATTCACATAGCATTTCATATATTTTTGTTTTTTGAAGTATCCTTGTACAATCAGTATAAAATGTAACGCTGCAATGGAATTACATTGCTGAGGTACCAGTGACTCATGCAGGTCGGCTCAGGATGAGAAATTGGCCTCATCTAGCATATATAAAAAAATCATACATCTGCATGTATCTCTTGTCGTCAAAACTTCACTTGCATTTGTCACATTTTTGTCAGACTTTTTTGTCACTTTTTCTATTATAAATTCCTTTGTCCATACTTATAATTCAAATCGCCTCTGTAAAATTGTCACACTGCAATTACACCTTCCCAGCAGTGGCGGCGCCGTCGTTAGTCCGTTTTGTATCTCTCAGCTCTTCTGCCTTTACTACAGAGAAATTACTCTGCTCCAAACAACTACTTCTCTGCTTCCCAAATTGCATAAGTTTAGCTATCTCCCTGGCCAATATTTATCCCTCAACCAACATCATTAAATATAGATTATGCATAGACTATTGAGATAACAACAATTATCTCATTGCTGTTGGCTGGGACATTGCTGTGTGCAAATTTGATGTTGTGTTTCCAACCGTGACTGCACTTCAAAAGTACTTAATTGGCTGTAAAGCTCATTGGGAATTCCTGAGGCCATGAAAGGCACTTATAGGAATGTAAGACTTTCTTTGTTATATAAATAATGATATAAAATCAAAGTATTGTATAAAAATAAGGACAGAATGTATGACTTTAACAACAGCTACAACTTGCATTTATATAGCGCCATTAACATTATAAAACATCCCAAGGCATTTTACAGGAGCATTATCAGACAAAAATTGACACCGAGCCAAAGAAAAAAACATTTGGACAGGTGACCAAAAGCAGAGGGGTAGCATGTAGATGAGAAACTGGAGAGAGCCAAGGATAGACCCTGGGGAAATCCAGATGTAACGGTGCAGAAGCGGGAAGAGAAGCCATTGCAGGAGATTCTTTGGCTGCGACTGGATAGATAACAGTGGAACCAGGCAAGTGCAGTCCCAACCAGCTGGACAACGGAGGAGAGCTGTTGGAGGAGGATGGTGTGGTTAACCGTGTCAAAGGCTGCAGGCAGGTCGAGAAGGATGAGGAGGGATAGTTTACTACAGTCACAGTCACACAGGATGTCATTTGTGACTCTGATGAGCCGCTTCGGTACTGCGGCAGGGGCTAAAACATGATTGGAGAGGCTCAAACATGGAGTTGCGGGAAAGATGGGTATGGATTTGGAAGGAATTTGGAGAGGAAAGGGAGGTTGGAGATGGGGTGATAGTTTGCAAGGACAGAGAGGTCAAGGGTGGGTTTTGTGAGGATGACAACATACTTAAAACGGAGGATGACTTTTACCTGAGGAGAGGGAACCGTTTACCATATCAGCTACCATGGGGGCCAGGAAGGGAAATTGGGTGGTTCAGCAGTTAAGTGGGAATAGGGTCGAGAGAGCAGGAGGTGGGTCTCCTGGACAAAATGAGATCGGAGAGCACATGAGGGGAGAGGAGAGAAACATGCGAGTTTAGGGCTAGGGCAGGGGGAACAATGGGGGAAGTTTGGTTTGGTGGGCATGGGGAAGGGACGGATGCAGCAAAGGCAGCTGAACAGATGGTCTCAATCTTAGTGACAAAGCAGTTCATGAGATCCTCGCACTTGTTGGAGGTGAGGGTGGAGGGGGCAGGGGAGAGGGGTTTAAGAAGACGGTTTGTAGTGGAGAAAAGAAGCTAAGGGTTATCTTTGTTCTTGGAATAGTGAGCAGTGTTGGCAGATAGCCCAATAGTGCTTTATGTGGTCCAGCCAGATGGCGATGACGGGCTAAACCAGTTGTGCGCTATAAACATTCAAATCTGTGTCCCTTGGACTTAAGGGAGTGAAAATGGGGGCGTATCAACTGGAACAACCAGAGTGGGAGAGAGTAAGGGGGAAAAATTCGGTTGCTTGGCGCCTCCTGTTAGCACCTCCGGGGGTGCTAACGGGGCGCTAGGAAGTTAGCGCCCGAGCGCGGCGATTTTAGCGGCACTCACGAAATTGACCAGACATTTTGCGGCGGCGCTAAATACTACCGCCACGATCTCCTGCACCCACAGATCATGATGTCAGTCAAGCGTGTAACACCCCGGTAGCGCCCCAGACCGGATATTGAGTTGCGCCCCCTGCCTTAGCGCCTGCCGCTAGCAACGACAGGTAGAGGGGAACGTTTTCAAGTCGGACAGGGGCTGGGGGAGCGCTATTTAAAGGCGGGCGCTTCCTGCCTTTTCTTGTCGGCAAAATCTTTGGTTTTAACGCTGTCCTGAGGAGTTTTGGCCCTCAGCACCACTTTTGAGGTTCCTAAGTGCCGAGCTCTTTCCCTGGGCCTATCCATTAGTGCTTCCAACACAATTGCTTTTGAGGTCTCTCCAGGCCGAGATTCAAGGCTGCAATGAGCAGGGTGCGGCTGGCCAGCAAGATGGCCCCTCCCCTTTAAGAATTGGACGACGCCGGTCTGTCTGGCTTCCATGGTAATTGGCATTGCCTGAGCTTCGGTAGCGTTCTGAGGTAGCGCCTCGCTCCTCGACGTTAGCACCTTAAGAGAGGTGTGTAGCGCCTGATTTAGCGCTCAAATCACCTCCAGGGGCGATAAAGGCGAATGTTGTAGTCGGAGGCGATAATTAGCGCTGGGCGCTAAACTTTGCGCTCGGCCGATAATAGCGCCCCAAACGGGACGATACCGAATTTCTCCCCCTAAGGGTTTTGCTGGGAACAGGGGCATCAAAGGTGTAGGTGCGGGTGTGATTGAGCAGATCGGTAGCTGCAGAATTATCGTGGTGAATGCGAGGCCAAAGGCTAGACAATTGGGAGTTTTAAAGTGCTATTGTAATGGGGACTGAATTATGTCTGCGCACCCTGGCCCAATCAGACCTACCCTCCAGCCCTGCTTCATTTTCACTTGGTCTTGACTCCCCATGTGTATTCCCACGTGAGACCGGCATGTTAGCTGATATTGATAACGGCTCCCTCTCCTCAGGTACTGTGCCCCTCCCCTGTAAATCTGCTGTCATCACCCCCTCCTCAAAAACCCACCCTTGACCCCTCAGTCCTTGCAAATTACGGCCCCATCTCCAACCTGCCTTTCCTCTCCAAAGTCCTTGAAAGTGTTGCCGTCTCCCAAATCCGAGCTCATCTTTCCCACAACTCTATGTTTGAACCTCTCCAATCAGGTTTCCGCCCCTGCCGCAGTACTGAGCCTGCCCTTAACAAAGTCACAAATGACATTCTCTGTGACTGTGACCATCGTGCACTTTCCATCCTCATTCTTCTCCACCTGCCTGCAGCCTTTGACACAGTTAACCACACCATCCTCCTCCAACGCCTCTCCTCCGTTGTCCAGTTGGATGGATCTGCACTCACCTGGTTCTATTTTTATCTATCCAGTCGTGGTCAGAGAATCACCTGCAATGGCTTCTCTTCCTGCTCTTGCACCGTTACCTCTGGAATTCCCCCAAGGATCTATCCTATTTCTCATCTACATGCTGCCTCTCAGCAACATCATCCGAAAATACAATGTCAGGTTCAATGCATACGCTGACGACACACAGCTTTACCTCAGCACCACCTCTCTCGACCCCTCCATTGTCTCTCATTTATCACACTACTTGTCAGACTTCCAGTACTGGATGAGCAGAAATTTCCTCCAACTAAATATTGGGAAAACTGAAGCCATAGACCGGAATTTTCTGGGGTCTGTGCGGGCGGGAATGGAGGCGAGTCGGGTGGAAAAGTTGATATTTTTTGGAGCAGGTCGGAAACCCGCCGTCATCCCGCCCCCACGTGCCTTTCCCTTGGGCACACTTGCTGGCGCGGCAATGACCAGACCAGCAGAGGCGGGCGACCTAATTGAAATCATAACCTTGTTTTCAGACAGTTAAGAGCCTTTATCCCCCTACATTTTAAATTTACCTGCATGGCCACGGGAACCACACTGCTCGGGAACCACGTCTGTCAACCTGAGGCAGGAGTTGAATGGCCATTGCTCTAGCTGATTAGTTGACAGCATGAAATGTACTATAATAACATAAGAAAAAGGAGTTAGAGTAGGCCATTTGGCCCTTCGAGCCATTTAACAAGATCATGGCTGATCTTCGACCTCACCTCCACCTTCCCGTACTATCCCCATATCCCTTAATTCCCTTAGTTCCCCAAAATTTATCGACCTCTGTCTTGAATATACTCAACAACTGAGCATCCACAGCTCTCTGGGGTAGAGAATTCCAAAGATTCACAACCCTTTGAGTGAAGAAATTTCTTCTCATCTCAGTCCTAAATGGCCGACCCCTTATTCTGAAACTGCGACCCCGTGTTCCAAGAGCCCTGTTCTTCTTCTCTTCTTAGGCAGTCCCTCAGAACTGAAGATGACTTGCTTCCACATTAAAAATGAGTTCTCAGGTGACTGATGAGTCCAATGCGGGACCTACAGTCTCTGTCACAGGTGGGGCAGACGATGGTTGAAGGGGCGGCTGGGTGGGGTGCTTGGGTTGACGTGCGCTCCTTCCGCTGTTTGCGCTTGGCTTCCGCTTGCTCCCGGCGAAGAGACTCGAGGTATTCGGCGCCTTCCCGGATGCTTCTCCTCCACTTTGTACAGTCTTGGGCCAGGGATTCCCAGGTGTCGGTGGGGATGTTGCACTTTTTCAAGGAGGCTTTGAGGGTGTCCTTGAAGCGTTTCCTCTGCCCACCTGGGGCTCTCTTGCCGTGTTGGAGCTCCAAGTAGAGCGCTGTTTTGGGAGTCTTGTATCGGGCATGCGGACGATGTGACCCGTCCATCAGAGCTGAGCGAGCGTGGTCAAAGCTTCAATGCTGGGGATGTTGGCCTGAGCGAGAACACTGACGTTGGTGTGCCTATCCTGCCAATGGATTTGCAGGATCTTGCAGAGGCAGCATTGGTGGTACCTCTCCAGTGCTTTGAGGTGCCTGCTGTACATGGTCCATGTCTCTGAGGCATACAGGAGGGCGGGTATCACTACTGCTCTGTAGACCATGAACTTGGTGCCGGGTTTGAGGTCCTGGTCTACAAACACTCTCTTCCTCAGGCGACCGAAGGCTGCACCAGCACACTGAAGGCGGCGTTGGACTTCGTCATCGACATCTGCCCTTGTTGACAGTAGGCTCCCGAGGTATGGAAAGTGGTCCACGTTGTCCAAGGCCTTGTCATGGATTTTGATAATCGGGGGGCAGTACTGTGTGGCAGGGGCAGGTTGGTAGAGGACCTTTGTCTTACGAATGTTTAGTGTAAGGCCCATGCTCTCGTACGCTTCGGTGAAGGTGTTAACGATGGTTTGGAGTTCAACCTCCGAGTGTGCGCAGACGCAAGCGTCATCTGCATACTGTAATTCGACGACAGAGGAAGGGATGACCTTGAATCTGGACTGGAGGCGACGGAGGTTGAACAGTTTCCCATTTGTTCTGTAAATTAGCTCCACTCCAGCGGGGAGCTTACTGAGGGTGAGATGGAGCATTGCCGCAAGGAAGATCGAGAAGAGCGTTGGTGCGATGACACAGCCTTGCTTGACCCCGGTCCGTACATGAATTGGGTCTGTGGTGGAACCGTTGGACAGGATCACGGCTTGCATGTTGTCGTGAAGCAGGCGGAGGATGGTGACAAACTTTTGAGGGCAGCCGAATTTGAGGAGGACATCCATAATCCCTCACAGTTGACAGTGTCAAAGGCCTTTGTGAGGTCAAAGAAGGCCATGTACAGCGGTTGGTGCTGCTCCCTGCATTTCTCTTGTAATTGGCGCGTGGTGAAGATCATGTCCATTGTGCCCATTAGTGGGCGGAATCCGCATTGCGACTCTGGGAGGAGCTCTTCAGCCACTGGGAGAAGGCGATTGAGGAGGATTCTTGCGATGACTTTCCCTGTGGCAGACAGCAGGGAAACTCCTCTGTAATTACCGCAATCGGACTTGTCACCTTTCTTGAAGATGGTCACAATTACGGTGTCTCTGAGATCCCCTGGCATGCTCTCCTCCTTCCAGATAAGAGAAATTAGTTCATGAATTCGCGCCAGTCGTGCTTCTCCGCCATGCTTTAGCGCCTCGGCAGGGATTCCATCTGCTCCTGAGGCCTTGTTGTTCTTCAGTTGTCGGATGGCCTTTTCAACCTCTAAGAGGTGGGATAGGCTGTTAAGGCCCTTAACAAGCACTAAATTGCCTCTATAATGCCATTTTGAAAGGCCTTTGTGATTTTAACCCTTTTTCTACATGAAGCACGCCTGTTCTGAACCACGAATGTGAAACCTACCTGGCTGGCTGGCTATCTGATCTGATCTGATCTGATCTGAGAGTGGTGGTGAAGGGGAGACATATCTGGGAGTGGTGGTGCAAAAATATCTGGGAGCAGACTTAGGGCTGCTGCTGCTCATTTTGCATCCAGGTCCTCTCACAGCAAAGGCCAGGCAGTCTTTGCAGACCTTCAATGCAGCAGCAATGATGACATCATCAGAGGCAACTTTCAGACTGAAAACACTAATTGGTTCATGGGTTCCTACATGCTGGAACTCAATTGCCCAATTAGGTGAAAATCGCATCAATCTCCCACATCCAATTGTAGTCGAGTGGATAACACGAAAAGTGGATGACACGACCCCAACCCGCCCCAGTATCAAAATCCAGCCCTCTGTGTCTCTGCATCAGCTGTCAGATCTGTGGCCCTGTTACCACGTCCCTAACAATACATTCTAGCATTTTGCCTACTACTGAAGTCAGGCTAATTGGCCTATAGTTTCCTGTTTCTTCTTTTCCTCCTTTCTTAAATAGCAAGGTTATGTTTGCTACCTTCCAATCATTGGGGACTGTTGTAGAATCTAGGGAATTCTGGAAGATTAATACCAGTGCATCCACTATCTCTGCAGCTATCTCTTTTACAACCCTAGGATGCAGGTCGTCAGCTCCAGGGGATTTGTCACCACTTAGTCCCATTAATTTCTCCAGTATGTCTTTGCTTATACTGATTTCTTTAAGTTCCTCATTCTCTCTAGACCCTTGGTTCCCCGTTATTTCGGGAATGTTTTTTATGTCTTCTACCGCAAAAACAGATACCAAGTATTTGTTAAATGTCTCTGCCATTTCCTTATTGCCATTATAATTTCTCCTGCCTCTGCCTCTAATGGGCCCACGTTTACTTTCACTAATCTCTTCCTATTTACATACCTATAGGAACGTTTACAATCTTTTTATGTCTCTTGCTAATTTACTCTCATATTCTTTTTTCTCTTTCGTTATCAATTTCTTGGTCCTCCTTTGCTGTATTCTAAAATCCTCCCAATCCTCAGGCTTACTACTCTTTTTGGCAACATTATAAGCCTCTTCCTTTGATCTAATACTATCTTTAACTCCACATCATATCTTTAACTTCTCTTGTTAGCCACGGTTGGAACACTTTTCCTGTGGTGTTTTTGTGCCTTAAAGGAATGTATATTTGTTGTAAATTATGTATTAATTCTTTAAATGCTAGCCATTGCTTGTTTACCGTCATATCTTTTAATGTAATTTCCCAATCCACCTTAGCCAACTCGCCCCTCATACCTACGTAGTTGCTTTGTTTATTTTTAAGACGTGAGTTTCGGACTTAACTAAATCACTTTCAAACTCAGTATAAAATGTTATCATATTATGGTCACTCTTCCCTAAAGTCCCCTTTACTACAAGGTTATTCATTAACCCTTTCTCATTGCACAATACTAGATCAAAAATAGCCTGTTCCCTAGTCGGTTTCTCAACATACTGATCTAGAAAACTATCTTGTAGATTAAAGTCCCCCATGATTACTGTATTACCCTTGTTACATGTGCCTCTAATCTCCTGATTTATACTCTGCCCTACATTAGAACTACTGTTTGGAGGCCTATAAACAACTCCCACCAATGTTTTCGGCCCCTTTCTGTTTCTTAGCTCCACCCAAACTGATTCTACTTCTTGATTTTCTGAGCTAAGATCCTTTCTCTCTACTGTCTTTATCCCATCCTTTATTATCAGGGCTACCCCTCCTCCTTTTCCATTTTGCCTATCTCTTCTAAAAGTTAAGTATCCTGGAATATTTAGTTCCCAACCTTGGTCACTTTGCAACCACATCTCCGTAATGGCTATTAGATCAAACCTGTTAATTTCTATCTGCGCTATTAATTCATCTATTTTGTTGCGAATGCTTTGCGCATTCAGATATAGTGCCTTTAGCTTTGACTTTTTTCTATTTTTTCCCTGATGTCACCTTAGTCACTCTCTCTGTCCCTTCCTGACCCACTCTGCTTATTTTTACCCAAAACTCTGCTCTGCTCTATAGCCTTGATATTTCTCTTGCTGCTTTTAAATTTACTCTTTCCTGAATCCTCCCCACCCCCCCCCCCCCGCATTAGTTTAAAGCCCTGTCTACTTGCCCTAGTTATTCGGTTCGCCAGGACACTGGTTCCAGTGGTTAAGTGGAGCCCATCCCAACGGAACAGCTCCTTCTTTCCCCAGTACTGGTGCCAGTGGCCCATGAATCGAAACCGCTTCCTCCCACACCACTCTTTCAGCCACGCATTTAACCTTCTAATCTGCATATCCCTATGCTAATTGGCACGTGGCTCAGGTAACAATCCAGAGATTATTACCTTTGAGGTTCTGCTTTTTAATTTGGACCCCAACTCCTCAAACTCTCCATCCAGTGTCACCTCATTGGAAGAACCTCTCTCACCATTGACAGATTGCTTCTGTCATCTCTACTTCACCTGCCATCTATTCCATCAACATGGGTGCCGTTTATATTGTCTCACCTTGGTCCTTAGAATCTGACCAAAATGAGCCCTAACACCAGCAGCAGCAGGCACACCAGCAGCACCAACAACAACACCACCAACCTTCTCCGCAATCACTTGATGCTGCACAGGACAGAGGGCATCAGCACCCGAGCACATTGCTGCCAAGGTTGGGCTTATCATGCCCAGATTTACTTAACTTGACGCTGTACACCCATATAGCTGCCACATGATGCGCCAGGTTGGCACCACCCCACACCAACAACATATAGCATCCCTGCAATGACCAAACCATTCCTTTCACACTCAGCACCATGGCGGGGGTACCGTTATGTCTCTCAACTGCAACTCACTAAGCCACTTCCAAAGGTGCATACAAATGTGTCCAAGACAGGAAAGTGTTGAAAATAAAGAATTTTATGTTTGACAGCACATTAACGGAAACTTTACATAAACTTTAGAAAAAAACACCCAAGCGGCTATCCTTGTGAATCTTTCATCTTTCTCTTCCGTGTGCTTCTACGAGGTGCTAGCCCTGTGGCTTCAGCACAGGTAGATGCAACCTGCTCACTGCCCTGCTGCCAAGGAACTGGAGAGCACCTTGCTGCACATCAGTGGGGCCATGAGGACCCATGTCTACGCTAACATCCCTCCTAGAGAGGAGGTGTATGAGCCTCTGCCATCTATTCTCCATACACAGACATCTATCCTTCATAGAGAGCCACCTATTCTCCATAGAGACCATGTGCTCCTATGAGTGGCGCATTAGGTGGCCATCCTATCCATGGAGGAGCCTACGGTCGCCATCGCCTGCGACACGGTGGTACTCATGTTGGAGATGGACTCCTCCATTCTCTGAACATTTGCAGACATCGCGCTCGCAAAACCTGTCAGAGCCCCCTGCACTTCTTCCTGCACCTCCAGGATCGCCCTGTTTCTGGATGGCCCCCGAAGCTCAGCGTCTGCATGCAGCTGAGCAGAGCTAGCAGCGTCCTGCGCCCTCCAGCAAGGACTTTCCACTGCTGTCTCTGTCTCCACCATATGCTCTGGCGCACTTGTGAGTTGTGAGACACCAGGTGACAACACTACTCTATCTCGCGTGAAACCTACCCAGGTGTGCATATCTGCGCTGATGCTGGGTGAGCCGTCTTCCTCTTCCTCCTGGACAGTGGGGGGCGGGGGCCTCTTCATGGACCTGTGGGAGAGTAGAGAGATGAGTTAGATATGTCATATGAAGAATGGCTACAGATACCATTAAGCATATGATGACCATTCACTAGCTGCTGACATCAGTCCCCATATGAGTGACTGATGTATGCCATTTAGCTTCACTCCACGTGATGTCAAGAAATGGCTGAGCGCACTGGATACAGCAAAGGCTATGGGCCCCAACAACATCCCAGCTGTCGTGCTGAAGACTTGTGTTCCAGAACTAGTCGCGCCTCTGGCCAAGCTGTTCCAGTACAGCTACAACACTGGCATCTATCCAACGATGTGGAAAACTGCCCAGGTATGTCCTGCTCAAAAAAAGCAGGACAAATCCAATCCGGCCAATTACTGCCCCATCAGTCTACTCTCAATCATCAGCAAAGTGATGGAAGGTGTCATCGACACTGCTATCAAGTGGCACTTACTCACCAATAACCTGTTCACTGATGCCCAGTTTGGGTTCTGCCAAGACCACTCGGCTCCCGACCTCATTACAGCCTTGGTCCAAACATGGACAAAGGAGCTGAATTTCAGAGGTGAGGTGAGAGTGACTGCCCTTGACATCAAGGCAGCATTTAACCGAGTGTGGCATCAAGGAGCCCTAGTAAAACTGAAGTCAATGGGAATCGGGGGGGAAAACTCTCCATTGGCTGGAGTCATACCTAGCTCAAAGGAAGATGGTTGTGGTGGTTGAAGGTCAATCATCACAGTCCCAGGACATCGCTGCAGGAGTTCCTCAGGGCAGTGTCCTAGGCCCAACCATCTTCAGCTGCTTCATCAATGACCTTCCTTCCAACGCAAGGTCAGAAATGGGGATGTTCACTGATAACTGCACAGTGTTCAGTGCCATTCACAACTCCTCAGATAATGAAGCAGTCTATGCCCGCATGCAACAAGACTTGGAAGACATTCAGGCTTGGGCTGATAAGTGGCAAGTAACATTCACGCCACACAAGTGCCAGGCAATGACTATCTCCAACAAACGAGAGTCTAACCACCGCCCCTTTACATTCAACGGCATTACCATCACCAAATGTCCCACCATCAACATCCTGGTGGGTCACCATTGACCAGAAACTTAACTGGACCAGCCACATAAATACTGTGGCAACAAGAGCAGGTCAGAGGCTAGGTATTCTGCAGCGAGTGTCTCACCTCCTGATTACCCAAAGCCTTTCCACCGTCTACAAGGCACAGGTAAGGAGTGTGATGGAATACTCTCCACTTGCCTGGATGAGTGCAGCTCCAACAACACTCAGGAAGCTCGACACCATCCAGGACAAAGCAGCCCGCTTGATTGGCTCCCCATGCATCATCTTAAACATTCACTCCCTCCACCACCGGTGTACCGTGGCTGCAGTGTGTACCATCTACAAGATGCACTGCAGCAACTCGCCAATGCTTCTTCGGCAGCACCTCCCAATCCCGCAACCACCACCACCTTCTCAAGGGTAACTAGGGATGGGAAATAAATGCTGGCCTTGCCAGCGACGCCCACATCCCATGAACAAATAAAGAAAAAGCTGTATGATATGTAATTCAGCCATTTAATTGGGCTGGGTAACGACGTCACCCGACCTGCACCATTTAATTGGGCTGGGTAATAACGTCACCCGACCTGCACCATTTAATTAGGCTGGGTAACAACGTCACCCGACCTGCACCATTTAATTGGGCTGGGTAACGACGTCACCCGACCTGCACCATTTAATTGGGCTGGGTAACGACGTCACCCGACCTGCACCATTTAATTGGGCTGGGTAACAACGTCACCCGACCTGCACCATTTAATTGGGCTGGGTAACAACGTCACCCGACCTGCACCATTTAATTAGGCTGGGTAACGACGTCACCCGACCTGCACCATTTAATTGGGCTGGGTAATAACGTCACCCGACCTGCACCATTTAATTAGGCTGGGTAACAACGTCACCCGACCTGCACCATTTAATTGGGCTGGGTAACGACGTCACCCGACCTGCACCATTTAATTGGGCTGGGTAACGACGTCACCCGACCTGCACCATTTAATTGGGCTGGGCGAGCTTAATAGGTCCTATTAATGTAAAGTTGTTATATGGAGTGGGATGGAGCCAGTAACGGGGTCGCGACCCGACATAGCCACCATCTGCACCGGACCCGCCCAGGTAAAAAAAATTCCGGCCATTGTCTTCGGTTCACGCCACAAACTCCGTTCCCTAGCCACTGACTCCATTCCTCTCACTGGCCACTGTCTGAGGCTGAACCACACTGTTCGCAACCTTGGTGTCATATTTGATCCTGAAATGAGCTTCTGACCACAGATGCGCAGCATAACTAAGACCGCCTATTTCCACCTCTGTAACGTCGTCCGTCTCCGCCCCTGCTTCAGCTCATCTGCTGCTGAAACCCTCATCCATGCCGTTGTTACCTCTAGACTTGACTATTCCAACACACTCCTGGCTGGCCTCCCACCTTGCACCCTCTGTAAACTTGAGGTCATCCAAAACTCGGCTGCCCGTGTCCTAACTCACACCAAGTTCCGTTCACCCATCACACCTGTGCTCGCTGACCTACATTGGCTCCCGGTCCAGCAACACCTCGATTTTAAAATTCTCATCCTTGTTTTCAAATCCCTCCATGGCCTCGCCCCGCCCTATCTCTGTAACCTCCTTCAGCCCCTCAACGTCCCCCCCCCGAGATATCTGAGATATCTGCACTTCTCTAATTCTGCCCTCTTGCGCATCCCCAATTTCAATTGCTCTACCATTGGTAGCCGTGCCTTCAGCTGCCAAGGCCCTAAGCTCTGGAATTCCCTCCCTAAACCTCTCCGCCTCTCTACCTCTCTCTCATCCTTTAAGACGCTCTTTAAAACCTACCTCTTTGAACAAGCTTTTGGTTATCTGTCCTAATATCTCCTTATGTGTGTGGCTTGGTGTTCGATAACGCTCCTGTGAAGTGTTTTGGGACATTTTACTACGTTAAAGGCTCTATATAAATGTAAGTTGTTGTAAATATTAAAATTCGTATGCAGGTTGCTTGAAAAATTGAAAACTACTTTGTAAATATTTCCATCAAAGATTGTCTTGTTAAAATTTCAATAACTACCCATGTCATTCCCCTTTGATGGCAGTGGATGGAGCTCAAATTATTCATCACATGCACGTCATGGTTGACTGCCACACCACAATGTTATTTCCCCCCACGCCCCACAAATCATTCAAAATGATTTCTGGAAAAATTTTCGGCTACCTATTTTTCCCTCGGTATTTGAAATTTCTAATACCCAAAATAGGGTTTTCAATAAAATTCAAAAAATGAAATATTTCACAACAATCTGATTCAATTGATCCAGTTAATTGTATATTAGAGCCGTCATGAGTAGTTTTACATGAAAGCTTCAGCCTCTCCCAAATTCTCTCCAAGCCTTGGATTTGATATTTTTGCCCAGAAATGTGATTCTGTTAGCTGAATGCACTTTGTGCAGTCTGAGCATTTGCAGTGCACCGACCTTCCCAGGATGCACCAATAGCATTTCATCAGCTGAACTGCTAGAATATTTTTCTTTAGATTTTAGCTAAATTTCTGCTCATTTTTTTTTCAAAATTATGGGAAGAAAAACTAGAGGACAATTTTTTTTAAATTTTAAAGTTTATTTTACCTTTTTTTATAAGAGAGATACGTGACCGAGTTTACTTATTACATGCCTGTTGTAGCATTTGTCTTATGTTCTGTAAACTTCAGAAAACATATTAGCTGGGAGAGAAAGAGACAGCGCTCCCCGCAACTTCATGTGTAAACGGGATCCTGGCGAACTTCTGCCAATGTTACGAGAGCAGAGTGGGAAATGTTCTGAGGAAATTCACCCCCAGTGTCTTTCTTCATCTTAATTTTAGTTATTTTCTTCAAAAAAAAATTGAAGCCTCTGATTATTTTGATGACAGATAGAAAATGTAATCATTCTAATTACTGAGACCATTGAGGCAGAGAAAGGCAAAGTATCTTTCCCAAATAATAACAGAAAATGCTGGAAACACTCAGCAGGTCAGGTAGCATCGTGGAGAGAGAAACAGAGTTAACGTTTCGGGTCGATGACCCTTCGCCAGAACTGGTAAAGGTTAGAGAAGTAACAGATTTTTAAGCAAGTGTGGGGCAGGGACAGGGAGGAGGGGAGGAAAGAACAAAAGGGAAGGTCTGTGATAGGATGGAAGGCAGGAGAGATTAAAAGACAAAAGGGATGATGGTGCAAGGCAAAAGGAATGGTAATGAGACAAGTTAAGAAACAAAAGATGACTAGATGAGGTGTAAATGGCGATGGCAGAATCATCAACAGCTGCCATGTGAGAAAAAAAAGGGGGGGAAATAATATAGGGGCCAAGGTTATAGTCTGAAATTGTTGAACTCGATGTTGAGTCCAGAAGACTGTAAAGTACCTAATCGAAAGATGAGGTGCTGTTCCTCGAGCTTACGTTGGAATAGTGCAAGAGGCCGAGGACGGAGAGATCAGAGTGGGAGTGGAGCGGAGAATTCAAGTGACAGGTGACCGGAAGCTCGGGGTCATGCTTACGGACTGAACAAAGGTGTTCCGCAAAGCGGTCACCCAATCTGCGTTTGGTCTCCCCAACCGTGAATAGCAAATACAGTATACTAAATTGTGAGAAGTACAAGTAAATTGCTGTTTCACCTGGAAGGAGTGTTTGGGGCCCTGGATAGTGGGAAGGGAAGAGGTAAAAGGGCAGGTGTTGCATCTCCTGCGCTAGCACTGGAAGGTACTGTGGAAAGGGGAAGGGGTGTTGGGGGTGATAGAAGAGTGGACTAGGGTGTCGCGGAGGGAGCGGTCCCTTCGAAATGCTGAAAGGGGGGTGGGGAGGGGAAGATGTGTTTGGTGGTGGTATCACGCCGGAGGTGGCGGAAATGGCGGAGGATGATCCGTTGAATGTGGAGGCTGTTGGGGTGAAAAGTGAGGACAAGGGGAACGTGGTTCTGGGAGGGAGGGGAATGGGTGAGAGCAGAAGTGCGGGAAATGGAACAGACACGGTCGAGGGCCATGTCAACCACGGTAGAGGGGAATCCTCGGTTGAGGAAAAAGGAAGTATCTTTCCTCGTCGTTATTTAGTTTACTTTCTTAAAACACAAGTAAGTTAAATTATGAAAGTAAATAAAGTCTCTGAGGAAATTAAAGGGAGGGGAGGCACCCTCCTTTGGGAGTAGTGAGGTGTGATTGGATGCAGGGCTATGAGTTAGACAAGTGATACCGGAGCAAAGGGGAGGGCAGGATACAGGGCTTGAGGGAAGAGGTAAGGGTAGTGTTGGGAGTGAGGGGTGGCAGGAAGGGAAGGAGTAGCGGGATGGCAAAGGGGTAGGGGACACATAGGAGTGAGGGTGTGTGGAAAGTGCAAATGATGGAGGAAGGGGATGGGAAAGGGAGCTGCTGAGGACCTCATTTTCCCTGCAATTCCAACCAGAAAATGCAGCCAGCAGCTGTTCAAGTTCTTTTCTCCAGAACACCATGCCATTCAATACCTCCCACCTTAAAGGAAAGAAAAGGAAGCGAGTGAGAAGCAGAAGAGGACAGTGAAAGCTGCAAAAATGAGTTAGGGAGAGGGAAGCAGAAAAGGAGAGAGGCAGAATAGAAAAAATAGAGAGAAACAGCACAAGTCACCTGGCTGGTTTTCGCTTCATTTTACCTTCTCAGTAGGTAAGTTTTTTATTTATTTAATAATATATTAATAATTTTAAGCCTCTTGCTGCTTCCCCATCTATGCCCCACTCCTATCAAACTCCCAGCTGGTTTTCTGTATCCTTTGTCAACCTTCCACTGTTCCTGCCCCACTCTTCCACCCCCCCCCCCCCTATGCCAGCCTTCACAGCCTCTACCAACCTTTGATTCTACAGCCTCTCCCAGTTTTGTTCCTGCCATTCCCGACCCTGCACCGCTCCTGTCTCACACCTAGACTTGGTTTCTGTTGCCTCTGGCCCTACCCCACTCCCTCTAGCACCCCTGGCTCTGCCACACACCCCTCAAGCACCCTGTCCCGCTCCCCTGCCTCCCCCATGGCCTTTGTTTCTGTTGTCCTTAGCCCTGCCCCACTCTCCTTGAGCACCCAAGCCCTGCCCCGCTCCCCTCCATTGCCCCCTGACCCCTCTGTTGCCCCTGGCCCTGCCAGGATCCCCACCAGGGCCTCTGGCCTTAGTTGCTTCTGTGCCTTGCCCCACTTCTTTAAGAAAACAGACTGTCCTGGCCTCGAGCATCCTGCTCCTTTATTTAAAATAGAAAATAACCTTTTTAAAAAAAGCAACAACATTTCAGGCTCAGCCTCTGGCCGCCATCCCAACTTTCCAGCCCACTCCCCCCATTCATTAGCCCCACTACTCCAACCTCAAATGGGAGTGCTCCAATCCCACTCCCCTTTAATAGTCTTTGTTTCAATCTGCTCCCAGATCCGGGCCCACTACCTCCTCGAAAATCCTGTTCTTTACATTCCAGAAATGCCTCCGATCCTCTAAGCCTGTTTACGCCAGTACTCGTGACTCACTTTCCTCTACATAACTTTCCCTCACCTCTCAAATATCTACAACACTCCAACCCGCTTCCATTAAAAATCTTGGTCCTCTCCACACTCCTCTCATGCTACTCCTTTCTCACATTACTCCGCTCCTGCTCCCTATATAGAAAAAAGTTTCCAACACATTACGTATTAAAAGATTATGCACACATTTCCTCTAAGTATCGCACTTATTTCCTGTCATACTTCAGATATAAAATGTTACCATATCCTGATGCGCCATGAGCAATGCCACGGGAGATCAATTAGTATTATAAAACCGTTAGAAGCAGTTTCATAATTAAGTAGGTCTGGTTGTTGCCAAATTAAGCAACCTATTTTTAAAATGCTTTCAGCCACCATCTTGGTTTCTCAGTAACCCAAGGGCATAGTGCTAACAATTATCACTGAACATAAAAAAAATTCTCAAAGATATTACTCAACTTAGGCATAAACTTAACTTTTTCAGAATTTTCATTTCAGACTTGCCTCCTTTCAGATGAGACATTAAACTGAGGTCCTGTCTCCCTGTTCAGGTGCATTAAAGATGCCCAGGCACTGTTTGAAGAGTAGGAGTTCTCCTGGTATCTTGACCAACATTCCTTTCTCAACCAACATCACCAGAAATGACATTAACTAGTCATTCATCTGATTTGCTGTTTGTATGACTTTGCTTTACACAAATTGAGCACCACCAAACAGCTTCAGATGATTTGAGGATGTGGTTGCTCAAACAGTTGGGTGACTGTACTCATCATTTTGTGGCATCGCGAGCCCCAGGAAACTGTTGAATGGGTGGGACCTTGAATGCCCCCATGCTGTTCATCATCCACTATGTTTAAACCAGTGAGCAGCTTGAGTATGGCTCTGTGCTCTGCTGGAGTATGGCTTTGCATAGTAACCAATGAAAGCTATAGCGTTGTGTGAGGCTTTTACAGGGGCCAGCAACAAACGTGTAGCAGCTTGAAAGGCAGTACTTTCAAG
Source organism: Squalus acanthias (assembly GCA_030390025.1). Classification (NCBI taxonomy): domain Eukaryota; kingdom Metazoa; phylum Chordata; class Chondrichthyes; order Squaliformes; family Squalidae; genus Squalus; species Squalus acanthias. The sequence goes on from CM059438.1 coordinate 54,386,409, forward strand.
CATTCATACTTTGGGGCATCTACCTAGTAAATGGTATCATAGAATGATACAGCACAGAAGGAGGTCATTCGGCCCATCGTGCCTGTGCTGGCCATTTGAAAGAGCTATCCAATTAGTCCCATACCCTTCAGGTATTTGTCCAATTCCCTTTTGCAAGTTATTATTAAATCCGCTTCCACCACCCTTTCAGGCAGCGTGTTCCAAATCACAACAACTCACTGCGTTTTCCTTATCTCACCTCTGGTTCTTTTGCCAATTACATTAATTCTGAGTCCTCTGGTTACCAACCCTTCTGCCACTGGAAACAGTTTCTCATTTACTCTATCAAAACTCTTCATGATTTTGAACACTTCTACTAAAGCTCCCCTTAACCTTCTCTGCTCTAAGGAGAACAACCTCAGGGGGAAAAATTCAGTTGGTTGCGCCTCCCGTTAGCGCCTTAAGAGGGCGCTAATGGGGCGCAAAGCATCTAGCGCCCAGGCGCGGCGAAGTTTGCGCCGCTCGCGAAATTAACTAGACATTTTGCGGCGGCGCTAAACACTACCGCCACGATCTCCTGCGCCGGCAGATCATGACGTCACTCGAGTGCACAATGCCCCGGTATCGCCCCGGAGCGGATATTAAGTGGCGCCCCCTGCCTTACCGCCTGACGCTAGCAACGACAGGTTGAGGGGAGCGTTCTGCAGTCATGAAGGGAAAGGGGGAGCGCTATTTAAAGGTGTCCGCTTCCTGCCTTTTATTGTTGGTGCCATTTTTGAACTACGCATTCTGAGAGAGAGAGGGAGAGACTTCTGGAGAGATTCAACGTTGTGTGAAGGAGTTTTGGGTACTGAGCAGCACTTTGCAGGTTCATTTTGATTTGCCATTCCTTGTATCGATTTAGCAGAGACTGTGGGGGCTGCACTCTGAGCTCTTTGCCTGGTACTCTCCATTGTTCTTTCCAGCACATTTGATGTGCAGGTCTCTCCAGGCCGAGATTCAAGGCTGCAATGAGCAGGATGTGGATGGAAAGCAAGATTAACCATCCCCTTTAAGAACTGGCCCGTGCCATTGTGTGTGTGTTCCATTGCTGACTGACATTACATGAGCTTCGCCAGCGCTCTGAGGTAACGCCTCGCTCCTCGGCATTTGTGCCTTAAGACAGGTGTGAAGCGCCTGATATAGCGCTGCATTCACCTCCAGGGGCGATAAAAGTCAAGTTTGCAGTCGGTGGCGATAATTAGCGCCAGGCGCTAATCTTTGCGCCCGGCCGATAATTGCGCCCCAAATGGGGCGATACTGAATTTCTCCCCCTCAGCTTCTCTAGTCTCTCCACATAACTGAAGTCTCGCATCCCTGGTACCATTCTAGTAAATCTCCTCTGGGCCCTCTCTAAGGCCTTGACATCCTTCCTAAAGTGTGGTGTCCAGAATTGGGCACAATAATCCAACTGGGGCGTTACCAGTGACTTATAAAGGTTTAGCATAACTTTCTTGCTTTTGTATTCTAGGGGCTGGATTTTGTGAATGGAGACGAGTTGGAGGCAGGACTGCTGCTTGTCGTGTCAATGTCCCGCCTCCATCCTCGCCTGACCAACCAGAGAGATTTTCCCCTGATTGAGCTTGTTAAGCCCGCCCTGCGGGCTCAGCAGGCCAATTAGGGAGGAAGTCACTGACAGATCATGTCAACGTCAGACGTGCTATCTGTCAAGACTTCTTGAAAGAAGAAATGTCAGCGTTTGACAGCTCTGTGAAGCTGACATTCTCTTTAGTTTGATGAACCCTTGTGTTCAGGACTCATCAAACCTTTCAAATTTGTAAATTTTACATGGCTGTTGGTTCGGAGGTTCCAACAGCCAGTCTGTGAAATTAACAAGCAGGATGTTGGCTCTCCCAATCCACCGCGGCTAAAGGCTGTAGGAAGAAAACAAGGTAAGTGAACACTTTTTTAAACTTATCACTCACCTTGCATGCTTACCACTCCACACTTGCACCCATCACTCACCTCTACATCTTACTTCCAGGTGCCTCCGACCGCCGCAGACCTCCTCCACGTCTCCTCCAACCCGACGGGGTTCTCCGAGGTTGGGAAGCCTTCATCTGTGAAGGTAAAATGGCACCAATTCTTTTTTTCTGCCTGTTAACTACCTGTTAACAGGCAGTTAAAAGGATTAAATGCCTTTCCCACCTCCAAGAGATGGGACCCGAAGCTGCACATCTTCCCGCCTCCTGGAAAAAGGGCACGGAGGCGGGATGGGAGCGGGTTTGCCATCCGCCCCCACTTTCTCCGAGTTTACCGGCTGTCCCGCCTCCATGCCCGCCTCCTCGGGGCTTGGAAAATCCAGCCCTGTGCCTCTGTTTATAAAGCCAAGGATCCCGTATGCTTTTTTAACAGCCTTCTCAACTTGCTGTGCCACCTTCAAAGATTTGTGTATGTACACCCCCAGTCTTCTCTGTTTCTACACCATCTTTAAAATTGTACCATTTAGTTTATATTGCCAGTCCTCATTCTTCCTACCAATATGCATCACTTCACACTGCTTGGCATTAAACTGTATCTGCCTTTTGTATGCCCATTTCACCAGTCTGTCTATGTCCTCCTGAAATCTGTTACTATCCTGCTCAGTTTATTACATTTCCCAGTTTCTTGTCATCTACAAACTTTGAAATTGTGTCCTGTTTACCCAAGTCTAGGTCATCGCAGTGATTATCTGCACGAACATTCTGCACGTCTTTCCACGCTTGCGCACAGTATCCTGCAGCCACGCATGTGCACCCGATCCCCTTCTGTGCATGTGCGCAGTTACCAAGGCCGCGCATGCACAGTACCCCCCCCCAGTTGCAGCCGCGCTTTCTTCAGATTCGTGGGAGAAGGTCGCTGGCTCCGTGCTGGCCGGGGGGAGAGAGAGAGGATCAAAAGGGGAGAGAGAGTTCAGTTCAGAGAAGGTTCACTACGTTGATTCTTGAGATGAAGAGGTTGACTTATGAGGAAAGGTTGAGCAGGTTGGGCCTATACTCATTGGAGTTTAGAAGAATGAGAGGTGATCTTATTGAAACATATAAGATTCTGAGGGAGCTTGACAGGGTAGATGCAGGGAGGATGTTTCCCCTTGTGGAGGAATCTAGAACTAGGGAGCATAGTTTCAGAATAAGGGGTTGCCCTTTTAAAACGGAAATGAGGAGGAATTTCATCTCTCAGAGGGTCGTGAATCTTTGGAATTCTCTATCCCAGAGAGCGGTGGAGGCGGGGTCATTGAATATATTTAAGGTGGAGATAGACAGATTTTTGAAATATAGGGGAGTCAAGGGTTATGGGGAGCGGGCAGGAAAGCGGAGTTGAGGCCGAGATCAGATCAGCCATGTTCTTATTGAATGGCGAAGCAGGCTCGAGGGGCCAAATGGCCTACTCCTGCTCCTATTTCTTATGTTCTTATGAGCGAGAGGGTTGGAGGGAGGAGAGAGAGGGAATTGGAGGGGGGGAGAGAGAGGGAATGAGAGGGAGAGGGAATTGCTGGGGGGAGAGAGGGAATCGAAAAGGGGGAGAGAGAGAATCGGAGGGGGGAGAGAGAGGGAATCGGAGGGGGGAGAGGGAATCGGAGGGGGGAGAGAGAGGGAATCGGAGGGGGAGAGAGGGAATCGGAGGGGGATAGAGGGAATTGGAGGGGGAGAGAGGGAATCGGAGGGGGAGAGAGGGAATCGGAGGGGGAGAGAGGGAATCGGAGGGGGGAGAGAGGGAATCGGAGGGGGAGAGAGGGAATCGGAGGGGGGAGAGAGGGAATCGGAGGGGGAGAGAGGGAATCGGAGGGAGAGAGGGAATCGGAGGGGGAGAGAGGGAATCGGAGGGGGGAGAGAGGGAATCGGAGGGGGGAGAGAGGTTGGGATCGGAGGGGAGAGAGTGAGGGAATCGGAGGGGGGGAGAGAGGGGATCGGAGCGTAGGAGAGGGAGGATATGAGGGAGAGAGAGAGGAGGGGAGAGGAGGTCAGGAACTCCGGAGGGAGAGAAGGTCAGGAAATCGGATGCGGGGTCTTTAAAGAGCATGGAGAGCACAGTGGGGATGGGAAAAAAGAGCGTGATTCAGGTCTAAATGGGGGGAATGAGAGCAAGAACGTGATCCAGATGGTAAAACGGATCACGTTCTTCCAACCCCTCCCCCTTTACACCCGCACCGCATTCTCCCTCTCCTACCCCTTGACCTGGCTGATTTCTCAGGAAGCTCGGTGCGTGTGGCAAGTGACATCATTGGACTGGACGAAATCCGGAAGCCATGACACTGTCACTATTCACTTCATACTCAATAAACCTGTTAACAATCCGTGACCCACACACAAAGCCCCATCTATGGAGGGGGTGGGAAAGTCAGGAACTTGTTGGGTGGAGAAGGTCATGAACCTGATGTGGAGGAGGAACTTGGCAAGGGGGAGAAGGTCAGGAACTTGGGGTGGGCGGGGAGGTGAGGAACTTGGGCGGGGGGAGGTTAGGAACTCGTGAAGGGGGGTGGGGGGGAGGAGGTCAGAAACTTGGGGGGAGGAGGTCAGAAACTGCAGGGGAGGAGGTCAGAAACTTGGGGGGGAGGAGGCCAGAAACTGCAGGGGAGGAGGCCAGAAACTTGGGGAGGAGGTCAGAAACTTGGGGGGGAGGAGGCCAGAAACTTGGGGGGAGGTCAGAAACTTGGGGGGAGGAGGCCAGAAACTTGGGGGGGAGGAGGCCAGAAACTTGGGGGGGAGGAGGTCAGAAACTTGGGGGGGAGGAGGTCAGAAACTTGGGGGGGAGGAGGTCAGAAACTTGGGGGAGGAGGTCAGAAACTTTGGTGGGGATGAGGTCAGAAACTTGGGCGGTGGGGGCAGGAACTTGTTTGGTGGGGTGGGAGAAGGTCTTAACCCGCGAGGGTGAGCCCTGCCTATTCCAAGTGAGCTCTGTTCTGTTTGGAGTAGGCAGTCAGAATGGCTCAAATTACACTTTGCAAAGTAATTGATTACGTAGGCTGGGAGGATCTAATTACACATTCCAGAGAAACTGCTGGGTGTGTCTTGTTCTGCAAGGGGACCAATCAGCAATCAGGTCTTGTCATCCAAGGGCACCAAATATATATCAAAAAGAGCAGTGGTCCAAATACCGACCCCTGGGCGACACCACTGTACATTTCCCTCCAGTCTGAAAAATAACATTCACCATTAATCTCTGCTTTCTGTCTCTTAGCCAATTGCCCCTTTAATCCTATGGGCTTCAATTTTGCTAACAAGTCTATTATATGGTATTTTATCAAACGCCTTTTGAAAGTCCATATAAGACAATTAATCTTGTCTCGTATTATTGGCCCAAAAATTCGGCCGAATACGGGAGAGTACCCGCTGCGTACTCACCCGTATTCGTTCCCGAAGTGCCGGTTTCCTGCATGCACTGCGCATGCGTGGGAAACCGGCACTTCCGGTATGGCGAAGGGGGCGGTTCCTAGGTGAACCGCGTGCGCACGCAGCACACTGAGGTTTTTTTTCAGGTTTCAACACGAGGGTAAGTATGGAAGATTCTACACAAGTAAAAAGGAGGCGTAAGACCCCTTTTGAACAAGGTAAGTAGTTAATTAAGTATAATTTTAAATTTTTTTCAACAGGTTTATCTTTTTTAGAGACTTTAAAGAAAGGTAAGTTTATTTTTATAACTTTTAAAAAGAATTTAAATTTTTTCAAAAATTTAAATTTTTGTTTAAAGTGGTTAATTTATTTAACTATAGTTATTTTATTAATGTGATGGGGTTTTTTTAAATTTATTTGAGGTTTAGCTGTTCTTTTGGGGCCGATTTCAATTCACAGATTTGACAGGTCCTGTCAAATCTATGAATGAAAGATGGTCTGCTGCCATTGGCTCTCCATGGCACACGTGATCCCAGAGGTCGCATCGCACTAACTGCGCCCCTGGGACACGCAAGCACTGCGCGCCGGCACTAGGGAGAGGCCCAGGACCCGAAGTTCCTGTGGGCCCGAAACACAACGGCAGGCACGGTAGGTAAGAGCGCGCGCGATCCTTACCCCCGCGGCAAGCCGGCCACCCGAATTTCTAGGCCATTATCTCTACAAGTTTCCCCACCACCGATATTAGGCTGACTAGCCTGTAGATGCCGAGTTTATCCCTCTCTCCTTTTTTGAACAGGGATGTAATATTTGCAATCCTCCAGTCTTTTGGCACCGCTCCTATATCAAAGGAGAATTGGAAGATTGTGGCCAGAGCCTCCACAATTTCCACCATTACTTCACTCAGCAACCTTGGATGCATCCCATCCAGACCTGTTGACTTTTCTACTTTGAGCTCTGCCAACCGTTTAACTGCGCCTCTTTATCTATTTTTATCCTATCCAATTTGTGTACCCCCTCCTCCTTTACTGTGGCATTGGCAGCATCCTCTTCTTCAGTGAAACAGATGCACAGTACTCATTTCGTACGTCAACCATGCCCTCTGCCTCCACAATAAGATCTCCTTTTTGGTCCCTAATCGGCACCCCTTCCTTTGACTACCCTTTTACCCATTTATATATTTATAAGACTTTTGGGTTCCCTTTTATGTTACCCACTAATCTATTCTCATACACTATCGTTGCCCATCTTTACTTTTTCAGTTCACCTCTAATTTCTGTATTCTGCTTGGTTACTCGATTGTATTATGAACCTGACGTTTATCATAAGCCTCCTTTTCCTGTTTCATTTTAATCTCTATGGGGGAAAAATTGGGCCCTTTGGGGCGCTAACTTCGCTGGGGTGCTACTTTTAGTGCCCAGAAAAAGTTAGCAACCCCGCACCCGAAATTCACTGGCAGCGCCCCAAGAAGGAGGCGGGGCGCTACTGGAAGCCTCCCTCTTGGGGCGCTGCGAGTGAATATCGCGGCGCTACGTGCTGCGGTACTGCAGGCATTCCTCCCCTTGTTAAAGGGGAGGGGCCTAGCGCAGCGTGACCCGGAGCCCAGCTGGGCACCAGATTTCAGAGTGCCGGCAAAAGAGCCCGGCACTCAAGAGAAGTGCCGGGCTCACAGAGCGCAGCCGGCACTCCACGGCGGGGCTGCTCAGTAGGCCGGGAACGGCAAAGCAGGCAGGTCCTGGCAGGCGGCCAGCAACAAAAATGGCCGCCCGGCACCTTCCCTTTAATTTGCGCCGCCCCGGCCGCAAGTAGGCCACCCTGACCCCGTCGGACATAGCATCCGGCGGGAAGTCAGGGGGCGCTACCGAAGACCGCAGCCGGGGCGCTGTGCACGGCGATGACGTCATCGCTGGCGGCATAGCGCCGTAGGGCGCTAACAGTTACCACCGGCACTAACCTCCCGCTGAATTTCGTGGGAGGCATTAGCGGCGCCGCGCCCAGGTGCTAGTTGCTTTGCGCCCCGTTAGCGCCGGGCGCTAACGGGAGGCGGAAATCAACCAGATTTTTCCCCCTATATCTTTAGTCATCCAGGGAGCTCTAGGTTTGGATGCCCTTCCTTTCCCCCTCGTGGGAATGTGTCTAGTCTGTACTCGAACTATTTTCTCTTTGAACACCTGCCATTGCTCATTTACTGTTCTACCTGCCAATCTTTGGTTCCAATCCACCTGGGCCAGATCACTGAAATAAGCCCTCCTCCAGTTGAGTATCTTCACCTTTGATTGTTCCTTGATCCTTTCCATAACGACTCTAAACCTAATGATATAGTGATCACTGTTTCCAAAATGCTCTCCCGCTGAAACATGCTCTACTTGTAAACATTTCAGGAATTCCTCCCTTCTTTGCGCTTTACACTGTTATGTTCCCAGTCTATATTAATTGAAGATCCCCATTATCACTATTCTATAGTTCTTGCAACTTTCTGAAATTTGCTCTTCCATCTCCTTCCAACTATTTGGTGGCCAATTGTATACACCCAACAATGTTAAGAGCTCCTTTATTGTTCCTTAATTCTAACCAAATAGATTCTGTCTTTAAACTCTCAAGTACATCAACACTTCCAGGGCTGTAACAGAATCTTTGATCAAAACTGCCACCCCTCCTTTTTTTCCTTCCCTATCTCTCCTGAATATCTTGTAGCCAGGAATATTAAGTTTCCAATCCGCCCCTTATTTGAGCCAGCTCTCTGTTATTGCCACTATTTCATAATCTCATTATTTTTTTAAATTTGTTTATGGGATGTGGGCATCGCTGGCAAGGCCAGCATTTATTGCCCATCCCTAATTGCCCTTGAGAAGGTGGTGGTGAGCCGAGTTCTTGAAGCGCTGCAGTCCGTGTGGTGAAGGTACTCCCACAGCGCTGTTAGGTAGGGAGTTCCAGGATTTTGACCCGGCGACGATGAAGGATCGGCGATATACTTCTAAGTCAGGATGGTGTGTGACTTGGAGGGGAACTTGGAGGTGGTGGTATTCCCATGCGCCTGCTGCCCTTGTCCTTCGAGGTGGAAGAGGTCGCGGGTTTGAGAGGTGCTGCTGAAGAAGCCTTGGCGAGTTGCTGCAGTGCGTCTTGTAGATGGTACACACTGCAGCCACGGTACGACGGTGGTGGAGGGAGTGAATGTTGGTGGATGGGGTGCCAATCAAGCGGGCTGCTTTGTCCTGGATGGTGTCAAGCTTCTTGAGTGTTGTTGGAGCTGCACTCATCCAGCCAAGTGGAAAGTATCCCATCACACTCCTTACTTGTGCTTTGTAGATGGTGGAAAGGCTTAGGGGAGTCAGGAGGTGAGACACTCGCCGCAGAATACCTAGCCTCTGACCTGCTCTTGTTGCCACAGTATTTATGTGGCTGGTCCAGTTAAATATCTGGTCAATGGTGACACCCAGGATGTTGATGGTGGGACATTCGGCGATGGTAATGCCGTTGAATGTCATGGGGTAGTGGTTAGACTCTCGCTTGTTGGAGATAGTCATTGCCTGGCACTTGTGTGGCGCGAATGTTACCTGCCACTTATCAGCTCAAGTCTGAACATTGTCCAGGTCTTGTTGCATGCGGGCATGGACTACTTCATTATCTGAGGAGTTGTGAATGGCACTGAACACTGTGCAGTCATCAGCCAACATCCCCATTTCTGACATTATGTTGGAGGGAAGGTCATTGATGAAGCATTGATGGTTGGGCCTAGGACACTGCCCTGAGGAACTCATGCAGCGATGTCCTGGGCTGTGATGATTGGCCTTCAACCACCACAATCATCTTCCTTTGTGCTAGGTATGACTCCAGCCAGTGGAGAGTTTTCCCCCCGATTCACATTGACTTCAGTTTTACTAAGGCTCTTTGATGCCACAGTCAGTCAAATGCTGCCTTGATGTCAAGGGCAGTCACTCTCACCTCACCTCTGGAATTCAGCTCCTTTGTCCATGTTTGGACCAAGGCTCTAATGAGGTCGGCAGCCGAGTGGTATTGGCGGAACCCAAACTGGGCATCAGTGAGCAGGTTATTGGTGAGTAAGTGCCACTTGATAGCACTGTTGATGACACCTTCCATCACTTTACTGATGATTGAGAGTAGACTGATGGGGCGGTAATTGGCCAGATTGAATTTGTCCTGCTTTTTGTACACAGGACATACCTGGGCAGTTTTCCACATTGTCGGATAGATGCCAGTGTTGTAGCTGCACTGGAACAGCTTGGCTAGAGGCGCAGCTTGTTCTGGAGCACATGTCTTCAGCACGACAGCCAGGCTACTTGTGCTTGCTACTCACCAACTTTATTTACCACACTCCGTGCATTTACGTACATTCACTCCAAACCCATCGTAGTCTGCCTTGCATTTCCCCCGTCTGATCTCTCCTATTTCTGAACTAATTTTTATTCTAATGCTGTTTGTCTCTCCCAGCCCTCTGTGCACCTTGTTTCTCCTCTCTAATGATTCATCCTGATGTCCTTCCCCTGCCAATTTAGTCTAAACCCTCTCCCAGTACTAGTTAACCTCCCTGCGAGGCCATTGGTCCCAGCTCTTGAGGTGCAAACCATCCATCTTGTACAGGTCCCTCCTGCCCCAGAACTGGTCCCAATACCCCTGGAATCTGAAGACCTCCCTCCTGCACCATTTCTCCAGACATGCAGTAACCTGCCTTGTCTTACTGCTCCTATACTCACTAGCACGTGGCCCTGGGAATAATTTTGAGATTACCACTGTTGGGGAGAAATTAATTCACTCCAGTCTGTGTTGATAGGTAAAAGCAAACAGTTTATTAATGTTCAGAGATCTCTGGGAGACGCGTCATAGACCTCACCCGGTCTAGTGACCACGGCTTCTCAACCTCCCTTTGTCAGTACAACCTTTTATTTAAGAATTATCCAATCACATTGTTAAAGAATATCACATGATTACAATTGTGTCAGTCAGACTAAAACAGTTAATTCGTTATATTTCTTTATCTCTGTCAGCTACAAACTAAAAAACAACCTTTAATATATATGCTGCAAGCAATGCCAATTGCGAAGCCACCTTGTACCACATTCTGTGCCTTGCCTGGGTGCTGGGTCACATCTCATTCCCATACTTGTCCATTGTATTTCTCTACAGTTGCTCATTGTATGCTGTCCTTGAATGGAGCTAGGCAGCCACTCCTTATCATCCACCTGGTCGCTCTTATTCCATTTCGTACATAACCCCCATTCCCTTTACAGCTAAGAGAGTTTAATTTAACATGAGTTCAAATTAACCCTTTCAATCCCCCCTGTCGGTCCCGTGCCAAATTTAAATTTTGGTCAGGGATACCGACTTCTTTCCCGCATTTACCATCCCCGGGATTATACCTGTATTGATGGCTGACCTAGTGTCTAAGCTTGTCTCTCCCTTCTGTCTATCCTTGGTGTCGCCGTCCCTTTCTGCATGACTGACAAGGCCTCCCTCTTATCTTTCTGAGGAATGTTTTGTTATGTTTCTTTATAGACATTTTATGACTTTCGACTCCATTTTTGTCTATTATCCCCCACCCTGTGTTGTTTTGCATTTTACGAATACCTTATCACTTCTATTTGTCTTTTGATGCTTGATATTCGACCTTGCTGGCATTTCTGCTATCTGTTCCTGGCTGCATGTTGTCAGTCTCTGTTCTAAGAATTAAAACCCATCTTTGAATCTAACAGCTATTTCTTACAATTCCCTTCTTTGAGAAGGAAATATCCTTATTGACTTCTCACAATCGGCTCTTGACTAACCTAGCTAGTTCTTATTGCTCTCTCAACTTGGGCGTTAGTTAGTAGGGAGTCTTGAAGATTTCTCCCTTCCTTACAGTCCATTCCTTGGAGGAGAAGGAGCAACCTCTGACCCCTTACTCAAATTCAATTCATTGTTCTGGTGTTCCAATTCTGCCCCGCCTGGGGTATCCTCTGTTTCTTCTATCTTTCCTGATGTTACCCCGCCTGGGGTCTCCTCTATATTGCTTCGGATCTTCTCTTTCGGTGTGCTCAATTAATTTGTTAGTGCTGGTTAGTCATAGACATGAGTATACAATTGGCTTATGTATCAAAGTCTTACTCCACACATTACATATATCAAATACACTATCATTTCAAGTTGGATAACTACCAGAGCGTGTGAAATAATACGAACGTAAGGGTGTGCTGATGTATTAAGCCCAATATCCCACCAGTGTGAGTTGTCCCCTATGCTGTCAATTTCAATATCTATTCTCGAGTTGTCTTCCTCCAAAACATAAAAATGCTTTAGGGAGGAGTTCAGTCGCATCATGAGCTCACTGGTACCCTTAGACAACAGGGGAATGTAGTATCCGAATTGTGCCACATAATTGTGCAGCTCATACTTAAGTATCTCATTTACTGTCAGTTTCACTTGAGCATAGGTTTTGATATTGAGTTAAACATGCTGGTTGATGGGACAGGTCCTGTTAGACCCGTAAAGCATGGTAGTTGCGGTAGTAGTGACACAGGAGGCACCACCAAAACCACCTCATACTGGATTCGCACTGGTTTTTCCCACGCTCTGTTACCTACAAAACACAATTATTACAGTCACAGTTAAATTCAGTCTTACAATCATTTCAAGCGACATTACAGTTTAACATTTAATCAACAAATCATGGACTTAAAAGATTCTCCAGATCTCTCTTTTACTCATATCCATCTTGTGGATAATTCTTACTAAACATGATTTCTCCTTAGCCCTCAATTGTCCCAATCCAGATTCCATGTAACTCTCCACTTCAACTTCAATTTCAATCCCTCTAACAGGTACCAGTGTATTTAACTCTATTCTGATTGTTTCATTAATTATAGTTTCTCGATGGAGTATGTGTCAATGCTTTAAAGGTTGTCTCGCTCTCCTGAACCACATTAACCATTTCATGTTTTGCTGTCGTCAAGTAACTGAGCATGACTGAGACCCGTTCTTCAGTGCAAATTCAACATACATTTGCGGATGGTAATTGCTTCATACGTAACAAATCACATTTGCACACTCATATCGGTATCTCCATATCATGCTACATGTGCCTTTCTCGGGCTTTCAGGTATCTTATCAAAAGATTGTCTGGAGGTCTTTGTTCATCTTCCTCTGCATGGTCCCGATGTCTTGGATAGTGGCCGGACTATCAAATTCAGTTTTCATAAAAAGGTTCATTAGAGGCAGGGACACAAGTGTCTCCAAGAGAAAGCTATCAATTTACTATTCTTAGCTACTCTTTCCTGACTTTCACTAGAAAGTTTTGAAAATTCCCATTCAGTAGTGTAATTCTCCTGTTTCAATCTTACACCTTCAATCACTTCCCTTTAATTACCATTCATATCTCATTCATGAGCCCTGGAGAAACTTTACTGTCCAGTACAATATTTAAGATTGAAAACATAGATCAAACATTTTCACTTGGTCCAAGTTATTAACGTTTTTTTATTTATCATTATTTTAGAGGATCTTTATTTTCCCAAAAGTAACCCAATATATAGTGCCTGAGTCCATTTTGTCATAAACATTGTCAGGCGCACGCAATTGCGTCACTTCACGTAAATTAAAAAAAACTTTCCTGATCCAAAAGACAGTTGTGTTTTCACACTTTAACTGAACAGAACAGATAAAACAAAACAAACTAGTACATGCTTGCAGAACCAGTAAATTACGTCATATTTCTTATTGTCCTTTCTTCAGATGTCTTTCCAAAATACTGTAAAAACATTGAATATAACTGGAGAAAAATTAGTTTTTCACATTTAAGCAAATCAAATCAAACTGCTTTGGAAGATTTCACCATAGCAACCGCGACTCCAGGGTTAAATCTTAGACCGAAACTTAATCTTTTGTTAAACAAACTTTTTGTTCTTCTCAGTTTTACACACCAGCTTAACGTAAATTGTAGTTCAAAGTTTTTTTTTTCAATTCTTGTGGCACAATCTATTGCAGCCACACATCGTGGCATTGCCTTCGCTACTGGATCCCTCTTGGTGGAGTAATACGCAACGGGTTTCTATTTCCCTCCGTGATCTTGCATTACCATGGCTGAATAACTCCCTTGGTCCTGGTCACAGTACAAGTGGAAGGGTCGGGTATGGTCTGGCAGTCCTAGGGCAGGGGCTGTTATTAATTCCTGTTTAAGGGCCCTATATGCTTCCTCCTGCTCTGTCTCCCCCCTTTAACTAACTGTTGAATCGGCTCTGCTTTCCCTGCAAAGTCTGATATAAAATTCCTGCAGTAGTTAAATAGTCCCAACACTTTCCTCACTCCCCGGATGGTCACTGGCCTTGGCATGTCTTTTATGGCTGCCTTTTGTTCCTGTGGGAGTGCCTTATACCCCTGGCTAATTTCGTGTCCTAGATACTTTACTTTGGACAGTCCAACCTGTGCCTTTTTAGGTTCAATTTAAAGCCAGCTTTCTTAAGTGTCTGGAGGGTGGCTAGTAATGCTCCCATGTGTCCTTTGGCATCCTCTGATGCAATCATTATGTCATCGACATATTGGAGTAGGGCACTCTGTACTTTGATAGGTCTAACTCGTCTAAGGCTTGACTCAGTACACGGTGGAATATATTTGGACTATTGTGGAACCCCTGCGGGACCCTGGTCCATGTATCCTGTCTATCCCTGACAGTAAAGGCGAATTTCCCTTGTGATTCCTCTGCCAATGGTATGGACCAGAACCCGTTCTGTATCCAAGACTGTAAATATTTTAAAGTCTGGTTTCAGACCATTAAATATCTTATTCAATGTGGTCTACACAAATTTACACCAACCAGAATTTCACCGTGCACAATAAAGGTCTGGTTTTAATAGGTTAATTAACCTCAATAACTCCAATTCAATCCAGATCAATTTTTTTTTAAACTAACCAGTATCACTTGGAAAAGAAAGAAACCATAGCCATATTAACAAAGAAACAATTACCCATGCCTTGTAAACATTCAAATTCATTTTCTTCCAGGCACATTGGCAACTGTGACTTCAAGGCTTAAGCTTATCTTTTGTAAAACAATTAACAAACTTAAAACAACACACGTTTGTCCATCCTTCAAGACAAGTCTTCAAAGGGTTAAACAGCTTTTAGCTCTCTGTACAAAAGAGTGGACTTGAAATCACAAGCTTTCGGAGCTGCTGCTCCTTCGTCAGGTGATTTCAAATAAAACTGTTGGACTATAACCTGGTGTTGTGCGACTTCTCACTTTTGTCCACCCCACTCCAACACCGGGATCTCCGCATCATGGCTACAAAAGAGTGGGTGGAGCTAAAACAAAAATGACAGACACTTTTTTAAAGACAGACTTTCAGACAAAAGAAATACTGTAACTTCTTAAACATTCACAGTCAGGAAAACTTTGACTCTTTTAACACACACTTTCACACAAACTGAGATCCCAGCATTCCTTTTAAGATTCCTTTCACTCAGCAAATCTTGTGTTTTATTTGTCTCGGCACAGACATTAATAACTTCCATGTCGGTAAAACTTTAAATTTCTCTCTTTTTCTTTCCTTTTTATATCGGTGTCTCAGTAGCTTTTCCTGGCTTTCCAAATCCCTTTTTTTTTCTTTGCTGAGTTTTCAGATTGGTTAGCCTGCAAATTAGATCTTTTTCCTTCTTTATCTTTGGTTTGTCCCCTCCACCAAGCCCTTTGGCTCTCTGCGCTGCCCTCGGGATCCCACCCCTTCTTCATTTTATCAATCAAACCCTTTTGGTCCTCGGCGTAGAGCCGACTCATAGATCCTGACGGGCCCCGAATGGGTTCCTCGCCTTCCGCCATATTGTATTATTCTTTGTCACTAGTTTACTGCGTTCCGGTCCGCCCTAGTAACTCGTTCTCAGAGGTCTGCCTATCGTCCACCACTTGTATGATGGAGGCCCCGACTTGTAACTATTCTTGCTCTCAGAGGTGAGTATTTCCCCTTTTCACTTGTAGCCATTAATACATTATCACAATACGTCACGTAATACAATCCAACAGATCCCGCAACGCAACACAGCAGAGAGGTTCTTACAAATTCTTTGTCTGTCTCGGATTCCCAACTAACTCTGGCCATCACGTGGGGCCCAATCGCCCTCTTAATTTCAGCTCAGTATGGGTCCTCGAGACATTTACATTCCGAAATAACCCATCAGGCTTCAATCATCTTAACCACTATTCGTACGTCCGGTTAACCTTGTTATTTCAATATTATAAACACTTTCTGCGCCACCTAGGTTTTAATAAACTGTTTCCTACCGGTCACAGACACCAGATTCGTTTGATACTGCGTCGCCGTCACACCGCCCTCCCGAGTGACCCAATTTCTGGGCGGTCAAAGATTTGACTACTCGCCCCGTTCACTGGTACAGGCGGTCTTTCAGCTCCGAAGTATCCTGCCGACTACGCCATTTTGTTGGGGAGAAATTAATTCACTCCAGTCTGTGTTGATAGGTAAAAGCAAACAGTTTATTAATGTTCAGAGATCTCTGGGAGAAGCATCATAGACCTCACCCGGTCTAGTGACCACGGCTTCTCAACCTCCCTTTGTCACTACAACCTTTTATTTAAGAATTATCCAATCACATTGTTAAAGAATATCACATGATTACAATTGTGTCAGTCAGACTAAAACAGTTAATTCGTTATATTTCTTTATCTCTGTCAGCTACAAACTAAAAAACAACCTTTAATATATATATGCTGCAAGCAATGCCAATTGCGAAGCCACCTTGTACCACATTCTGTGCCTTGCCTGGGTGCTGGGTCATATCTCATTCCCATACTTGTCCATTGTATTTCTCTACAGTTGCTCATTGTATGCTGTCCTTGAATGGAGCTAGGCAGCCACTCCTTATCATCCACCTGGTCGCTCTTATTCCATTTCGTACATAACCCCCATTCCCTTTACAGCTAAGAGAGTTTAATTTAACATGAGTTCAAATTAACCCTTTCACCACCTTTGAGGTCCTGCTCTTTAGTCTCATCCTAAGTTCCAAAAGCTCTGAATGCAGTTCCTCAACCCTTTCCTCCCTATGTCATTGGTTCCAACATGGACCACAACTTCTGGCTGTTCCCATTCCCCCAGCTGAATGTTCTGCACTCGTTCTGTGATATCCTTTACCCTGGCACCAGGGAGGAAACAGACCGTGGAAGACTCACGTCGGCAGTTGCAGAAACACCTGTCTATCCCCTGACTATTGAATCCCCTATGACCACTGAATTTCTATACTTTTCTGTGCCCCCCGTGCAGTCCTTGCCCCACGGTGTGGTGGATTTGCTGTGGACTGCACTCCTTCTAGCTGTTGTCACCCTCACTGAAAACCGGTTTGTGAACGCCACACTCATGGAGGATTCATGTACTGCCTGCCTGTTCCTACCCTGCCGGGTGGCCACCCACTTACTGTTCTGAACTCTCGATGGCTACGGGGTGACCACCTCCTGGAATGAGAAAATTTTCAGCTTACCGTATGCCTTGCACTGACTACAACCACTCCTCAAGTTCAAAAACCTTGATCTGAAGCTCGAGCAGCCAGAGGCACTTCCTGCACACGTGATTATCCAGGACACATTAAGCTTCCTGGAGTTCCCACATGGCACAGGAATTGCAGGCAATGGGTCTGGTTGGTAAGTTTATGTCACCGCCACTTGGCAGCTTTATTAGGATGTACCATCTTTTTCCACATCTATTCCCAGAAAGTCAAGTGCTGCTGCCCCAGAGTTTTCCCATAAAGGCCCTGCAAATACTGCCACTCCATTACTTAACCACAGAGGCCCTGCAAATACAGCCACGCCATTCTTTACCCACAGAGGCAAGGCCAGGATTTATGCCCATTCCTAATTGCTCTTCAGAAAGTGCTGGTGAGCCGCCTTCTTGAACCGCTACAGTCCGTGTGTTCAAGGTATTCCCACAGTGCTTTTAGGTAGGGAGTTCCAGGATTTTGACCCAGTCACGATGAAGGAACGGCAATGTATTTCCAAGTCAGGATGGTGTGTGACTTGGAGGTGGTTGTGTTCCCATGCACCTGCTGCCCTTGTCCTTCTAGGTGGTAAAGGTCATGGGTTTGGGAGGTGCTGTTGTAGTAGCCTTGGTGAGTTGCTGCAGTGCATCTTGTAGATGGCACACACTGCAGGCACGTTACGCGAATGGTGGGGGGAGTGACTGTTTAAGGTGGTAGATGGGGTGCTAATCAAGTGGGCTGCGTTGTTCTTGGATCGTGTCAAGCTTCTTGAGTGTTGTTGGAGCTGCACCCATCCAGGCAAGTGGAGAAGATTCCATCACATGCCTTGTAGATGGTGGAAAGGCTTTGGGGAGTCAGGAGGTGATTCACTTACCGCAGAATACCCAGCCTCTGATCTGCTCTTGTAGCCACAGTATTTATCTGGCTGGTCCACTTAATTTTCTGGTCAATGGAGACCCCCCCCAGGATGTTTATGGTGGGGGATTCAACGATGGTAATGCCATTTAATGTCAGGGGGAGGTGGTTAGACTTTCTCTTATTGGAGATGGTCATTGCCTGGCACTTGTGTGGTGCAAATGCTACTTGCCATCTATCAGCCCAAGCCTGGATGTTCTCCAGGTCTTGCTGCCTGTGAACACGGACTGCTTCATTATAAGAACATAAGAAATAGGAGCAGGAGTCGGCCATTCGGCCCTTCGAGCCTGCTCCGCCATTCAATGAGATCATGGCTGATCTTCTGCCTCAACTCCATTCACCAGCGCTATCGCCATATCCCTTGATGCCCTTACTAGTCAGAAATCTATCGACTTCTGTTTTGAATATACCCAATGACTGAGCCTCCACAGCTCTCTGGGGTAGAGAATTCCAAAGATTCACCACTCTCTGTGTGAAGAAATTTCTTCTCATCTCAGTCCTGAATGGTCTACCCTTTATCCTGAGGCTGTGGCCCCTGGTTCTAGACTCCCCAACCAAGGGAAACATTCTCCCAGCATCCACCCTATCAAGCCCTGTAATAATTTTGTATGCTTCAATGAGATCCCCTCTCATTCTTCTGAATTCAAGAGAATACAGGCCTAGTTTACTCAATCTCTTCTCATATGACAGTCCCGCCATCCCAGGAATCAATCTCGTGAACCTTCGTTGCACTCCCTCTATGGCAAGTATATCCTTCCTTAGGTAAGGAGACCAGAATTGTACACAGTACTCCAAGTGTGGTCTCACCAAGGCCCTATATAATTAGAATAAAACTTCTTTACTCCTGTACTCAAATCCTCTTGTAATGAAGGCCAGCATACCATTTGCCTTCCTAATGGCTTGCTGCACCTGCACATTCACTCTCAGTGACTCATGTACAAGGACAACCAGGTCCCTTTAAGCATCTGCATTCCCCAATCTTTCACCATTTAGGAAATACTCTGCCTTTCTGTTTTTTCTACCAAAGTGGATAACTTCACATTTATCCACATTATATTCCATCTGCCATGTTCTCGCCCACTCACTGAGCCTGTCAAGATCCCCTTGAAGCCTCTTCACATCCTCTTCGCAACTGACACTGCCACCTAGCTTTGTGTCATTAGCAAATTTGGAAATGTTTACATTTAGTCCCCTCATCCAAATCATTGATATAGATTGTGAATAGCTGGGGCCCGAGCACCGATCCATGCGGTACCCCACTAGTCACAGCCTGCCATCCTGAAAAAGACCCGTTTATCCCTACTCTTTGTCTTCTGTCTGTTAACCAATTCTCAATCCATGCTAGTATATAACCCCCAATTCCATGTGCCCTAATTTTGTTCACCAACCTCTTGTGTGGGACCTTATCGAAGGCCTTCTGAAAATCCAAATACACCACATCTACCGGTTCCCCTTTGTCTACTCCACTAGTTACATCCTCAAAGAACTCCAATAGGTTTGTCAAACAGGATTTCCCTTTCATAAATCCATGTTGACTCTGCCCAATCTTACTATTAGTTTCTAAGTGCCCAGTTATTGCATCCTTTATAATAGATTCCAGCATTTTCCCAACTACTGATGTGAGGCTAACAGGTCTGTGGTTCCCCTTTTCTCTCTCCCTCCTTTCTTAAATAGTGGGGTTACATTTGCTATCCTCCAATCTGCAGAAACCGTTCCAGAATCTATAGAATTTTGGAAGATGACAACCAATGCATCCACTATCCCAATGGCCACCTCTTTCAAAACCCTAGGATGTAGGTCATCCGGTCCTTGGGATTTATCGACTTTTAGTCCCATTCATTTTGCTAGTACTGTTTTTTTACTAATAATAATTTATTTAAGTTCCTCATTCTCGCCACACCCTTGGTTTTCTCGTATTTCTGGGAGGTTTTTTGTGTCTTCCTCCGTGAAGACAGAAACAAAGTATTTATTTAATTTCTCTGCCATTTCTTCATTCCCCATTATAAATTCTCCCGTCTCTGACTGTAAAGGGCCTACATTTACCTTCACCAGTCTTTTCCTTTTCACATACCTATAGAAGCTTTTACAATCCGTTTTTATAGTTTTCGCTAGTTTGTGCTCATATTCCATTTTCCCTTTCTTTATCAATTTCTTGGTCCCTCTTTGCTGATTTCTAAA
This sequence comes from Squalus acanthias, assembly GCA_030390025.1. Taxonomy (NCBI): domain Eukaryota; kingdom Metazoa; phylum Chordata; class Chondrichthyes; order Squaliformes; family Squalidae; genus Squalus; species Squalus acanthias. The sequence goes on from CM059438.1 coordinate 54,406,289, forward strand.
AAGATCCCAATCCTCAGGCTGACCGCTTTTTCTGGCAACTTTATAAGCTTCCTCCTTTGACTTAATACAAGCTTTAATTTCTTTTGTTAGCCATGGTTGGATCACTTTTCCTTTTGGGTTTTTATGCCCTCGAGGAATATATGTTTTTTGCAAATTATGCATTATTTCCTTGAATGTTAGCCATTGTATGTCCACCTTCATACCTTTTAGTGTAGTCTCCCAATCTACCATGGCCAACTTGTCCCTCATACCCTTGTAGTTTCCTCTGTTTAGATTGAAGACCTTTGTTTCAGATTGGACTACAACACTCTCAAACTTAATATAAAATTCAATCATATTATGGTCACTTGTACCTAAAGGCCCCTTTACCACAAGATTATTGATTAGCCCTTTCTCATTACACAGTACCAAATCCAGAATAGCCTGTTCCCTGGTTGGTTCCTCCACATACTGATCCAGGAAACCATCTCGCATGCATTCCAAGAATTTGTCCTCCACACCATTAGTGGTAATTTGATTTGCCCAGTCAATATGTAGATTAAAGTCCCCCATGATTACCGTATTGCCCTTGTTACATGCACTTCTAATCTCTTGATTGATACTGTGTCCTACATTACCACTACTGTTTGGTGGCCTATACACAACTCCCACCAATGTTTTCCGCCCTTTGCTGTTTCTTAGCTCCACCCAAACTGATTTCAGTTCTACATCACGATCTGCCAAGCCAAGATCTTTTATCTCTACCGTACCGATCTCATCCCTTATTAACAGCGCTACACCACTTCCTTTTCCTTTTTGTCTGTCCTTCCTAAATGTTGAGTACCCTGGAACATTCAGTTACCAGCTTTGGTTACCCTGCAACCTGAGGAATTGCGAACTTCTGACCTTATGATAGAGGGAATGTCATTGATTAAGCAGCTGAAGATGGTTGGGCCTCGGATATTGCCCTGAGGAACTCCTGCAGCAACGTCCTGGGGCTGAGATGATTGGCCTCCAACAACTACAACCATCTTCCTTTATGCTAGGTATGACTCAACCAGTGCAGAGTTTTCCCCGATTCCCATTGACTGCAATTTTACTAGGGCTCCTTAATGCCTCACTCAGTCAAATGCTGCCTTGATGCCACTCTCGCCTCACCTCTGGAATTCAGCTCTTTTGTCTGGATGTGGCAGGACTACAGAGCTTTGATCTGATCCATTGGTTGTGGGATCGCTTAGCTCTGCCTATAGCATGCCACTTCTGCTGTTTAGCATCCATGTAGTCCTGTATTGTAGCTTTACCAGGTTGGCACCTCATTTTTAGGTATGGCTGGTGCTGCTCCTGGCATGCTCTTCTACACGCCTCATTGAACCAGGGTTGGTCATCTGGTTTGCTGGTAATGGTAGAGTGAGGGATATGCCGGGCCATGAGGTTACAGATTGTGGTGAAATGCAATTCTGCTGCTGCAGATGGTCCACAGCGCCTCATGAATGCCCAGTTTTGAGCTGCTAGATCTGTTCTGAATCTCTCCCATTTAACACGGTGGTAGTGCACACAACACGATGGAGGGTGTCCTCAGCATGAAGATGGGATTTCGTCTCCACAAGGACAGTGTAGTGGTCACTCCTAACAATAATGTCATAGACACATGCATCTGCGACAGGCAGATTGGTGAGGACGAGGTCAAGTAGCTTTTTCCCTCGTGTTGGTTCTCTCGCCACCTGCCGCAGGCCCAGTCTGGCAGTTGTGTCCTTCAGGACTTGGCCAGCTCGGTCGGTAGTGGTGCTACCGAGCCACTCTTGGTGATGGACATTGAAGTCCCCCACCCAGAGTACATTCTGTGCCCTTGCTACCCTCAGTGCTTCTTCCAAGTGGAGTTCAACATGGAGGAGTATTGATTAATCAGCTGAGGATGGCAGTAGCTGGTAATCAGCAGGAGGTTTCCTTGCTCATGTTTGACCTGATGCCCTGAGACTTCATGGGGTCAATGTTGAGGACTCGCAGGGCCACTCCCTCCCGACTGTATACCACTGTACCGCCACCTCTGGTGGGTCTGTCCTGCCGGTGGAACAGGACATACCCAGGGATGGTGATGGAGGAATCTGGGACTTTGGCTGAAAGGTATGATTCTATGACTATGTTAGGCTGTTGCTTGCCTAGTTTGTGGGACAGTTCTCCCAATTTTCACACAAGTACCCAGATGTTAGTGAGGAGGACTTTACAGGGCTGACTGGGCTGGGTGTGCCTTTGTCGTGTCGTGTCGTGGTTGATGCCGGGTGGTCCATCTTATACTTTTTCACAACGGTTTGTTACAACTGAGTGGCTTGCTAGGCCATTTCAGAGGGCTGTTAAGAGTCAACTACATTGCTGTGGGTCTGGAGTTATTTACCCACAGAGGCCCTGCAAAAAAAGAGGACCAGAAAATTTACCCCTGTGTTGCCAAAACGTTCTGCTTAAATCAGAACTTTATTCAGAACTTTCCTCCAAACTTGAATAATGGCATTTAGCGCGGTGGTAGTGCCACACAAAACGATGGGGGCGTCCTCAGTGTGAAGACTGTGGAGTGGTCACTCTTTGCTTTTGAATAATAGCACAGTCCTTCCAAAACTAGGTACTATTTATGTGATTAATTTTGATTTCCTGGTTGTTTTTGGAGTTCTGAGATAAATAAAAGGAATGAAGCTAAGTCCTTCCCCACTGGTCAGTTTTCTCTTCAGCTGTACCTGTTAAAGAAAGAAAGAACTTGCATTTATATCGTGTGTTTCATGCCCTCAGCATCTATATCGTGTGTTTCATGCCCTCAGCATTTATATCGTGAGTTTCATGCCCTCAGCATTTATATCGTGAGTTTCATGCCCTCAGCATTTATATCGTGAGTTTCATGCCCTCAGCATTTATATCGTGAGTTTCATGCCCTCAGCATTTATATCGTGAGTTTCATGCCCTCAGCATTTATATCGTGAGTTTCATGCCCTCAGCATTTATATCGTGAGTTTCATGCCCTCAGCATTTATATCGTGAGTTTCATGCCCTCAGCATTTATATCGTGAGTTTCACGCCCTCAGCATTTATATCGTGAGTTTCACGCCCTCAGCATTTATATCGTGTGTTTCATGCCCTCAGCATTTATATCGTGAGTTTCACGCCCTCAGCATTTATATCGTGTGTTTCATGCCCTCAGCATTTATATCGTGTGTTTCATGCCCTCAGCATTTATATCGTGAGTTTCATGCCCTCAGCATTTATATCGTGAGTTTCACGCCCTCAGCATTTATATCGTGTGTTTCATGCCCTCAGCATTTATATCGTGAGTTTCATGCCCTCAGCATTTATATCGTGAGTTTCATGCCCTCAGCACATCCCAAATGCTTCACAGCCATTGAATTACCTTTGAAGCGCAGTCCCTGTTGTAATGTAAGCAAACACGCAGCCAATTTGTGCACAGCAAGGTCCCACAAACAACAATGAGATAAATGGGCAAATCATGTGCTTTACTAGTATTGGTTCAGGATAAATGTTGGCCTGGACACTGTCTTACTGTTTTTGCTGTCTGTAGTTGGGTGAGATCACAGTATATGTCATTTTCACTTTCAAAGTTTCCTTAGAAAAAGTTCATGTATGGTATTTGTTTCCATTAAGAGCAGATAATATTTCAAAATCATATTCTTTATTGTTATGATTCTTACACAAAATCAGGAATTCCATTAGGTGTAGTATTTCAGGATCTGAGAGATATGTCCATAAATCAAATCTTTGAAACATTTAACCTTTAAGAAATAAACCAGAGAGCTTAAGTAAAAACAGAGAATGCTGGAAGTACATAGTAACTCCTCCAGCAAGTAATCGACAAAAGATAGCTTAACGTTCCTGATGGAACTAGTTGTGCCAAAGGCTCCCCACCTGATCCATCTTTTCTGTTTTCAGAGGCTGACAGATCTGTGTATTCCCAGCATATTCTGAACTTTTCTACCCATATTCACGATCACCCCCTCCACCTTGCCATCTTATGTGGCCTCTCTATTACCATTGCCTCAATCACAGACAAGGCAATCTCTGATTACTTTTTTGTATTCCTCACCACTCACATCCCCTTTCCCCCTTCCAACCCCACTTCCTTCTGTGTCCGCCTGTGGAAAAAAACTCTTCCCCACCCCCCATGTCACTTACAATAGCACTTTCAAACTCTCAACTGTCTTGCCTTTGGCCCTCCATTCACCACAATACTTCTGCTCACTCACACCCTCACCTACACCTTTGATGCTCTTGTCCCCAGTAAAACCCTTAGGGGGAAAAATTGAGTCGGGCCCCCTTTGGGGCGCTAACTTCGCTGCGCCCCAAAAAAATTAGCACCCCCGCGGCCGAAATTCATCGGTAGCGCCCCAAGAGGGAAGCGGGGCGCTACTGGAAGCGCCCCGCCTCCCTCTTGGGGCACTGCGAGGGAATATCGCGGCGCGACATGTGCTGTGGCACGTCGCGCCGCTGTACGACAGGCCTTCCTCCCCTTCTTAAAGGGGAGGGGCCTTGCGCAGCGTGACCCGGGGCCCAGCTGGGCCACCAGGGATCGGAGTGCCGGCAAAAGAGCCCGGCACTCGAGAGAAGTGGGGGGGCTTCTCAGAAGGCCGGGGACGGCAACGGGGGCAGGTGCTGGCAGGCGGCTAGCAACAAAAATGGCCGCCCAGCACCTCGCCTTTCATTAGCGCCGCCCCGGCCACAGGTAGGCCCCCCTGACCCCGTCGGACATAGCGTCCAGCGGTAAGTCAGGGGGCACGACATAAGATCGTGAGTGGGGCGCTGCGCATGGCGATGACGTCATCGCCGGCGGCACAGGGCGCTAACAGTTACCAGCGCGCTAACCTCCCTAATTTCGCGGGAGGCGCTAGTTGCTTTGCGCCCCGTTAAGAGGGCGCTAACGGGAGGCGCAAAGCAACCGAATTTTTCCCCCTTAATCTCTTCCAGAAGTTATGCTGAACCTTTATAAAACGCTGGTTAGGCCACAACTGGAGTATTGCGTCCAGTTCTGGTCACCACACTTTAGGAAGGATGTGAAGGCCCTTGAGAGGGTGCAGAGGAGATTTACCAGAATGGTTCCGGGGATGGGGGATCTTAGCTACAAGGACAAGTTGGAGAAGCTGGGTTTGTTTTCATTAGAGCAAAGGAGGTTGAGGGGTGATTTGATAGAGGTGTACAAGATTATGATGGGTTTGGATAGGCTAGACGGGGCAAGGCAGTTCCCACTAGTTGATGGTACAAGGACTGGGGGACACAGATTTAAGGTTTTGGGCAAGAGATACAGGGGGGATGTGAGGAAAAACTTTTTTACGCAGCGAGTGGTGATGACCTGGAACTCGCTGCCGATGGAAGTGGTGGAAGTGGAGACACTCAATGTTTTCAAGGGGAGACTGGATAGGCACTTGAGGGAAATAAACTTGCAGGGCTACGGGGATAGAGCGGGGGAATGGGACTGACTGGATGCTCTACAGAGAGCCGGCACAGACTCGATGGGCCGAATGGCCTCCTTCTGTGCCGTTATGACTCTATGACCCTGGTCGTTCCCTTTGGTACAGCCCCCATCTTTGCTCCCTTAAGTCCAAGGGATGCAGATTTGGATGTTTATGGCGCACTAGTTTCACAACTACTCCAGGATCATCCTGATATGCAAAGATAACTCCCAGCTTCTCTTCACTACAAACCGTCTCCTTAAACCCCTCTCCCCTGTCCCCTCCACCCTCACTTCCAACAAGTATGAGGAACTAATGAACTTCTTTGTCACTAAGATTGAGACCATCTGTTCAGCTGCCTTTGCCACTTCCCTCCCTTCCCTCAGCCCACCAACCCAAACTTCCCCCAAGGTTCCCCCCTGTCCTAGCCTTGAACTCGCATCTTTCTCTAGTAAGACCCACTTCCCTAAATCTCTCCGACTCTCTACCTCTCTCTCCTCCTTTTAGATGCTCCTTAAAACCTACTTTGACCAAACTTTTAGGTCACCTGTCCTAATGTCTCTTCCTTTAGCTCGGTGTCAATTTTTGTCTGATTACTCTCCTGTGAAGCGCCTTGGGACATTTTACTGTGTTAAAGACACTATATAAATGCAAGTTGTTGCTTAAATGTGTGGACAGAAAGTCGGACGGGGTCCCTCATGGATGTGTGGATCTCCCAGCCCGATCCCCCTGTGATCTTGGGACATTTTATTAAGTTAAAGGCGCTTTACAAATGCACGTTGTTGTTATATGTTCCAACATTTATTCTGTGGAAGACTATAGAAACCAATATAAAACACTGTCTAGTCCTGCAGCTTTATATTGCAATTTTGAACACTATTTCTGCTTTTTCACTCACTATTCATTTTTTCTCTGACTGTCTTTCAGTTTTTTGGTGTTGTGATAACTTGGCTGTATACCAGCCGACTGGAGGATATCATCTACGAGTATGATGCAGTGGATGTTGGCCTGATGAGTAGACAGTCTTATAGACAGCACTGTGAAGATGTCAGCACTTCGGGGACAGGATGCTGCTGGTGTTTGCCGACACTCGATGCTGTTGTGTGAGATTTGTTGTGTGGGGTAATTATACAGAGTAACAGATGTCTGGGAGAGCACTACAATGCTGTAACACAATACAGAAGTACTGAGAATGATTAAAGCATGAGAGTGATGCTGCAGCAGTTTAAGAGCATAATCCAAATCCGTTGGATAGTTCAGGGACAAAAAGAAAAACAGAATTTTGGAACTACACAACAGGTTTCTCAGTATTTGAACAGAGGGAAGAAAGTGCCCAGTTTTGGGTGGAGATCAGAGGTAACAGAGTCTGCACCCGAATTGTTAATCCATCGTTTCAGTTTTCAGATTCTGATAGACCTGCGGTGTATTACCAGCATTTTGTGTACTTTTCCCCATGGTTTCTTGCAGCCTTGTAACACTCCCAAACTCCTGTTCTTTCCATTTACTGTATATGAAGCACTATACCCCACTGCACTTTCTAAAAGCGATTTCCTGTGAACAGCACATTTTAGTATCAGAGCAAGCATGCTTCCCTGTCATGCTGTAACCTGATGTTTGCTGCCTCTCCATCTTGTTACTGCTCCTTAGACATAGTACGACCAATGTTCCCTCTAAGGTGCGCTTTGTCGTGTGCAGCCTGTTTATTTCACTTTTGTCCCTTTAAATTTCAGCACATGCACGGTATTTCTGATGGAGAAGCTTGTGAGCAGCCCGCGCAGGACCTTGCCGATTACTGCGCGGTTGCACACACGCAGCTTAGCTGGAACATTGAGTACGACCATTCTCTAGTAACAATGGCTGCTTCATCCCTGCACTACACCACATTGTGACACTGAACACCTCGCAAACTGAGACAAGAATCAGGAAGAAGAACCTTTTATGCATTGTGGTCAGGGATGAATTGCAGATGTGGCCCCTTCTTAGGTTTGGACATGTATACACAGATAGCTGTATTTCACCCATTCCTTCTGTACAAACCATGGGCTTATGTAGTTCATCCCACATCAATCTGTGTTCTATCAGGTGATCCTGCAGGATTTTAGGCTGTAATAATATAATACTGTACTGCTACTGACAGACAACCTGCTGATTTTTTAATGTTTTTTCTTTAATTTGACTGCAGTATGTGTCTAATTGTTAAAAGTATGAGACTACAGAAGCGATTTTGCAAACGTGAGCTGTACGCAGGGAGTGTTGCCCGCTGGAAGTACATCGGGAAATCTCAGGCTGTGATTTTCCTTCCATTAAAATGAATGGGCGATTTCCCGATATGTACAGCTGGCGGGAGGCAAGTTCCTGAAATCACACCGGGCAAGAGCAAGAGCCAACGAGCTGGTTGTATCTGGCAAACACATCAGAAGTTTGGTGTGATTTCACATTTTTTTGCAAAATTGATTTTTGATGTAACAAAATTGTGCGTTTTTTTAACTGAAAGTTTACATTGTTTAGTGCACCCTACTGAGATTCCTGGTGCACAGGGTTTTTAAATTTCATTTCGAAGGTTTGTAAATTTCTTAAATATTGGCAGGTTTATATACTACAGATTGAAGATGTTTATGGACGGTTTTACTTGAATAATGTTTCACACTCACAAGAATAGGTGGTTTTCGGTTCATTTTTAGCATTTAATGCAAGCCTCACATTTTCATACTGGTTAAATTATAACATTTAGTTTACAATATATGATTTGACTAATCATCAGGCATATACTTTGGGAGCCCTGTGTCGGTTCACTGATCTGTGGTGAGCAAATCCTCACCACTAAACTGCCCAAAGCACTTGGTACAGGGAGAGTACCGATTGGAGCCGGTTCCTGCGACCGCATTGTTGGGCAGTGTGCGAAGTGCTTCTCACTAACGTTAACACACAAGTGCTTTGCTGGAGGCATTAAACATTACATTCCTCACTTGTTGAATGCAATAGCTTGTTTTCTGCAAAAGATTCATAATAAAGGGTTGATTTATAGTAATTTCAAGTCAGTTAGTATAGCAATTAACATTTTAAATACATTTTAGTTGATTAAAAACAGTCTTTATTATATAGCTCTAGCTAGTTGTTTAATAATGTGTTTATTGTGGCGCAGTTTGATCAACCTATCAAGCAATGACTAATCTTATGTGTTTTAAATGCAGTGCAGTGAGATGAGTTATTTGTACAGTGTGGTGACTGTGATGCACAGAATTCATTCTGCTCTCTGCCCGTGGGATGGAGTGCACATCCACATTTTTTAAAGTCAGGTTCGCAAGCGGAGAGTAGGCCACAGTCTCACCAAAAGGTGGAGGAAATTTTGTTGCGCTTCTTTCAAACTTTTTACAGATACTGGGGCCAAATTCAATCTCCGTTACACCCCAAAAACAGGTGGCTACAAAGTGCTGTCCAAGAGCTGGACCGATAATAGAGAAATAGAAAACAAGAGGCTCTGTAGAGAGACAAAAGAGAAAAAAAGTTTCCATTAATTGGTCACCCCCCTTGAACTACATAGCAATCTGCCCAAGAAGACCTGGGACCTGTGATGCCCTGCCCTCAGGACTTCACAATCCTGCCTGCTAGGAGGTGCAGGGCAGCCAGGATGTCTGCACTTTATTTCCCTTTTTGTGAGGCAGTACTGCCTCTCCACTCCCAAATTCCCCACAGCAGCTCTCCATGTGATGATCAGGACAATCATTCATCACTGCATAGAGCAGTATTCACTGTGGGGCCCTCAAGCAGGACAGTACCTGGGCTTAGTAACACTGTTAAAAATCTCATAGCTTTCACAGTGGGAGCAGTATTGTAACAATTATAGTTCCATCTCTGCTTCAGCAGAGAGGCTCACGTCCCCTGGAACCTGAACTTTATACCCAATCATGACTCATTTATAAAATCAGTATGTCACTGTGTACACGTCCCACTCCAGATGTTATCACTTTGTTGCAAAGGGGAAACAATCTTCAAAAACCCAGTGATTTAATGATGTCTGCTTCTAACCTGCAGCTCTTTAAAGTTGCAGTACTACTGCTTCCCATCCTTAGCCTTTTAAAGAACTCGCTGCAGGAGGTCCAGTTCAGGCTCCACCTTTGATGCCGTTGTCCCCAGTAAAACCCTTACTCTTTCTCACCCTGGTCATTACCCCTGGAATGACCCTCATTTCAGCGCCCTTAAGTCCAATGGACACAGACTTGAACGTTTATGGCGAACAACTGGTTCAGCCATTTATCGACAGATCTCGCTGGACCACATCAAGCACTATCGGGTCCTGCTCTCCTCGGCCAAAACTGCTCATTATTCCAGGATCATCCTGGATTGCAAAGATAACCCCCGGCTTCTCGTCTCCACTACAAACCATGGACTTCTTTGTAACTAAGGTTGAGACCATCCACTCATCTGTCACAGCCGCTTCCCTCCCTTCCCCTAGCCCTAGCCAACTTCCCCTAAGGCTTTCCCCTATCCTAGCCCTGAACTTGCATCTTTCTCTGGTTTCTCTCCTATCTCTCTTCATGCCTTCTCCGAGCTCATCTTGTCCATGAGACCCATCTCCTACTCCTTCGACCCTTTTCCCACCAAACTGCTGGCCACCCAACTTCCCTTCCTGGACTCCATGTTAGCTGATATTGTTAACGGTTCCCTCTCTTCAGGTACTGTCCCCCTCCCCTTCAAATCTGCCGTCATCACCCCTTTCCTCAAAAAACCCACCCTTGACTCCTCTGCCCTTGCAAACTACCACCCCATCTCCAACCTCCCTTTCCTCTTTTAAGTCCTTGAACGTGCTGTTGTCTCCCAAATCCGTGCCCATCTTGCCCGGAACTCTATGTTTGAATCTCTCCAATCAGTTTCCGCCCCGCCACAGAACTGAAACAGCCCCTATCAAAGTCACAAATGACATCCAATGTGACTGTGATAAACTATCCCTCCTCATCCTTCTCAACCTATCTGCAGCCTTTGACATGGTTGACCACACCATCCTCATTCAACGCCTCTCCTCCATCGTCCAGCTGGGTGCGACTGCACTTGCCTGGTTCCATTCTTATCTATCCGGTCAAAGCCAGAGAATCACCTGCAATGGCTTCTCTTCCCGCTCCCGCACCATTACCTCTGGAGTCTCCCAAGGATCTATCCTTGGCCCCCTCCTATTTTTCATCTACAACCGAAAACACATTTTTCACATATACGCTGATGACACCCAGCTCTACCTCACCACCACCTCTCTCAACCCCTCCACTCTGATTTGTCATGCTGCTTGTCTGACATCCAGTACTGGATGAGCAGACATTTCTTCCAACTAAATATTGGGAAGACCATTGTCTTCGGTCCCCACCACAAACTCCATTCCCTAGCCACCAACGCCATCCTGGCAACTGTCTGAGGGCGAACCAGATGGTTGGCAACCTTGGTGTCGTATTTGACTCCAAGATGAGCTTCCGACCACATATCCGCTCCATCACCAAGACCGCCTACTTCCACCTCCGCAAAATCGCCCGACTCCGCGCCTGCCTCAGCTCATCTTCTGTTGAAACCCTCATCCATGCCTTTGTTACCTCTAGACTTGACTATTGTAATGCACTCCTGAGCGGCCTCCCATCTTCCACCCTACACAAACTTGAGCTCATCCAAAACTCTGCTGCCTGTATCCTAACTCGCACCAAGTCCCGTTCACCCATCACCCCTAGCTCGCTGACCTACATTGGCTCCCGTTCTGGTAACGCCTCAATTTTAAAATTCTCATCCTTGCTTTCAAATCACTCCATGGCCTTGCGCCTCCCTATCTCTGTAAGCTCCTCCAGCCTTTCAACCCTCCGAGATCTCTACGCTCCTCCAATTCTGGCATCTTGAGCATACCCGATTTTACTTGCTCCACCAGCTGTGCCTTCAGCTGCCTAGGTCCAAAGCTCTGGCATTCCCTCCCTAAGCCTTACTGCCTCTCTACCTCTCTTTAAGACGCTCTTTAAAACCTACCTCTTTGAACAAGCTTTTGGTCATCTGCCCTAATATCTCCTTATGTGGCTCTGTATCACATTTTGTTTGATAACGCTCCTGTGAAGTACCTTGGGTCGTTTTACTATGTTAAAGGTGCTATATAAATTCAAGTTGTTGTTGTTCTACATATCTGATTACTTTGGACTCCATAGGATTCAGCAAGGTTGGACATTCCTGTTTCGATAAGCATAAAGATTGCAGCATACCAGTCACACAGTCCAAGGTCCATAGTGCAGAACATCACTAAGGCTTAAAAGGGTAAAAAAGAAATTAACGTAAACCAGGAAGTATCATCTGTCCTTCGGACGAGGCATTAAGCCAAGGCCCTGTCTGCTCTCTCAGGTGGACATAAAAGATCCCATGGCACGTTTCGAAGAAGAACAGAGGAGTTCTCCCCGGTATCCTCGCCAATATTTATCTCTCAACCAACATCACTAAAACAGATTATCTGGTCATATTAAACATTACTGTTTGTGGGAGCTTGCTGTGCATAAATTGGCAGCTGCATTTCCTACATTACAACAGTGACTACACTTCATTGGCTGTAAAGCGCTTTGGGACATCCTGAGGTCGTGAAAGGCGCTATATAAATGCAGATTCTTTCTCCATGATTAGGTGAAGTTATGGTGGTTGGGTAGAGTTCATAAACTGTTCAATTGTACATGTTTTGATGAACTGAATGGGTTTGTCTCTTTTTTTGGTGCAGCTTTTCAAATTAGGCTTTATGGATGTAAATGTGGAGCATTTTTGGGAGGGAACAGGATGCAGCAAGTCCACCTCAGTAAATGTTACAACCTTGCAACAGGTCTGATTTTGCTGCATTGTGTGATGCATTGCAACTCTTCTTAGCTACCCACAGGGAATACCGTCATGGGTACAGTTTGTCCATGTCAACCCTGACAGAAGCACCTGCTAGCAGTCAGTCAACCCTGAGGTATTGGTGCCCTGACCCACCCCACTCTCGGGGTTACAATTTCACCGTGGAGCATTTCATCCCACCAAACATTTTTGTTAGGTAAGGGTATTAAGGTTACGGAACCAAGGCGGGTAGATAGAGTTAAGATACAGATCAGCCATGATTTAATTGAATGGCCGAACAGGCTCGACGGGCTGAATGGCCGACTCCTGTTCCTATGTTCCAAAGAGGAGGATCATATTTTTCACAACCTAATTTAGTACATAAATTCTTCTTTTAAATTGTGGTGTATAAAAATCATTTTCAAAACACGTCCAGTTTGACAGATAAAAGTGGCACTTTTTTTCAAAGATCCATCTAATATTGTCTGTCTTTGGCTACACTGTAAGTTGCAGTGTTCAGAGAGATAACTTAATTGCATTTTGTGTCTCTTCTACTGTTGTTTAATATGCTTGCCAGACAGCAAAAGTAATGTTCTGTGAGTCTGCACTGTTTTTAGATAGCCTGGTGATTCTGACTACTACTACAAAGGCCTTTTAAATAATGTTTACTTATGGGTATTCTGATTTTAATTCTCTGTGATATTGTAAAGAAAATTTTTGAAAATTTTGGTGAAAGCGTTTTTTCTGTATAACAGTTTAATAATAAACTCTGAGTGCTAATATTTTAACAACAAGACTTCAGTTGTGTGTGCAAAGGGATGTGCCACGTTTGGTAACACACCTGTGGTTCCAGGTATACTCCAGCAGTGGCTGCCACCTCAGTGTCTCAGTAAATTGAAAGTTAGGTCACAGATGGCAAAGGAGCTGTTTTACATGAATCTCACACCCACAGCACTACTGTAGGCTGCTGCCAGCCCGTGTTTACCCTTCACCCTCCGTGATCAGAGACACCCCCTCCCCTGAGGCCTCCGATCACCCCCACAGGCCACCAATCACCGCCCGCCCACACACACACACACACACAGGCCTCCATGAGGCCTCCCCCCCGCTCCTCCGGCCTTCCCGCTCCCAGCCTCCGATCTTCTGAAGATCCCCCCCAGCTCCTCCCGGCCGCAATCTTGGCGAGAGCCCCACCCCGTGCTTCAGTGGCTGCTTCCCTGCCCTCGATTATCCTCAGATGCTCCACCCGCCCCGTGCTTCTGTGACTGCTTCCCGGCCCGCGATCGTCCTCAGACCCCGTGCTTCTGCGGCCAATTCCCGAAACCCCCGTGATTCCTCCCTCCCTCCTCTGTGCGGCCTACTGCTGCAGCCTCTCAATCTGGCTGGCTGTGGGCGGGAAACCGAGGCCTCGCATGCAAATCAGGCCCTGCCGTTAAAATCGGTGGGGCCTACAGGAAACACGGCCTCCCGGATTTCCCGCCCGCCTCGGAGTCCCCCAACCCGCCTTCCTCCTTAAAATCCAGCCCAATGTCTCTATGCACAATAACGTAAGGGTGAGAATGTGCCATGTGACAGCTCAGTGGACGAGAGACTTCCATCTTACAGATTTATATTGACAATTCTCAGGCAATCTGGGTCAGAGAGAGAGTGTTTGAAACTGGCAGTCACATTTGGAAGGCTTGAGTGTCTAAAGGTAGTGGCCACTGGGAGGTGGGTAAACAGCTCACAGTAAATGGTTTTCTATTTAAAACTCCATGTTTAGAGACAAGGCGAGTTACGTCTATTATTTTATAGTGGAGGGAAATGTATATCTCACTGTGTTATACTTTATATTGTCCATACATATATATTAAAAGAACTTATTGGTTCTAACCCATTTTGAGTGATGGAGAATTTGCGTGGCAGTTTGATACATTCCACTAGCCGGTGCATAGAGTAAAGATTCTCTGTTATGATCCCTGGGTCTAGCTATCATTTACCTGGATATTGGCTAGAAAAGAAGTGCAGTCCAGATCATAGGGGACATGAGGTCTGCTTACGGGAGTGACCGGTGAAAATACCTAAAGTAATAACTCAGAAACATGACACAGTCCTCAGTCATATTGAGCAACTACTCATCCTCAACAAATTCAAACCCACCTAAAACTCGAGCTGAGAGCACACCACGGACTGAGATGGGAACAAAGTGTGAATAGTAATCTAAAATGGGAATTTGGCTTGTGTGGGAATCCAGTGGTAAGTAGTTTAGAACTTCTCTTTTATTTCATTTTCCCCTTTAACTGAACTGCAGATTTAAGATTGTGGAGCTAATAATGAATTGGCAGCTAACAGCAGATGATCATTCGTCACTGGCTAGGTGTTAACTAACCTGCTGACTGAGCAGCTAAAACTGGTTGGTGACCTAATTTGGTATGAGCACACCAGTTTGAGCAGAGAGCACACCACAGAGTGAGCTAGTAATAAATTGAGATGGGAACAGAGTGAAAACAGTGGCCGGAATTTTAATCTGGAGGCGGGTAGGAAGCAGGACGGGTGGGTGGAGGCTTGAAAGTGGTTGGGAAACCCAGGAGAAGAGGTTTCCCACAGGCACTGCCGAATTTAACGGCAGGGCCTGATTAACATTTCAAAGCTCTGTTTCCTGCCCGCAGCCAGATAGATGGAGAGGCTGGCTGACTGTTGGGCGGGTAGGCCTGCAGCACTAGGCCACAGAGAGGAGTGAGGGTGAAATCGGGGCCAGAGGATGATCGAGGGGGGTGAATCACGGCTGGAGGAGGATGAGGGGGGCTGAATCGGGATCGGGGGGGGGGGGATGAATTGGGGCCAGAGGAGGATCGGGAGGAGGTGGTTGGGGGCCGGAGCGGGGAGGCCAGGAAGACAATCAAGGGCTGGAGCAGGGAGATTGGAGACCTCGGGGGAGGAGATCAGAAGGGTTGGGGGGTGTCCGATCACAGGGGGTGGGTGAGGCAGAGACACTGGATCCAGCAGGTAAGTGTAAAGGCACTTAACTCTTGGATCTAGCAGTCCCTGCCTCCCTTTAGCTGGCGGGTTCCCCGAGGCCCGGGAAACGCGACCAGCCAGAGTTAAATTTGAAATGGTGGATCATTTAAATAGGCGACCCGCCTCCTGGGAGCAGGTTGGTGACCCATCCCCTGTCTCTCATCCGTTAAATTAAATACGTGGGGTTACGGGGATAGGGTGGGATATGTGTCGGTGCAGGCTCGATGGGGATTCTGTGTGAGAAAGCAGGGACAGGGTACTGGATTTGGATGATCAGCCATGATCGTATTGAATGGTGGAGCAGGCTCGACGGGCCGAATGGCCTACTCCTGCTCCTAGTTTCTATGTTAAAAAAAAACCGGAAGTGGGATGGTTGGGGGCAGGATTGCCTGAGGGACAGCATAAATCGTCATTTTGAAAGACACGGATTAATCAAGGACAGTCAGCATGGATTTGTTATGGGAAGGTCATGACTGACTAACTTGATTGAATTTTTTGAGGAGTTAAGGAGGGTTGATGAGGGTTGTGTGTTTGATGTAGTCTACATGGATTTTAGCAAGGCTTTTGACAAGGTTCCACAGGGCATACTGGTCAGAAAAGTAAAAGTCCATGGGATCCAAGGGAAAGTGGCAATTTGGATCCAAAATTGGCTCAGTGGCAGGAAGCAAAGGGTAATGGTCGACAGGTGTTCTTGTGACTGGAAGGCTGTTTCCAGTGGGGTTCCGCAGGGCTCAGTACTGGGTCCTTTGCTTTTTGTGGTATCTATCAATGATTTGGACTTGAATGTAGGGGGCATGATTAAGAAGTTTGCAGATGATACAAAAATTGGCCGTATGGTTGATAGTAGAAGAAAGCTGTAGACTGCAGGAAGATATTAATGGACTGGTCAGGTGGTCAGAAAAGGGGCAAATGGAATTCAATCTGGAGAAGTGTGAGGTAATGCATTTGGGGAGGGTTAACAAGGAAAGGGAATACACAATAAATGGTAGGACACTGAGAAGTGTAGAAGAGTGTAGGGGCCTTGGAGTGCATGTCCACAGATCCCTGAAGGTAGCAGGACAGATAGATAAGGTGGTTAAGAAGGCATACGGGATACTTTCCTTTATTGGCCAAGGCATTGAATATAATAGCAGGGAAGTTATGCTTGAACTGTATAAAACACTAGTTAGGCCATAGCTAGAGTACTACATACAGTTCTGGTCACCACATTACAGGAAAGATGTGATTGCACTGGAGAGGGTGCAGAGGAGATTTACGAGGATGTTGCCAGGACTGGTGAATTTTAGCTATGAGGAAAGATTGGATAGGCTGCGGTTGTTTTCTTTGGAACAGAGGAGGCTGAGGGGAGGCTTAATTGAGATGTTACCTTTAACACAGCAGTCTGTCTCCCCAAAAAACTTCTTTCTTAATAGACAGTTTGGACGGAACCACTTAGACTGGAGCTTTCCAAAAAATAAAATTTGATTATCCCCTTAAGCTTCAGAAAAATTTCCCTGCCCGAGTGCTTGAACAGCAACTCATATCAATTTATCTAATCAATTTTAATTTCATAAACAAATTATGCCCAGGCTTGGTGGTTTTACAAAGGAGACAGAAATAGTTGTAATTGCATTTGGATGTAAGTCTTTTATCTTTGCCCTCGAGCAATGAGTCTTGGAAGATAACAAATGACTCCGAATAGGTTAAATCCAAGCATTTGGAAAGGCAATGTCTTAAGTCTAATTTTTATCACCACGCTGCGACATTCGAGATCCATCAATGTCTACAGATAAGAACTTAAAATCTGCAAAGAACCACTCTTGGTAATCTTGCACCATCAACACACTTATAGTCCTCTGCTTAAAAGAAAAAAACAGAAAATCTATTGTGCTTTTCTTGTGAGTCCAATGGGTTAACTTGTCAATTCCTGATACCCTAATGTCAGTGTGAGGAAACATCCACTCAAATTAAGAAACTTAAAATTGAATAATGACCAAAATGTTTACATTCAGCAATGCAAAAGTTGTTGCTTAGTGAATTAGAAACAGAGTTAATCTGATACTAGAAACCAAAAACAAACACACAGCTGCTTGTGGAAAGAGTTAACTTTTTTTTGTATTTCAAAAGACGACAAACACAGACATCATTAATCAATGTCAGCTTGTGTCGCACAACTTCTCACAGCCTTCAAGTAAATTTTAAAACCTTTTGCCAAATAAAAATATCTGTTACTTTTGCAAAGTCTTTGGGGGAGAAATTCAGTATCGCCCCATTTGGGGCGCAATTATCGGCCGGGCGCAAAGATTAGCGCCTGGCGCTAATTATCGCCACCGACTGCAAACTTGACTTTTATCGCCCCTGGAGGTGATTGGAGCGCTAAATCAGGCGCTTCACACCTGTCTTAAGGCGCAAAGGCCGAGGAGCGAGGCGCTACCTCAGAGCGCTGGTGAAGCTCATGTGATGTCAGTCAGCAATGGAACACACACACAATGGCACCGGCCAGTTCTTAAAGGGGATGGTTGATCTTGCTTTCAATCCACATCCTGCTCATTGCAGCCTTGAATCTCTGCCTGGAGAGACCTGCACATCAAATCTGCTGGAAAGAACAATGGAGAGTACCAGGGAAAGAGCTTAGAGTGCAGCCCCCACAGTCTCTTCTAAATCGATACAAGGAATGGCAAATCAAAATGAACCTGCAAAGTGCTGCTCAGTACCCAAAACTCCTTCAAAAAGCGTTGAATCTCTCCAGAAGTCTCTCTCTCTCTCCGAATGCGTGGTTCAAAAATGGCACCAACAATAAAAGGCAGGAAGCGGTCGCCTTTAAATAGCGCTCCCCCAGTCCCTTCATGACTGCAATTCGCTCCCCTCAACCTGTCGTTGCTAGCGTCAGGCGGTAAGGCAGGGGGCGCCACTCAATATCTGCTCCGGGGCGTTGCGCACTCGACTGACGTCACGATCTGCCGGCGCAGGAGATCGTGGCGGTAGTGTTTAACGCCACCACAAAATGTCTAGTTAATTTCGCGAGCGGCACAAACATCGCCGCGCCTGGGCGCTAGGTGCTTTGCGCCCCATTAGCGCCCACTTAAGGCGCTAACGGGAGGCGCAACCAACTGAATTTTTCCCCCTTTGTGCCTTTAAAACTTACAAAGATCCTGATCAATTCAATTCTGCAGGTAAAAACATCAGGCATCATTTGCAACACCACTGTAAACATTCTGTGAAATAATTCTGTCGTACAATCCAACTACAGGATGTCTATCATGCACACAATACCATGCACCTTTTTCTCCCTGGTCACACATTCCAGTGCCACTAAGATGAATAAACAATCAGAATCACCTCAAATCATGCAGTCCTGGAGATTAGTCAGAAATTCCAAAATAAAATGTCAATTGTTGATGTGATTGTCTCACGTCCAGAACTGGAGACTTTCACACAATTTACAACAACCAGAATTTCACCACGGCCACAATAAACATTAATAAGTAAGTTAACCTCAATAACTCCAATTTAATTCAAACCAATATCTTAAACTAAACACAATATAGCTTGAAAAAGAGGGAGGAGCCACAGCCAGTGACAAAGAAACATTCACATGTGCTTTATAAAGAGACATTAACATTCATGCTGAAAACAAAAGAAACTTCTGAAGAACAGTAGAAAAGACATGATCTTCCCTTTTCTCCTTTATTCCATCATAGACTAATTTATCCTGTTTCAATTAAATCAATTTCCAATTTCTGATGTTTTCTATTGCATCCCATTGTGTACTGATTCAAAATCTCAAGCTCACAGTCCGTGTCCTCAACCAAGCCAGTTACCACCTGCACAATTCATTGGTATATGGGAGGTGTGTAATGATATAGAGTAAAGGGTGAAGGGAACGCTAAATATTCAGTCGACAGTCCCAATCCTTCTCTCAGTTCACCTTTCCAGACGTGAGACAATGGCAGTGACTAGTGGGGTACCGCAGGGATCGGTGCTAGGACCCCAGTTATTCACAATATATATTAATGATCTAGATAAGGGAACTAGATGTAATATCTCCAAGTTTGCAGATGACACAAAGCTGGGTGGGCGTGTGTGCTGTGAGGAGGATGCAGAGAAACTCCAGTATGATTTGGACAGGTTGGGTGATTGGGCAGATGCATGGCAGATGCAGTATAATGTGGATAAATGCAAGGTTATCCACTTTGGTGGCAAAAACAGGAAGGCAGATTATTATCTGAACGGCAATAGAGTGGGAAAAGGGGAAGTGCAACGAGACCTGGGTGTCCTTGTGCACCAGTCGCTGATGCAGCAGGCGGTTAAGAAGGCAAATGGTATGTTGGCCTTCATAGCGAGAGGATTCGAGTACAGGAGCAAGGATGTCTTGCTGCGGTTGTACAGGGCCTTGGTGAGACCACACCTTGAGTATTGTGTGCAGTTTTGGACGCCTTATCTGAGGAAAGATGTTCTTGCCATGGAGGGAGTGCAGCGAAGATTCACCAGACTGATACCTGGGATGGCAGGAATGACATATGAAGAGAGATTGGGTCGATTAGGCTTATATTCGCTAGAGTTTAGAAGAATGAGAGGGGATCTCATTGAAACTTATAAAATTCTAACAGGACTAGACAGACTAGATGCAGGAAGGATGTTCCCGATGGCGGGGGAGTCCAGAACACGGGCAACACGGTGGCATAGTGGTTAGCACTGTTGCCTCACAGCGCCAGGGACCCGGGTTCGAATCCGGCCTCGGGTGACTGTCTGTGTGGAGTTTGCACATTCTCCCCGTGTCTGCGTGGGGGTGCTCCGGTTTCCTCCCACAGTCCAAAGATGTGCGGGTTAGGTTGATTTGGCTATGATAAATTGACCCTTAGTGTTAGGGGTATTAAATACGTGGGGTTACGGGGATAGGGTGGGATATGTGTCGGTGCAGGCTCGATGGGCCGAAATGGCCTCTATCTGCACTGTGGGGATTCTGTGATTCTGAACCAGAGGTCACAGTCTAAGGATAAGGGGTAAGCCATTTAGGACTGAGATGAGGAGGAATTTCTTCACCCAGAGAGTGGTGAACCTGTGGAATTCTCTACCACAGAAGGCAGTTGAGGCCAATTCATTAAATATATTCAAGAAGGAGTTAGATATATTTCTTAAGGCTAAAGGGATCAAGGGATATGGGGAGAAAGCAGGGGCAGGGTACTGAACTTGGATGATCAGCCATGATCTCATTAAATGGCGGAACAGGCTCGAGGGGCCGAATGGCCTACTCCTGCTCCTATCTTCTATGTTTCGGGACTGCTATAACTGCCTCTATCAACATTTTCAACATTCGAAGTCCCATTCCGAATCCCTTTAGATCAAGCTTACAACTTCAACATTTTAGCTTTTCACTGAACATCTCATCAGCTTTGAGACAGCCCATTCCTACAGAAACTTTAAGCTTCTGAGCAAGCTTCTCCCATTGCTTCCATCTCTAACTGTTTCTGCATCAGTTTCTCAGGAGTTGCTCCTAGTGCGTCTGTGGGGATGGAGTACTGTCTTTGGGGAGGGAGTCCCTTCCCACCAGGACCACCTCAACTTTCATTTGCCCGGCGGCCGAGGAATGGGGGTGCCCACACTGCCAACAAGGGTCCCCAATCTTTGCGGGGGGGTCCTTGGGACCCACCGACTTAACAGGACCAACCGTGTTAGCCATTGACACCGCTCATTCCCTGATTTATTTCCCCACAGTGCAACATTATGCATGACAGGAATGGCCTCCGGGACACCAGTGGCGCCTTGAATGATCGTAACCATAGATGGTGGAACAGAAGTATCCGCAAATGTAAACATGGACCCTGTGTCAATTGAAGATATTTCCTGCTGTTCTTCCACACATGCCTCAATAAGGGGGTGGCCACCCGTATCCTGAAGTAAAGGTCCTAAGAAAGCGACATGTGTGATTGAGGAATGCCCTCCCTACTGCAATTCTGCCTCTCTTGCGGAGTCTCCCTCTGACCTCACCAACTGGATCGAGATCTCAGTCCCTTCTGTGATTACCTCCTTTTCCCAATTCTTCAACTTTACCTTTAACTTCTCTAAGGGGGCTAAATTCGGTTGATTTAGGGTGCTAACGGGGCGCAAATCAACTAGCGCCTGGGCGCGGCACCGCTAACGCCACCCGCAAAATTCAGCGGGAGGTTAGCGGCGGCGCTGCGCCACCGGTGATGACGTCATCGCCGTGCGCAGCGTCCCGCTCGCGCCCCGGCTGTAACATTGGGTGGCGCCCCCCGACTTACAGCCGGACGCTATGTCCGCCGGGGTCAGGGGGCCTACCTGCGGCCGGGGCGGCACTCGTTAAAGGGGAGGTGGCAGGCGGCCATTTTTGTTGCTGGCCGCCTTCCCCCATTGCTGTCCCCGGCCCCTATGAAGTCCCCCCACGGGGTGAAGGCTGCTCTCCATGAGCCCGGCACTCCTCTTGAGTGTCGGGCTCGTTTGCCGGCACTCCCGATCCCTGGTGGCCCAGCTGGGTGCCGGGACGCGCTGTGCCAGCCCCTTCCCCTTTAATAAGGGGAGGGAGGCCTGCAGTACCGCGGCGCGACGTGCCGCAGCACCATGTGCCGCAATATTGCCTCATAGTGCCTCAAGAGGGACGCGGGGCGCTTCCAGTAGCGGGCGCTACCCAATTTTTACCCATAATTCTTTAGCCAATCTATCCCTGTCCTCTATCCACTGAGGGGTCAGGACCCAGGTTCCGCCTGGACCTGCTCCCCTCATGCGACCCCTCCTGGGATTTATCCACTCAGGCCCTTCTGCCTTCCAGCGCTGTAACCACCGTCTCACTTCCATGACTGGGATACCTGCAGCTCTCTGATACAGGCTTTCCACCCTCACCATCCATTTATCAAAACTCTCGTCCCCGCCCCAGGCATCTACTTCCAGCACAATTGAGGGGGGTAGAAGAGTCAAAATGATCTCTCTATGGGCATCATCCCCACAATAACTGATGTCAATCCAATTTGTTCCCAAGCTTTTGCACAATTGAAATTTAAGTTCCCGCTTCCCTGGATCCTTCCCCTGGTAATAATGCAAGATGCTTTATCAACTGAGGCCGTGAATGAGCATCGAAATGCACAATTATTATTCTACAGAGCAGGGACCTGGAGTTTGTTTCAAAACCTTCCACCTTTCCCCAGTGATTCCCTAAAACTCGTAGAATCATATGGACCCTCTGTTTCTCCGATATGTCTCCCGACTGCCACCATCCCAGAATATTACACCACCATTGGGCAAACTTATTAAGATCCTGAAGTGGTGCAGGTCCCACTTCACCGAGGATAGCTCTCATGTCCTGTAACTTTACCCCTCCTCACTCATACCAGGAATCCCCAAAACCACTAAAGGTAGTGCTCCCTTCACGACTGCCATAGGGAGTGGAAGTTTCATGATTGTGCTCTTGCCTTGTCCGCCTGAACATGCTTCCCCCACTCTCCACATTACCAGAAGGTCGGGTGTAATGTTGCAGGGTGACAAGCGTCTGAGGAGCAGAAGAGGCATCTAACTGCTCCGCCTCTGCACCTAATGTTGCCACGCAAACCACTCGGGTTCGGGGCTCCAAAGTCGGAGAAGGTAAAGGGGGTGCGGAAGGGAACGGTGGCCATGCTCCCTGTCCCTTAATCCCCTTTTCAACTCTTGGACCTGGGGAATCCTCTGAACACCACCAGGTGTCATCAATTTCTGTCTCCGCTGGGCAAGCTAATACCGCCACCTGCTGCCCTCCCATCCCTGGGGTGGTAGGGCCCTCTAACTACACTGCCCGCCCAGGTCTCCACCAACTTTGCATGCTGCAGCTTAGATATTCCTTTCTCTAGTTCTTGATTCGTGTTCTCTTCATCCACAAGATGCTGATCCAGCGTCAGAACAGTCCTGGCTGCTCCGAGCGCCTGGAATCGACAGATTTCTACCTCTTTCCTGGCTGCCGCTAGCTGCTCAGAAAGGACATCGAGGTACCCAGGTAGTGTGGGCTTTTGCTCCCACAGAGGGCACTGCACAAAGGCCAGACACACAGCGGGTATTCAGGGAGCATTTCGCCTACATTAACTTTACTGAGGAGCAATGCCTGAGGCATTTTTGCTTCACCAAAGAGGCTGTCACCGAGCTATGTCACCTGCTGCAACCACAACTCGAACCTCGCACCAGGGCATGGACAGCACTGCCTGTGGCTGTCAAGGTCACCGTGGCCCTTATCTTTTATGTCACAGGCCCCTGTCAGGCTGCAACAGGTGACATCAGCAACATTCTCCAGTTCGCAGTACACTGATGTATCAGGGAGGTCATTGAGTCTCTCTACGCCAGGAAAGACACCGACATCTCCTTCCCTATTGACAGAGCAAAGCACGATGAGAGGGAACTAGGTTTCACCTGCATGTCAGGCTTCCGCAGGGTGCAATGTGCCATAGACTGCATTCACATTGATTTGTGTGCTTCCTATCACCAGTCTGGCATCTTTATCAATCGAAAGGGATTGGAATAGCTCAACGTACAGCTGGTTTGCGACGAAAGGCAGTACATCATGCAGGTCTGTGCCTGCTATCCCAGCAGCAGTTATGACTCCTGCGTCAGTCCTCTGTACCACCTTTATTACAATAAGGCCGCCAAGATACAAGTTGGCTGCTGGGCGACAAGGTTATACCCTCCGTACATGACTCCAGTCAGGAACCTGTGCTCAGCTGCAGAGCAGGCCTACAACGTGAGCCTTGCTGCCACAAGGGACATTATCGAGCAAACAATTGGTGAGCTCAAGCAACGCTCCTGCCTGGACCGGAGGAGCCCTGCACCTCACCCCTGAGCAGGTATCTAGATTTGTTATCATCTGCTGCATGCTCCACAACTTCACCATCATGAGGAACCAGCCCTCACCATCACCTGGGCAGAAGGAGAGAGCACCTAGCTGCCGGAGTATCAGAGACCAGCTCATCAAGGAGCACTTCACCTAAATCAGCCCTCACA
Source organism: Squalus acanthias (assembly GCA_030390025.1). NCBI lineage: Eukaryota > Metazoa > Chordata > Chondrichthyes > Squaliformes > Squalidae > Squalus > Squalus acanthias. The sequence continues at coordinate 54,430,465 of CM059438.1, forward strand.
TTCCCTATTCACCAACAGTCCCACAGTTCTTGCCACTTTCCTTACAACCGTCATCCGATTGCCATCCTTCAGTCCAGACTTATGGGTCTTGCCCTCACTTCACAACAAGTAAAATTACCAACACCAAATCCAGAACAAAAAACAAATTTATCAAATAAATATTGTCAAATCATGTCTGCATTGACAAAAAAATGACGAATCACTCTTGTACGAGCCTTTAGTGCCTGCCTCGTGTGCTCGTTTCCCTATCCTGGTGCTCCTTCAAGGTCTTTCCCCAGTGGTTGCAGCTTGGGAGGTGGAAGGCTGCTGAGCTTCAACTGAGGACACACCAAATGGCCTTGGAGGATGGCCTCGACCAGCTGTGCGGTCTGCATCCACGTGAACTGGCGCGGGCTATGCCCACTGCTCGCTCGTTCTCAGGTGCAGTCGGATTTCGGGGCCATTGTATTACCTTTGACAAAAAAAATCAGGTAAAACGTGTAGCTTTAAAAACAAACAGATCAGGGATACCAGTCAGATTAACAAAATTATTGATCTAGGAGATTTTACTCAACCCGTTCATTGATTGGGATAGGGAGGGAGTAAATGGAGAAATTTCCGAAAATGTGTAGCGGACTCCTTACTCAAGCAGCATGTTCGTAAGCATACAAAGGGAGGGGTGTTGGTAGTTCTAGTTATTAGTAATGAAATAGATCAGCAAATTACTTAAATGTAGGTGAGCACCTTGGGAGTACTGACCACAATATGATCAAGTTCAAGGTCCAAACAGAAAGGGACAAAAACAAGGGCACAGATTGGAATAGGGCAGGTTTTAGAAATATGAGCAGTGAAGCGGAAGGAGAAAGCGGCCCAGGACTGTGGATCTGACTGCGGGCGCGGAGACCCGGGACTGTGGGTCTGTGTGTGTGGAGACCCGGGACTGTGGATCTGACTGTGGGCGCGGAGACCCGGGACTGTGGGTCTGTGTGTGGAGACCCGGGACTGTGGGTCTGTGTGTGTGTGTGTGGAGACCCGGGACTGTGGGTCTGTGTGCGGAGACCTGGGACTGTGGGTCTGTGTGTGTGGAGACCCGGGACTGTGGGTCTGTGTGTGTGGAGACCCGGGACTGTGGGTCTGTGTGTGTGGAGACCCGGGACTGTGGGTCTGTGTGTGTGGAGACCCAGGACTGTGGGTCTGTGTGTGTGGAGACCCGGGACTGTGGGTCTGTGTGTGTGGAGACCCGGGACTGTGGGTCTGTGTGTGTGGAGACCCCGGACTGTGGGACTGTGTGTGGGGACCCAGGACTGTGGGTCTGTGTGTGTGGAGACCCGGGACTGTGGGTCTGTGAATGTGGAGCCCCGGGACTGTGGGTCTGTGTGTGGAGACCCGGGACTGTGGGTCTGTGTGTGTGGAGACCCGGGACTGTGGGTCTGTGTGTGTGGAGACCCGGGACTGTGGGTCTGTGTGTGTGGAGACCTGGGACTGTGGGTCTGTGTGTGTGGAGACCCGGGACTGTGGGCCTGTGTGTGTGCAGACCCGGGACTGTGGGTCTGTGTGTGTGGAGACCCGGGACTGTGGGTCTGTGTGTCTGGAGACCCGGGACTGTGGGTCTGTGTGTGGAGACCCGGGATTGGGTCTGTGTGTATGGAGACCCGGGACTGTGGGTCTGTGTGTGTGGAGACCCGGGCCTGTGGGCTGTGTGTGGAGACCCGGGACTGTGGGTCTGTGTGTGTGGAGACCCGGGACTGTGGATCTGTGAGTGTGGAGACCCGGGACTGTGGGTCTGTGTGTGTGGAGACCTGGGACTGTGGGTCAGTGTGTGGAGACCCTGGACTGTGGGTCTGTGTGTGTGGAGACCCGGGACTGTGGGTCTGTGTGTGTGGAGACCCGGGACTGTGGGTCTGTGTGTGTGGAGACCCGGGACTGTGGGTCTGTGTGTGTGGAGACCCGGGACTGTGGGTCTGTGTGTGTGGAGACCTGGGACTGTGGCTCTGTGTGTGGAGACCCGGGACTGTGGGTCTGTGTGTGTGGAGACCCGGGACTGTGGGTCTGTGTGTGTGTGCAGACCCGGGACTGTGGGTCTGTGTGTGTGGAGACCCGGGACTGTGGGTCTGTGTGTGTGGAGACCCGGGACTGTGGGTCTGTGTGTGTGTGTGGAGACCCGGGACTGTGGGTCTGTGTGTGTGTGTGGAGACCCGGGACTGTGGGTCTGTGTGTGGAGACCCGGGACTGTGGGTCTGTGTGTGTGGAGATCCTGCACTGTGGGTCTGTGTGTGTGTGTGGAGACCCGGGACTGTGGGTCTGTGTGTGGAGACCCGGGACTGTGGGTCAGTGTGTGGAGACCCGGGACTGTGGGTCTGTGTGTGGAGACCCGGGACTGTGGGTCTGTGTCTGGAGACCCGGGACTGTGGCTCTGTGTGTGGAGACCCGGGACTGTGGGTCTGTGTGTGTGGAGACCTGGGACTGTGGGTCAGTGTGTGGAGACCCGGGACTGTGGCTCTGTGTGTGGAGACCCGGGACTGTGGGTCTGTGTGTGTGGAGACCCGGGACTGTGGGTCTGTGTGTGTGGAGACCCGGGACTGTGGGTCAGTGTGTGGAGACCCGGGACTGTGGGTCTGTGTGTGTGGAGACCCGGGACTGTGGGTCTGTGTGTGTGGAGACCCGGGACTGTGGATCTGTGTGTGTGGAGACCCGGGACTGTGCGTCTGTGTGTGTGGACACCCGGGACTGTGGGTCTGTGTGTGTGGAGACCCGGGACTGTGGGTCTGTGTGTGTGGAGACCCGGGACTGTGGGTCTGTGTGTGTGGAGACCCGGGACTGTGGGTCTGTGTGTGTGGAGACCCGGGTACTGTGGGTCTTTGTGTCTGGAGAAGTCGGGACTGTGGGTCTGTGTGTGTGGAGACCCGGGACTGTGGGTCGGTGTGTCTGGAGACCCGGGACTGTGGGTCTGTGTGTGTGGAGACCGGGACTGTGGGTCTGTGTGTGTGGACACCCGGGACTGTGGGTCTGTGTGTGTGGAGACCCGGGACTGTAGGTCTGTGTGTGTGGAGACCCGGGACTGTGGGTCTGTGTGTGTAGAGAACCGGGACTGTGTGTCTGGGGACCCGGGACTGTGGGTCTGTGTGTGGAGACCCGGGACTGTGGGTCTGTGTGTGCAGACCCGGGACTGTGGGTCTGTGTGTGTGGAGACCCGGGACTGTGGGTCTGTGTGTGGAGACCCGGGACTGTGGGTCTGTGTGTGGAGACCCGGGACTGTGGGTGTGTGTGTGTGGAGACCCGGGACTGTGGGTCTGTGTGTATGGAGACTTGGGACTGTGGGTCTGTGTGTGTGGAGACCTGGGACTGTGGGTCTGTGTGTGTGGAGACCCGGGACTGTGGGTCTGTGTGTGTGGAGACCCGGGACTGTGGTTCTGTGTGTGGAGGTCCGGGACTGTGGGTCTGTGTGTGTGGAGACCCGGGACTGTGGGTCTGTGTGTGTGGAGACCCGGGACTGTGGGTCTGTGTGTGGAGACCCGGAACTGTGGGTCTGTGTGTGTGGAGACCCGGGACTGTGGGTCTGTGTGTGTGGAGACCCGGGACTGTGGGTCTGTGTGTGTGGAGACCCGGGTACTGTGGGTCTTTGTGTCTGGAGAAGTCGGGACTGTGGGTCTGTGTGTGTGGAGACCCGGGACTGTGGGTCGGTGTGTCTGGAGACCCGGGACTGTGGGTCTGTGTGTGTGGAGACCGGGACTGTGGGTCTGTGTGTGTGGACACCCGGGACTGTGGGTCTGTGTGTGTGGAGACCCGGGACTGTAGGTCTGTTTGTGTGGAGACCCGGGACTGTGGGTCTGTGTGTGTAGAGAACCGGGACTGTGTGTCTGGGGACCCGGGACTGTGGGTCTGTGTGTGGAGACCCGGGACTGTGGGTCTGTGTGTGCAGACCCGGGACTGTGGGTCTGTGTGTGTGGAGACCCGGGACTGTGGGTCTGTGTGTGGAGACCCGGGACTGTGGGTCTGTGTGTGGAGACCCGGGACTGTGGGTGTGTGTGTGTGGAGACCCGGGACTGTGGGTCTGTGTGTATGGAGACTTGGGACTGTGGGTCTGTGTGTGTGGAGACCTGGGACTGTGGGTCTGTGTGTGTGGAGACCCGGGACTGTGGTTCTGTGTGTGGAGGTCCGGGACTGTGGGTCTGTGTGTGTGGAGACCCGGGACTGTGGGTCTGTGTGTGTGGAGACCCGGGACTGTGGGTCTGTGTGTGTGGAGACCCGTGACTGTGGGTCTGCGTGTGGAGACCTGGGACTGTGGGTCTGTGTGTGTGGAGACCCGTGACTGTGGGTCTGCGTGTGGAGACCTGGGACTGTGGGTCTGTGTGTGTGGAGACCCGGGACTTTGGGTCTGTGTGTGTGGAGACCCGGGACTGTGGGTCTGTGTGTGTGGAGACCCGGGACTGTGGGTCTGTTTGTGTGGAGACCCGGGACTGTGGGTCTGTGTGTGGAGACCCGGGACTGTGGGTCTGTGTGTGGAGACCCGGGACTGTGGGTCTGTGTGTCTGGAGACCCAGGACTGTGGGTCTGTGTGTGTGGAGACCCGGGACTGTGGGTCTGTGTGTCTGGAGACCCAGGACTGTGGGTCTGTGTGTGTGGAGACCCGGGACTGTGGGTCTGTGTGTGTAGAGACCCGGCACTGTGGGTCTGTGTGTGTGGAGACCCGGGACTGTGGGTCTGTGTGTGTGTGGAGACCCGGCACTGTGGGTCTGTGTGTGTGGAGACCCGGGACTGTGGGTCTGTGTGTGTGTGTGGAGACCCAAATTCCATCGTAACAGGGCAGGTTGTCTGCTGCCTCTTTCCCCTATCAAAATGGAGGATGACATTACAAGAATCGGCTCCATCCAGCAGCTAAATCAAGGATTGGCCAACTGCAGTCCAAGCAGCTCTGGAACTCAGACTCTCACCCAACTTGTTGCGATTCAGCTATTTGGCCTTAAAATTCGGTTGCATTTGTGCTTTCCGTTAGCGCCCTAAGAGGGCGCTAATGGGTGCAAAGCAACTCGCGCCCGGCCGCGGCACTGCCAACGCCTCCCGGGAAATTCAGCGGGAGGTTAGCTGTGGCAGTAACCGTTAGCGCCCTGCGCCGCTGGCGATGACATCATCGCCGTGCGCAACGCCCCGTTCACGCTCCGGCTGCGATCTTCGGTCGCGCCCCCTGATTTACCGCCGGACGCTATGTCCAACGGGGTCAGGGGGGCCTACTTGCGGCCGGGTCAGCACTAATTAAAGGGACGGTGCCGGGCGGCCATTTTTGTTGCTGGCCGCCTGCCAGCACTTGCCCCCGTTGCCGTTCCCGGTCTCCTGAGCAGCCCCCCCGCGGAGTGCCAGCTGCGCTCCGTGAGCCCGGCACTTCTCTTGAGTGCCGGGCTCTTTTGCCGGCACTCCGATCCCTGGTGATATTCCCTCGCAGCGTCCCAAGAGTGAGGTGGGTCACCTCCAGTAGCACCCCGCTTCCCTCTTGGGGCGCTACCAATGAATTTTGTCCACGGGGGCGCTAAATTTTTCACCTCGGCGAAGTTAGCGCCCCAAAGGGGGCGCGACTCAAATTTTCCCCCAAGCATTTTAAACTGATTTTTTAATGTTCTCATTAAAATTTAATTCAGTGTCACTTGTCAAAGTTTAATCTTTGTGTGGCTTCTGCCAACAATGATAACCTGGCCAGCAAACTAGAGGAGTTCGGATTCTTCAGAGAACCTTACAATTCTAATACACGCAAGGAAATGAGGGCCCCAAGAATCAGTAGTGTCAGAAAGATAGATATAAACAACATAAACTTCAAATGAATGTCCAGTGAAATGCACATAATGAGAAATTAAAATATTTAGTAGCTGTTTGAAAGTAGACGGTGTAAGTGTTCAGATTGCCCTCTGGTGTCTGTGCAGGGCTCTAATTCTAGTAACACGGCACTGGATGCATCACCCATTTGATTATAATTGAAAGGCTTAACAAGGACTCGAAGGAAAGATTTCCATTGGGAACTCGTGCTGTGCAATCAGAATGTTCTGATTCATGTCACCAAAGTACGAATGAGGAACACTGGTCCCTTGCGTATAACTTCCGATTTTAGAGTGTTGGAATTTTCCATTTCAATGCAAACAAATTGAAAAGCAGGTAAAAAAGTTCCACAAAATAATTTCATTCAGTAGAATGTTATTAGCCTCAGCACCATGTTCATGGCCAATTAGGATAATTTGCACTGATAATCAAGGTGAGTATCAATAACAATAAAGATGTATAGTAATAATATACATAATCACCAGCCCTGGATATGTCCTGCCCCAGGCAGGACAAACCCACCAGAGTTAGGGACACAATGGTATACACTCGGGCTGGGGGGGAGTGGAGGTGGAGGTGGTGGGAGGTGGCCCTGGAAGTCCGCAACATTGACTTTGAATCCCATGAAGTCTCATGGCTTCAGGTCAAACATGGGCAAGGAAAACTCCTGCTAATTACCACCTACCGCCCTCCCTCAGCTGATGAATCAGTGCTCCTCCATGTTGAAAGGAAAGGAGAGACTTGCATTTATATAGTGCCTTTCACGACCACCGGACATCTCAAAGCGCTTTACAGCCAATTAAGTACTTTTTGGAATGTAGTCACTGTTGTAATGTAGGAAATGCGGCAGCCAATTTGTGCACAGCAAGCTCCCACAAACAGCAATGTGAAAATTGGCAGATAATCTGTTTTAGTGATGTTGATTGAGGGATAAATATTGGTCAGGACACCAGGGATAGCTCCCCTGCTCCTCTTCAAAATAGTGCCATGGGATCTTTTACGTCCACCTGAGAGAGCAGACAGGACCTCAGTTTAACGTCTCATCTGAAAGACGGCACCTCCGACAGTGCAGCGCTCCCTCAGCACTGCACTGGAGTGTCAGCCTAGATTATCTGCTCAAGTTCCTGGAGTGGGTCTATGAACCCACAACCTTCTGACTCAGAGGTGAGAGAGTGCTACCCACTGAGCCACGGCTAACACCACTTTAAGGAAGGACTGAGGGTAGCAAGGACACAGAATGTACTCTGGATGGGGGACTTCAATGTCCATCACCAAGAGTGGCTCGGTACCACCACTACTGACCGAGCTGGCCGAGTCCTGAAGGACATAGCTGGTCAACTGGGCTTGCAGCAGGTGGTGAGAGAACCAACACAACGGAATAACCTACTTCACCTTGTCCTCACCAATCTACCAGTCGCAGATGCATCTGACCATGACAGTATTGTTAGCAGTGACCACCACATAGTCCTTGTAGAGACTAAGGTGGCTAAATTCAGTTGATTTGCGCCTCCCGTTAGCGCCCTAAGAAGGTGTCCGCTGGGGTCGGGGGGCATATCCCTCACTGCTCCATCGCCATCAAGCCAGGAGGAGGCCGATATGGATCATCCACTCGGCACATGAGTGCAAAACACAAGGCTGAAACATTTGCAACTATCTTCAGCCAGAAGTGCCAAGTGGATGATCCATACCGGCCTCCTCCTGAGGTCCCCACTATCACATATGTCAGTCTCCAGCCAATTCGACTCACTCCACGTGATATCAAGACTGAGTGCACTGGCTACGGATCCCAACATCCCGGCTGTAATGCTGAAGACTTTTGCTCCAGTACAGCTACAACACGGGCAATGTGGAAATGCCCAGGTACGTCCTGTCCACAAAACGTAGGACAAATTCAATCCTATTACCATCCTATCAGCCAATCTCAATCATCTGCAAAGTGATGGAAGGTGTCGTCAACAGTGCTATCAAGCGGAACTTACTCACCAATAACCTGCTCACCGATGCTCAGCTTGGGTTCTGCCAGGACCACTCGGCTCCAGATCTCATTACAGCCGTGGTCCAAACATGGACAAAAGAGCTGAATTCCATAGGAAAGGTGTGAGTGACTGCCCTTGACATCAAAGCAGCATTCGACCAAGTGTGGCATCAAGGAGCCCTAGTTAAACTGAAGTCAGTGGAAATCAGGGGGAATGCTCTCCACTGTCTAGAGTCATACCTAGCACAAAGGAAGATGGTTGTGGTTGTTGGAGGCCAATCATGTCAGCCCCAGGACATCGCTGCAGGAGTTCCTCAGGGCAGTGTCCTCGGCCCAACTACCTTCAGCTGCTTCATTAATGACCTTCCCTCCAACATATGGTCAGAAGTGGGACTGTTTGTTGATGATTGCAGTGATCAGCTCCATTTTCAATTCCTCAGATAATGAAGCAGTCCATGCCCACATGCAGCAAGATCTGGACAACATCTAGGCTTGGGCTGATGAGTAGCAAGTAACATTCGCGCCACACATGTGCTGAGCAATGACTATCTCCAACAAAAATGAGAAGTCGCACAACACCAGGTTATAGTCCAACAGTTTTATTTGAAATCACAAGCTTTCGGAGCTTACGTGGCCCCTTCCTCAGGTGAAGTAAAGAAATACAGACTCGACAAAGCATACATAGATACATAGAAGATAGGAGCAGGAGTAGGCCATCCGGCCCTTCGAGCCTGCTCCGCCATTTAATGAGATCATGGCTGATCCTCCAATTCAGTATCCCGTCCCCGCCTTCTCTCCGTAACCCTTAACCCCTTTTGCCTGTAGAAATATATCTAATTCCCTCTTAAATATATTTAATGAGCTGGCGTACACTGCCCTCTGTGGCAATGAGTTCCACAGGTTCACCACCCTCTGAGTGAAGAAATTCCCCCTCATTTCTGTCCTAAATGGTTTAGTAAAGAATATATAGCATATATAGATAGAGAACAATGCATGTGTAACTTACAAAGGCAGACGACTACATTTAAATCATCCTGACTGTTTATCTGCCGAGGTGTGACAAAAGGCAATCAGGTCAGCCAGGAAGGTACCACATCAAAGACATAGCAAGATACAACTGAGACAATGAGGTGGAGTTACAGGGGGTCCAATGTGTCAAAAGCCGCGGTCTGTATGGGAAACGATAAACTTTTAAAAAATTTACTTTTTTACTGGGAATCACATCTGTGAACAAGCCAACGACGACCCGAGTCTGGATCACATCATGTATCGTGACATAAACCCAAGATCCCGGTTGAGGCCGTCCTCATGAGTGCGGAACTTGGCTATCAGTTTCTGCTCGATGATTTTGCGTTGTCGTGTGTTTCTAAGGCCGCCTTGGAGAACGCTTACCCGCAGATCCGAGGCTGAATGTCCTTGACTGCTGAAGTGTTCCCCGACTGGGAGGGAACACTCCTGCCTGGTGATTGTTGCGCGGTGTCCGTTCATACATTGTCTCAGTGTCTGCATGGTCTCGCCGATGTACCATGCCGCGGTGCATTCTTTCCTGCAACGTATGAGGTAGACAACGTTGGCCGAGTCACATGAGTATGTACCATGTACCTGGTGGGTAGTGTCCTCACGTGTGATGATGGTATCTGTGTTGATGATCTGGCATGTCTTGCAGAGGTTGCCGTGGCAGGGTTGTGTGGTGTCGTGGTCGCTGTTATCCTGAAAGCTGGGTAATTTGCTGCGAACGATGGTACTTCTGAGGTTAGGCGGCTGTTTGAAGGCAAGTAGTGGAGGCGTGGGGATGGCCTTAGCGAGGTGTTCGTCGTCATCGATGACATGTTGGAGGCTGCGAAGAACATGGCGTAGTTTCTCCGCTCCGGGGAAGTACTGGACGACGTAGGGTACCCTGTTGGTTGTGTCCCGTGTTTGCCTTCTGAGGAGGTCTATGCGATTTTTCGCTGTGGCCCGTCGGAACTGTCGATCGATGAGTCGAGCGTCATATCCCGTTCTTACGAGGGCGTTTTTCAGCGTCCGTAGGTGTCCATCGCGTTCCTCCTCGTCTGAGCAGATCCTGTGTATTCGCAGGGCTTGTCCATAGGGGATGGCTTCTTTAACGTGGTTAGGGTGGAAGCTGGAGAAGTGGAGCATCGTGAGGTTGTCCGTGGGCTTGCGGTAGAGTGAAGTGCTGAGGTGTCCGTCTTTGATGGAGATTCGTGTGTCCAGGAATGAAACCGATTCTGAGGAGTAGTCCATGGTGAGTTTGATGGTGGGATGGAACTTGTTTATGTTATCGTGTAGTCTTTTCAGTGATCCTTCGCCATGGGTCCAAAGGAAGAAAATGTCGTCGATGTATCTGGTGTACAGCGTTGGCTGGAGGTCCTGTGCAGCGAAGAAGTCTTGCTCGAACTTGTGCATGAAGATGTTGGCGTATTGGGGTGCGAATTTGGTCCCCATGGCTGTTCCGTGTGTTTGGGTAAAAAAATGGTTGTCGAAGGTGAAGACATTGTGGTCAAGGATGAAGCGGATGAGTTGTAGGATGGCGTCTGGAGATTGGCTGTTGTTGGTGTTGAGTACTGAGGCTGTCGCAGCGATGCCGTCATCGTGGGGGATACTGGTGTAGAGTGCCGATACGTCCATCGTGGCGAGGAGTGTTCCTGGTTCAACTGGTCCGTGGGTGCTGAGTTTCTGTAAGAAGTCTGTGGTGTCACTGCAGAAGCTGGGGGTTCCCTGTACGATGGGTTTCAGGATGCCCTCGACGTATCCAGAGAGGTTCTCACACAGGGTTCCGTTGCCTGATACGATAGGACGTCCGGGTGTGTTGGCTTTGTGTATCTTTGGGAGGCAGTAGAAGTCTCCCACGCGGGGAGTACGTGGGATGAGAGCGCGTAGGATGCTTTGAAGGTCTGGATCGAAGGTCTTGATCAGTCTATTGAGTTGGCGGGTGTGTTCTTTGGTCGGATCTGCGGGTAACTGTCTGTAGTGTTCCAGGTTGTCCAGTTGTCGGTATGCTTCTTTGCAATAGCCCATTCTGTTCTGTATGACGATGGCTCCTCCTTTGTCCGCTGGTTTGATGACGATGTTGCGGTTGGTCTTGAGAGCGTGGATGGCGTTGCGTTGTGCTCGGGTGACATTCTGGACTGTCTTGTGAGTGCGGCTGATGAATCTGGCGTTGATGCATCTCCTGACAGCTTGAGCATACATGTCAAGCTTGGGGCAGCGACCCTCCGGAGGGGTCCAATTTGACTCTTTTTTTCTTCGGTTGCTGCACTGCGAGTCCCTCTGTCTGCTGTTCTGGATCATTGATTGTCTCATTGGGTTTGTTGCTGACATCTTGGGATTTGTGGAAGTATTCCCGGAGCCTCATTCTCCTGATGAATTCCTCCGTGTCTGCCGCGAGACCGATGGGGTCCATTTTGGTGGTGGGGCAGAACTTGAGCCCTAGGGCGAGAACTTCGATTTTGTCTGGTTGAAGGGTGTGGTCGGACAAGTTGACGATGGACTTCCCTGTGGTTGCAACCGTGGTACCAGGGGAGGCTTGGTTGCAGCTGGTGGTGATGCCCAGTAAAAAAGTAAAAATTTTAAAGTTTATCGTTTCCCATACAGACTGCGGCTTTTGACACATTGGACCCCCTGTAACTCCACCTCATTGTCTCAGCTATGTCTTTGATGTGGTACCTTCCTGGCTGACCTGATTGCCTTTTGTCACACCTCGGCAGATAAACAGTCAGGATGATTTAAATGTAGTCGTCTGCCTTTGTAAGTTACACATGCATTGTTCTCTATCTATATATGCTTTGTCGAGTCTGTATTTCTTTACTTCACCTGAGGAAGGGGCCACGTAAGCTCCGAAAGCTTGTGATTTCAAATAAAACTGTTGGACTATAACCTGGTGTTGTGCGACTTCTCATTTTTGTCCACCCCAGTCCAACACCGGCATCTCCGCATCATATCTCCAACAAGAAAGAGTTTAACCATCTCCCCATGACATTCAATGGCATTACCATCACTGAATCCCCCACCATCAATATCCTGGGGGTCACCATTGACCAGAAACTCAACTGGACCAGCCACATAAATGCCGTGGCTACAAGAGCAGTTCAGAGACGGTATTCTGCAGCAAGTGTCTCACCTTCTGACTCCCCAAAGCCTTTCCACCATCTACAAGGCACAAGTAAGGAGTGTGATGGAATACTCTCCACTTGCCTGGATGAGTGCAGCTCCAACAACACTCAAGAGGCTCGACACCATCCAGGACAAAGCAGCCCGCTTGATTGGCACCCTATCCACCACCTTAAACATTCACTACCTCCACCACCGGTGTACCATGGCTGCAGTGTGTACCATCTACAAGATGCACTGCAGCAACTTGCCAAGGCTTTTTCGGCAGCACCTCCCAAACCCGCGACCTCTTCCACCTAGAAGGACAAGGGCAGCAGGTGCATGGGAACACCACCACCTCCAAGTTCCCTTCCAAGTCACACACCATCCTGACTTAGAAATATATCGCCGTTCCTTCATCGTCGCTGGGTCAAAATCCTGGAACTCCCTCCCTAACACCATTCTAGGAAGGTTCACTGCCATCTTCTCAGGCCAACCAGGGATGGACAATAAATGCCAACCTTGACAGTGATGCCCACATTCCGAGAATGAATAAAGTAAATTCATTATATGTGTACTAATCAAGATAAATGTCTATAATAAATAGACAGAATGTATATCAACAATAATCAGGATATATATCAGTAACAAAAACAGAAAATACTGGAAATACTCAGCAGGTCAGGCAGCATCTGTGGAGCGAGAAACAGTTAACAATTCAGGTCAATGACCTTTCGTCAGAAATGGTAAAGTCTGTATTAGGGTGGAAGGCAGGAGAGATTAAATGACAAAAAGGATAATGGTGCAAGGCAAAAGGAGATGGTAATGGGACAAGTAAAGAAACAAAAGATGGGACTAGAAGAGGTGTAAATGGGAATGGCAGAATCATCAACAGCTGCTGTCCGAAAAAATGGGGGCAGAGGTTATGATCTGAAATTGTTGAACTCGATGATGAGTCCGGAAGGTTGTAAAACGCCCAATTGAAAGATGAGGTGCTGTTCCTCGAGCTTACGTTGAGCTTCATTCTATACTGAGTATTCAGTATAGAATGCTGAGGACAGCGAGGTCAGAGTGGGAGTCGGGTGGAGAATTAAAGTGGCAGGTGACTGGAAGCTCAGGGTCACCCTTACGGACTGAACGGAGGTGTTCCTGCGGAGTATCTCCAGCATTTTCTGTTTTTATTTCAGATTTCCAGCAACCGCAGTATTTTGCCTTTATATATCAGTAACAATCAGGATAATTATCAATACTCAGCATATATATCAGTAAGAATTAGGATAAATATTACTAATACTCAGGATGTGTCTGTGCTGAGAACTCAAGCACAGAGCATAAACTGGGTAAATGAACTGGTAAAACGGAGTGATCTGTAAACAGAGTGAAGACTTTAAAACTCTGGGAGTATGGCGCTCACAAACCAGTTTTCAGTGCTGAATACTGGTGAGGGTGCTGATACCATGGGGGAGTTGGAAGAGCTAGGGAGGAGTTGAAAGAGCAGGAACTCAAAGGTGGTAATCTCTGGATAACTCCCAATGCCACACGCTAATGAGTATAGGAACAGTAGGATAAAACAGGTTAACGCATGTCTGGAGAAATGGTACAGGAGGGAGGGCTTCAGATTCCTGGGGCATTGGAAGTAGTTCTGGGGCAGGAGGGACCTGTACAGGCCGGACAGGCTGGGACCAATGTCCTCACGGGGAGGTTAACCAGTGCTGTGGGGGGAAGGGTTTAAAGTAATTTGGCAGCAGGAGGGGATTCAGGATGAAGCATCAGAAGAAACAAGGTGTGTAGAGGACTGGGAGTGACAAACTGTATTAGAATAAAAAGTAGTTCAGAAAGAGGAGGGATCAGATGGGAGAAATGCGAAGCAGGCTAAGGCGAGTTTGGAGTGCATGTGCGTAAATGCACGGAGCGTGACGAATAAGCGGTGGCAGCATCGGAGGAGGCGGCAAGATTGAAACATCGAGAGCAGAGGCAGCGCGGACCTGAGCGGCGCCTCCGACGATTTCAACAACAATAAAAACCAAGGAGTGACGTCACAGGACAGCAGGTAGATGATTGGTTGGTGAGTATTAACGTTTTTTTCTCTTTAACCTAGGACAGTGGTTTAAACTAGGAGCGGGAAACCATAACATACTGCATTAAATTTATAATTTAATTAGTTAAACTAATTAATATAACTATAAATAGTCATTGAATAAAGACTTTAACTAATTAAATAAATAAAATAATTTAGACTAAGATATGGCAGAGCTGGTTGCGTGTCTGGACTGCAGTCTGTGGGAGTTTGTGGACGGCGAGACTGTCCTGAGCGAACATGTCTGCAGGAGATGTCTCCGTCTCGAATCTCTCCGGCTCAGAGTCATTGAGCTGGAGTGCGAGTTGGAGACACTCCGACACATGAGGGAGGGGGAGGAGTATCTGGACAGTTTGCTCCAGACTTTGGTCACACCTCGTAGAGAGGTGCAGGATCAGAATGGGGTTGGTGTGACCGTTAGTGTGCAGAGTAAGGGGAACCCAGGTAAGAAAGGGAACGAGGATCCACAGAAACCGATCCTATCAATGTACTTGCTACCTGTGAGGATGAGGATAAAGATTGTCGGAAGGACAGCCAGAATGCGGACCATGGCACTTTGGAGCAGGAGGCTGTCCTAAGGTGGAAGTAGGAGGAGGAAAGGAAACGTATTGTGGTAGTTGTAGGGGATTCTATAATCTGAGGGACAGATAGCATCCTTTGTAAGCAAGATCGAGAGTCCCACATGGTATGTTGCCTATCTGGTACCAGGATAAGGGACAACTCGAACCAGCTTGAAAGGATATTGGAGAGGGAGGGAGGATCCAGTCGTTGTGGTCCATGTTGGGACCAACAACATAGGGAAGAGTCGGCAAGAGGTCCTGTTTGGGGAGTACCAGGAACTAGGAGCTAAATTAAAGAACAGGATCTCAAGGGTTATAATCTCTGGATTATTACCTGAGCCACGTGCAAATTGGCGTAGAGATAAGCTGATTAGGGAAGTAAACATGTGGCTAAAGGAGTGGTGTGGGGAAGAGGGGTTCCATTTCGTGGGGCACTGCACCAGTATTGGGACAGGAAGGAACTGTACCATTGGGACAGGCTCCACCTGAACCGATCTGGGACCAGGGTCCAAACGGAAAGGATAAATAGGGCGGTCACAAAGACTTTAAACTAGTAAATGGGAGGGAAGGGCTCAGGGGGAAATTGCAGTACAAATAGTAGTTCAAAAACAAACGAAAGGGAAAAGAGTAGAGCAGCAGTCAGAAATTGTGCTTTGGGCACTACAGGTAAAGGGAAAACTAAAAGATGTAAAGCAATTAAACCAGGAGAGAGAAATAAGAAACATGTGAGTAAAACATTGAGCTGAAGGACAGGCTAGGGTGTGTGGCCCAAATAAGCGTTCATTATACAAACGCACGGAGTATAAGGAATAAACTGAATGAACTGCAGGCACAAATTCAGATTGGAGGGTATGACATGGTAGCTATTACTGAGACATGGCTGCAAGACAGTCAGGACTGGGAACTAAATATACCAGGTTATAAGGTCTACAGGAAAGATAGGGAAAATGGCAGAGGGGGAGGAGTAGCCTTCGTGATTAAGAATGAAATTACTTCAATGATAAGAGAGGATTTAAAGAGAGGTAAGCAGCCAATGGAGACCTTATGGGTTGAATTAAGAAATAGGAAAGGATCTAAGACTGTAGTGGGAATTGTGTATAGGCCCCCTGGTAGCAGCTGTGAGGTGCTAGATTGTATAAATGCAGAGATTAGATAAGCGTGTAGCAAAGGCAGAGTGATTTTAATGGGGGATTTTAACTTTCATATAGATTGGGAAAGCAGACTAGCACCTGTCAGGAATGTCGTGAATTTCTTGAGTGTGTCCGGAATAGTTTTCCACAACAATATGTCCCAGAGGCAACAAGGGGGCAAGCCATATTAGATTTAGTAACGAGCAAAGAGCCAGATTTAGGTAACAGCCTAACTGTGCGTGAACATTTATCCAATAGCGATTAAAACATGATCGAGTTCAACATAGCGTTTGAAAGGGAGAAACACGAAATGGCTAAGATTCTAGATTCAGATAAGGCCGACTTCAATGGGATGAGACAGAGGCTGTCCACAGTAAACTGGGCGAATCTGTTAATGGGTAAAATGACAGAAGATCAGTGGGAGATGTTTAAAAAAGAATTTAATGTGATACAGAACCAGTTTATACCCCTGAGGGGCAAAAGAAACAGCCATGGACAACTAAAGAGGTAAGGGACAGCATAAAACTAAAGGAAAGGGCATACGAAAATGCAAAAAATAGCACAGATCCTGGTGAATGGGTAAGATACAAAGAACAGCAAAGGGTCACAAAACAGACAGTAAAAGCTACAAAAAGGGAGTATGAAAAGAAACTTGCAAGGATATCAAAATCAATACGAAGAATTTTTACAATTACATTAGGAAAAGGAGGGTGGACAGGAGCAATGGTGGCCCCTTAAAAACTGATATTGGTGATATTGTCACTGACAATAGGGAAATGGTGGACATGTTGATTAATTACTTTGCGTCAGTATTTACAGTAGAGGAAGAGGATAGCATGCCGGAAATCCCAAGGAAACTAATATTGAATTGGGGACAGGGACTCAATAAAATTAACGTAAGTAAAATAACAGTAATGAAGAAAATAATGGCACTAAAGAGTGACAAATCCCCAGGATCAGATGGTTTCCATCCCAGGGTTTTAAAGGAAGTAGGTGAGCACATTGCAGATGTCCCAACTATAATCTTCCAAAGTTCTCTCGATTCAGGAACCGTTCCTTTAGATTGGAAAACTGCGCATGTCACTCCGCTATTTAAGAATGGCGAGAGACGGAAACCGGGGAATTATAGACCAGTGAGCCTAACATCTGTTGTCGGGAAATTGCTAGAGTTTATAATTAACGATAGGGTGACTGAACACCTCAAAAATTTTGTTGATCAGAGAGAGCCAGCATGGATTTGTAAAGGGTAGGTTATGCCTGACAAACCTGACTGAATTTTTTGAAGAAGTGACTAAAGTAGTTGACAGGGGAAAGTCTCTGGATGTTATTTATATGGACTTCCAGAAGGCATTTGATAAAGTCCCACATAAGAGACTGTTAACTAAGGTAGAAGTCCACGGAATTGAGGGCAAATTATTGACCTGGTTAGGAAATTGGCTGAGCGGCAGGAGACCGAGAGTAGGGATAATGGGCAGGAACGCAAACTGGCAGGATGTGACTAGTGGTGTCCCACAAGGATCTGTGTTGAGGCCTCAACTATTCACAATATTTATTAATGACTTAGATGATGGGATAGAAAGCCAGATATCCAAATTTGCCGATGACACAAAGATAGGCGGCATTGTAGATAGTGTAGATGAAAGCATAAAATTACAAAGGGATATTGATAGATTAAGTGAATGGGCAAAATTGTGGCAAATGGATTTCAATGTAGGCAAATGTGAGGTCATCCACTTTGGACCTAAAAAGGATAGAACAGGGTACTTTCTAAATGGTGAAAAGCTAAAAACAGTGGTGGTCCAAAGAGACTTGGGGGTTCAGGTATATAGATCATTAAAATGTCATGAACAGGTACAGAAAATAATCAAAAAGGCTAATGGGATGCTGGCCTTTATATCTAGAGGACTAGAATACAAGGGGGTAGAAGTCATGCTGCAGCTGTACAAAGCCCTGGTTAGACCACACCTGGAGTACTGTGAGCAGTTCTGGGCACCACACCTTAGGAAGGATATATTGGCCTTGGAGGGAGTGCAGCGTAGGTTTACCAGAATGATACCCGGACTCCAAGGGTTAAGTTACGAGGAGAGATTACACAAATTAGGGTTGTATTCCCTAGAATTTAGAAGGTTAAGGGGTGATCTGATCGAAGTTTTCAAGATATTAAGGGGAACAGATAGGGTAGATAGAGAGAAACTATTTCCACTGGTTGGGGATTCTAGGACTAGGGGCATAGTCTAAAAACTAGAGCCAGACCTTTCAGGAGTGAAATTAGGAAACACTTCTACACACAAAGGGTGGTAGAAGTTTGGAACTCTCTTCCGCAAACGGCAATTGATGCTAGATCAATTGTTAATTTTACATCTGAGATTGATAGCTTTTTGTTAACCAAAGGTATTAAGGGATATGGGCCAAAGGCGGGTATATAGAGTTAGGTCACAGATCAGCCATGATCTCATTGAATGGTGGAACAGGCTCGAGGGGCTGAATGGCCTCCTCCTGTTCCTGTGTTCCTGATAAGGTTGGTGAGCTGCAGGCACAAGTTGTCACATGGGATTATGATATAGTGGCAATAACGGAGACCTGGCTCAAACAAGGGCAGGAATGGGAACTTAATAATGGCTACAATGTATTTAGGAGGAATAGGGAAGAAAAAAAGGAGGAGGGGGCGGGGGGCGGCGGCAGCATTAATCAAAGATACTGTTACAGCCCTAGAAAGGGATGATGTGCTTGAAGGTTCAAAGGCAGAATCTATTTGGTTAGAGTTAAGGATCAGAAGAGGAGCTGTAACGCTGTTGCGTGTATACTGCAGGCCACCAAATAGTGGGAAGGAAATGGAGGAGCAAACAGAAAAATGTACTTTAGAGTAGTGATAATGAGGGACTTCAATTATCCTAATATAGACTGGGGGGGAACAAACAGTGTAAAGGGTAAGGAGGGGGAGAAATTCCTGAAATGTGTCCAGGACAATTTCCTTGATCAGCATGTTTCCAGCCTAACAAGAAAGGAATCATAGAATCTTACAGCACAGAAGGAGGCCGTTCGGCCTGTCGTGCCTGTGCTGGCTCTCTGAAAGAGCTGTCCAATTTAATCCCAAACTCCAGCTTTTTCCCCATAAACCTGCAAATTAGTTCTCTTCAAATACATGTCCAATTGCCTTTTGAAAGTTCCCATGGAATCTGATTCCACCAGCCTTTCAGGTAGTGCATGGTTTGAGGATTGGTTAACGGACAGAAAACAGAGAGTAGGATGGCAGGGTGTAACTAGTGGGGTACCGCAAGGATCAATGTTGGGGCCTCAGCTATTTACAATCTATATTAATGACCTAGACGAAGGGACCGAGTGTAATGTATCCAAGTTTGCTGATGATACAAAGCTAAGTGGGACAGTAAGCTGTGAGGAGAACACAAAGAGTCTGCAAAGGGATATAGATAGACTAAGTGAGTGGGCAGTAAGGTGGCAGATGGAGTATAATGTAGGGAAATGTGAGGTTATTCACTTTGGTAGGAAGAATAGAAAAACAGAATATTTTTTAAATGGTGAGAAACTTTCAAATGTTGGTGTTCAGTGAGATTTGGATGTCCTCGTGTAAGAAACACAGAAAGCTACCATACAGATACAGCAAGCAATAAGGAAGGCAAATGGCATGTTGGCCTTTATTGCAAGGGGGTTGGAGTATAAGAGTAAGGAAGTCTTGTTACAATTGTACAGGGCCTTGGTGAGACCACACCTGGAGTACTGTGCACAGTTTTGGTCTCCTTATCTAAGGAAGGATATACTTGCCTTGGAGGTGGTGCAACGAAGGTTCACTAGATTGATTCCTGGGATGAGAGGGTTGTCCTATGATGAGAGATTGTGTAGAATGGGCCTATACTCTCTGGAGTTTAGAAGAATGAGAGATGATCTCATTGAAACGTACAAGATTCTGAAGGGGATTGACAGGGTAGATGCTGAGAGGCTGTTTCCCCTGGCTGGAGTGTCTAGAACTAGGGGGCATAGTCTCAGGATAAAGGGTTGGCCATTTAAGACTGAGATAAGGAGGAATTTCTTCACTCAGAGGGTTGTGAATCTTTGGAATTCTCTGCCCCAGAGGGCTGTGGATGCTGAGTCTTTGAGTATATTCAAGGCTGAGAGCGATAGATTTTTGGACTCTAGGGGAATCAAGATATATGGAGATCGGGCGGGAAAGTGGAGTTGAGGTCGATGATCAGCCATGATCTTATTGAATGGCGGAGGAGGCTCGAGGGGCCGTATGGCCGACTCCTGCTCTTATTTCTTATGTTCTTATGTTCTAAAATTCTTAGAGGGCTTGACGGGGTAGATGCTGAGAGGCTGTTTCCCCTGGCTGGAGAGTCTAGAACTAGGGGTCACAGTCTCAGGATCAGGGGTCACCATTTAGGACTGAGATGAGGAGAAATTTCTTCACTCAGAGGGTTGTGAATCCTTGGATCAGGCGGGAAAGTGGAGATGAGGTTGAAGATCGGCCATGATCTTATTGAATGGCGGAGCAGGCTCGAGGGGCCTTACGGCCTACTCCTGCTCCTAATTCTTATGAGTTCCAGATTATCATAGCCCTCTGTATGAAATAATTTTTCCTCATTTCTCCTTTAGTTCTTTTGCCAATTATTTTAAATCTGTGACCTCTGGTTACCAACCCACTTGCCAGAGGAAACAGCTTCTCCCTACTTGCTCTATCAAAACCCCTCATAATTTTGAATACCTCTATTAGGTCTCTTCTTAACCTTCTCTGTTCTAAGGAGAACAATCCCAGCTTCTCCAATCTCTCTACATAACTGAACTCCCTCATCCATGATATCATCCTAGTAAACCTCCTCTGTACCCTCTCCAAGACCTCGACATCCTTCCTAAAGTGTGGCACCCAGAACTGTACACAATACTCCAGCTGAGGCTTAACCAGTGATTTGTGAAGGTTTAGCGTGACTTCCTTGTTTTTGTATTCAATGCCCCTATTTACAAAGCCAAGTATCCCATATGCTTTCTTAACCGCCTTATCAACTTGCCCTGCCACCCTCAAGGATTTGGGAATATGCACCCCCAGGTCCCTCTGCTCTTGCACCCCCTCAAAATAGGACCATTTAGACTATACTGCCTCTCCATGTTGTTTCTCCCAAAGTGCATCACTCCACACTTATCCGCATTAAATTGTATCTGCCATGTGTCTGCCCATTTCATCAGTCTGTCTATGGCCTCCTGAAGTCTGCTACTATTCCTCTCACTATTTACTACATTGCCAAGTTTTGTAGCATCCACAAACTTCAAAATTTTACTCCCGATACCCAAGTCCAGGTCATTTATATATAACAAGAAAAGCAATGGTCCCAATACCGACCTCTGAGGGACCCCACTGCAGACTTCTCTCCAGTCAGGAAAACAATCGTTCACCGCGACTCTCTGCTTTCTGTCCCTTAGCCAATTTCGGATCCACGCTGTCCCCTTTAATCCCATGGGCATCAATTTTGCTAACAAATCTATTATGTGGCACTTTATCAAATGCCTTTTTGAAACAACAACAACAACTTGCATTTATATGGCGCCTTTAACGAAGCAAAACATCCCAAGGCGCTTAACAAGAGCGTTATCAATCTTTTTTTTTGACACCCAGCCACAGAAGGAGATATCAGGACAGATATCTGTTGACATCAAGTCATATTTAATTCTGTCACCGGGTAGCTGGGAGGACCCCATCTTCAAAGGCCAGGCACGCCGAGACTCCACTTATTTCCAGCACCTCCTCATTGTTAGCTGTGAGATATGAGGAGGTCCACCTCCGGTTCTCTGCCTCGCTCTTGTGTTCTGTGCTCCCTTCTCCTGCAACAAGGGAAAGACGAGACCTATGAGTGAGAGTTGAAGTGGGGAAAAGAGTTAAAATGACATCACTGGCAGCTCACGGAATGGGGTAAGAAAGACAGTTACTGGCAGTCGATAACATGAAACTCCACATCCGTGAGGTGTAAAAAATAAACCTTCGGACAGACACCAGTTCTGCTTTTGTGACTGTGTTGTCTGGGTCACAGGGTTAACATGTTCTTTTTGTTTAACAGTTTAGGTTAATTAGCTATGCAGCTTGCACATGTACACCTTAAGATATGTAATCCAATCCGTGAAGGTGCACGCGGGCCAAGATCCAATCAGGTTGCGAGAGCAGATCATGCACGAGGCTTCCATGACTATTTGAATGTATAAATATGTAACGCTTACTGTATCAATTTGGAGAAGTCTCCTGGTGCGCCAGTAGAGATTGTCTCCCCACCGGTGTAATAAAGACCATTTGAATAACGATCTAAAACCTTGTGTCGAGTGTTGGTTTAAAATACTCCACAACAGAGTAATAGCGTGTGTTCACCTGATGAATGGAGAGCATTTGTTGAGGGTGGCTATGAGGGATAGGCATTACATTGCATTAGGATGAGGGTGGATGGACAGATGGGGATGTGAGGAAGTGCATAGACAGAGAGGGATGGGTGCACCTGCAAGGTAAGTTGGTGTGAGCGATGTGCTGGAGTAGGCTTGAGAAGACAGAGTGAGGGGAGTTAGGGTGATACGCACATCAGGATGTAGGGCAATTTGCCATTGCTTTCACCTTTCCTGCCCTGCTTAGGTCATTGAATCGCTACCTGCATTGGATCCAGGAGCGTGGCACCATGCTCCTGCTGCTGAGCTCCTTGGGCACACCTTCTTGGTGTCTCCAGCCAGCTTCTTCCTCCCATCGCTGGGAAACAGTATATCCCTCCGGCTGCTCACAGCCCCGAGCAGCACATCTAGGGAGGCGTCACTGAACCGAGGCAGCCTTTGACCTTCTGGACTCCATTCTGGAAGTTCTTGCTCTTTGTCTCCCAATTCCAAACTCCTTCAACTTGCATGTTTGGAGTGTCCCTTTAAATAGTGGAGTTGAAATTGCATCATGTGGGTCCTCATCACGCCCACTGACGTTAATTGGTCGGGAAACCTGGTAATGATATGGTAGTGCAGTCGCTGTGTTAAAAAGCCACTGACTTGGGGCTTTCTCGCACGCTACCAGACCGCCCCCCACCACAACCCCGCTCCCAGCGCGTCGCGATCTTAAAATCCAACCAATAGAGTACAAAAGCAAGGAAATTATGCTAAACCTTTGTAAAACACTGGTTAGGCGCCAGCTGGAGTATTGTGTCCAATTCTGGGCACCAAACTTTAGGAAGGATGTCAAGGCTTTGGAGAGGGTGCAGAAGAAATTTACTAGAATCCAGGGATGAGGGTCTTCAGTTACGTGGAGAAGCTGGCGTTGTTCTCCTTAGAGCAGAGAAGATTATGGGGAGATTGAATAGAAGTGTTCAAAATCATGAACGATTTTGATAGAGTAAATAAGGAGAAACTGTTTCCAGTGGCAGAAGGGTCGGTAATCAGAGGACACAGATTTAAGGTAATTGGCAAAAGAACCAGAGGGAACACGAGAGAAAAAAAATTATGCAGCGAGTTGTTATGATCTGGAATGCGCTGCCTGAAAGGGCGGTGGAAGCAGATTCAATAATAACTTTCAAAAGGGAATCAGATAAATACTTGAAGGGGAAAGATTTGCAGGGCTATGGGGAAAGAGCAGGGGGAGTGGGACTAATTGAATAGTGGTTTTAAAGAGCTGGCACAGGCAAGAGGGAGAGGGAGAGAAGGGACGACCGGGAGAGGGAGGAGAGGAACTGACCGGGAGAGGGAGGGGGAACTGACCGGGAGAGGGAGCGGGGAACTGACCGGGAGAGGGAGGGGGGAACTCACCGGGAGAGGGAGGGGGAAACTGACCGGGAGAGGGAGCGGGGAACTGACCGGGAGAGGGAAGGGGAAACTGACCGGGAGAGGGAGGGGGAACTGACCAGAGAGGGAGGGAGGAACTGACCGGGAGAGGGAGGGGGAAACTGACCGGGAGAGGGAGGGGGAAACTGACCAGGAGAGGGAGGGGGGAACTGACCGGGAGAGGGAGGGGGGAACTGACCGGGAGAGGGAGCGGGGAACTGACCGGGAGAGGGAGGGGGAAACTGACCGGGAGAGGGAGGGGGAAACTGACCAGGAGAGGGAGGGAGGAACTGACCGGGAGAGGGAGGGGGAAACTGACCGGGAGAGGGAGAGGGGAACTGACCGGGAGAGGGAGGGGGAACTGACCGGGAGAGGGAGGGGGAAACTGACCAGAAGAGGGAGGGAGGAACTGACCGGGAGAGGGAGGGGGAAACTGACCGGGAGAGGGAGGGGGGAACTGACCGGGAGAGGGAGGGAGGGACTGACCGGGAGAGGGAGGGAGGGACTGACCGGGAGAGGGAGTGGGGGAACTGACCGGGAGAGGGAGGGAGGGACTGACTGGGAGAGGGAGGGAGGGACTGACCGGGAGAGGGAGTGGGGGAACTGACCGGGAGAGGGAGGGAGGGACTGACCGGGAGAGGGAGGGAGGGACTGACCGGGAGAGGGAGTGGGGGAACTGACCGGGAGAGGGAGGGAGGGACTGACCAGGAGAGGGAGGGAGGGACTGACCGGGAGAGGGAGTGGGGGAACTGACCGGGAGAGGGAGGGAGGGACTGACCGGGAGAGGTAGGGAGGGACTGACCGGGAGAGGGAGTGGGGGAACTGACCGAGAGAGGGAGGGAGGGACTGACCGGGAGAGGGAGTGGGGGAACTGACCGGGAGAGGGAGGGGAGGAACTGACCGGGAGAGGGAGGGACTGACCGGGAGAGGGAGGGGGGAACTGACCGGGAGAGGGAGGGGGGAACTGACCGGGAGAGGGAGGGACTGACCGGGAGAGGGAGGGGGGGACTGACCAGGAGAGGGAGGGGGAAACTGACCGGGAGAGGGAGGGGGGAACTGACCGGGAGAGGGAGCGGGGAACTGACCGGGAGAGGGAGCGGGGAACTGACCGGGAGAGGAAGCGGGGAACTGACTGGCAGAGGGAGGGGAAAACTGACTGGGAGAGGGAGGGGGAAACTGACCAGGAGAGGGAGGGGGAAACTGACCGGGAGAGGGAGGGGGGAACTGACCGGGAGAGGGAGCGGGGAACTGACCGGGAGAGGGAGCGGGGAACTGACCAGGAGAGGGAGTGGGGGAACTGACTGGCAGAGGGAGGGGGAAACTGACCGGGAGAGGGAGTGGGGGAACTGACCGGGAGAGGGAGGGAGGGACTGACCGGGAGAGGGAGCGGGGAAACTGACCGGGAGAGGGAGCAGGTGAACTGACCGGGAGAGGGAGCGGGGAACTGACCGGGAGAGGGAGTGGGGGAACTGACTGGCAGAGGGAGGGGGAAACTGACCGGGAGAGGGAGTGGGGGAACTGACCGGGAGAGGGAGCGGGGAAACTGACCGGGAGAGGGAGTGGGGGAACTGACCGTGATAGGGAGTGGGGGAACTGACTGGGATAGGGAGGGAGGAACTGACCGGGAGAGGGAGGGAGGAACTGACCGGGAGAGGGAGCGGGGAAACTGACCGGGAGAGGGAGTGGGGGAACTGACCGTGATAGGGAGTGGGGGAACTGACTGGGATAGGGAGGGAGGAACTGACCGGGAGAGGGAGGGAGGAACTGACCGGGAGAGGGAGCGGGGAACTGACCGGGAGAGGGAGCGGGACTGACCGGGAGAGGGAGGGAGGGGGGAACTGACCGGGAGAGGGAGGGGGGAACTGACCGGGAGAGGGAGCGGGACTGACCGGGAGAGGGAGGGAGGGACTGACCGGGAAAGGGAGGGTGGGAACTGACCGGGAGAGGGAGTGGGGGAACTGACTGGCAGAGGGAGGGGGAAACTGACCGGGAGAGGGAGTGGGGGAACTGACCGGGAGAGGGAGGGAGGAACTGACCGGGAGAGGGAGCGGGGAAACTGACCGGGAGAGGGAGTGGGGGAACTGACCGTGATAGGGAGTGGGGGAACTGACTGGGATAGGGAGGGAGGAACTGACCGGGAGAGGGAGGGAGGAACTGACCGGGAGAGGGAGCGGGGAACTGACCGGGAGAGGGAGCGGGACTGACCGGGAGAGGGAGGGAGGGACTGACCGGGAGAGGGAGGGGGGAACTGACCGGGAGAGGGAGCGGGACTGACCGGGAGAGGGAGGGAGGGACTGACCGGGAAAGGGAGGGTGGGAACTGACCGGGAGAGGGAGTGGGGGAACTGACCGGGAGAGGGAGGGGGGAACTGACCGGGAGAGGGAGGGGGAAACTGACTGGCAGAGGGAGGGGGAAACTGACCGGGAGAGGGAGTGGGGGAACTGACCGGGAGAGGGAGGGAGGAACTGACCGGGAGAGGGAGCGGGGAAACTGACCGGGAGAGGGAGTGGGGGAACTGACCGTGATAGGGAGTGGGGGAACTGACTGGGATAGGGAGGGAGGAACTGACCGGGAGAGGGAGGGAGGAACTGACCGGGAGAGGGAGCGGGGAACTGACCGGGAGAGGGAGCGGGACTGACCGGGAGAGGGAGGGAGGGACTGACCGGGAGAGGGAGGGGGGAACTGACCGGGAGAGGGAGCGGGACTGACCGGGAGAGGGAGGGAGGGACTGACCGGGAAAGGGAGGGTGGGAACTGACCGGGAGAGGGAGTGGGGGAACTGACCGGGAGAGGGAGGGGGAAACTGACCGGGAGAGGGAGGGGGAAACTGACCAGGAGAGGGAGGGAGGAACTGACCGGGAGAGGGAGGGGGAAACTGACCGGGAGAGGGAGCGGGGAACTGACCGGGAGAGGG